>OX246744.1:8852615-9029615 GCA_945910005.1 Isoperla grammatica
CCTGACCGGCGCGGAGGAAAGCCCGCCCAGCGTAAGTTGTGGACGTGACGTTGGCGATTAGTCGCGTCCAAGTTTGGAGAATTGATTCCCGTATTTCTTATTTATTTAGGCTATTTCCAGTTGTGGGAAGCTGATAGACTGATAGAAAAGGGCGTTATGCCTTATCCACGTGTGTCTATCATTCTATCGAAATAATAAATATCATCAAAAATAAGAATAGTGTACAAAAAATGAACAAAATATTACCAAATAAACAACAAGCTCACAAAATTTTACAAAATTTTATACAATAGTTTCCATGATCTTCTTCTTCTCAAATGCCCACATTTGGCTATTATGCCATCATGCTGGATCTGGTCAACCAGTAGAGACACGCTTCTTTCTCCACCCTCTTCATGCCGCTCGGCATTGCGTCACGTTCCCCTGCCAGTTTCTTCAAAAGTGATTTTCTTTTACCTGAGACTGCTAAACATTCGATTTGAAACTGCTGCTTTTACGGGATTTCAATCAGGATCCAGCCGTGCGACTTTCCATGTGGCCCACTGGCCAAAGTTCATTCGCTTCGTTACTTCTCATGCATATACACTCAAATGGAAGAATGTTTTGATGAGCAATAGACAGAAAAATAAAAACGATTTCTTTATGTCACAGTAAATTTTCAAGAACTTTGAATCTTACAGAAAAACCAATAGAATTAACTTAAACGTTCACATCAGGATATTTGACACATAGACGCTTTTTACAATTTTGATAATTAAATGAAAAAATATGACTTCCTATGCTCATACAAAATGTTAGAAATGCTTCTTTTTGTTAGTTTTCAATCTATATATATTGTTGTTGTGGGTACGTTAAGGAGAGGGTTTGAATTGAAGTATGTATGGGTCAGAAAATCTCCTAGGCATTAGGCCTACTCATAACATTACAGATTATATTATATAGTACACTGTAATAAAAATATTGTTTTTTTTACATATACAGTTGGTGGAAACGAGATTTCCATTAACGTTAGTGAAATTTTACATTACAAAGTAGAGTAAAATGACAATACTGATTATAGATTTTACTCTACAAAATGATTCAATTTACAACTGCATGTAGTTGTTAAATTCTTTGTTGGTTTTGTATAAGAACCCTACATTATGAATATTTTTACAACGACATGTACTTGTCAAAATGTTTGCTGATTTGAAAAAATAGCCCTACATTAAGAATATATTTGCAACTATGTGTAGTTGATTAATTAGTAGCCAATTCATATAAGAACCCTACATTATGAATATTTTTACAACTACATGTACTTGTCAAAATGTTTGCTGATTTGAAAAAATAGCCCTACATTAAGAATATATTTGCAACTATGTGTAGTTGATTAATTACTAGCCAATTCATATAAGAACCAAACATAACGAATATTTTTACAACTACATGTACTTGTCAAAATGTTTGCTGATTTGAAAAAATAGCCCTACATTAAGAATATATTTGCAACTATGTGTAGTGGATTAATTAGTAGCCAATTCATATAAGAACCAAACGTTGCGAATATTTTTACAACTACATGTACTTGTCAAAATGTTTGCTGATTTGAAAAAATAGCCCTACATTAAGAATATATTTGCAACTATGTGTAGTTGATTAATTAGTAGCCAATTCATATAAGAACCAAACATTACGAATATTTTTACAACTACATGTACTTGTCAAAATGTTTGCTGATTTGAAAAAATAGCCCTACATTAAGAATATATTTGCAACTATGTGTAGTTGATTAATTAGTAGCCAATTCATATAAGAACCAAACATTACGAATATTTTTACAACTACATGTACTTGTCAAAATGTTTGCTGATTTGAAAAAATAGCCCTACATTAAGAATATATTTGCAACTATGTGTAGTTGATTAATTAGTAGCCAATTCATATAAGAACCAAACATTACAAATATTTTTACAACTACATGTACTTGTCAAAATGTTTGCTGATTTGAAAAAATAGCCCTACATTAAGAATATATTTGCAACTATGTGTAGTTGATTAATTAGTAGCCAATTCATATAAGAACCAAACATTACGAATATTTTTACAACTACATGTACTTGTCAAAATGTTTGCTGATTTGAAAAAATAGCCCTACATTAAGAATATATTTGCAACTGTGTGTAGTTGATTAATTAGTAGCCAATTCATATAAGAACCAAACATTACGAATATTTTTACAACTACATGTACTTGTCAAAATGTTTGCTGATTTGAAAAAATAGCCCTACATTAAGAATATATTTGCAACTATGTGTAGTTGATTAATTAGTAGCCAATTCATATAAGAACCAAACATTACGAATATTTTTACAACTACATGTACTTGTCAAAATGTTTGCTGATTTGAAAAAATAGCCCTACATTAAGAATATATTTGCAACTATGTGTAGTTGATTAATTAGTAGCCAATTCATATAAGAACCAAACATTATGAATATTTTTACATCTACAAGAAGGGGTTAATATGTTTCTTGATTTGATGTTATTGACATATGGTGTAGGAGAAGTAAGGTTTCAGGCATATGAAATATCAATCATTCATTATGTAATTAAATACATACTCGTTTATGTATTTTAAGTCAATATACATACGTAAGATCAAATCAAACATCAAATGCAAGCATGGGATACATACAATGATATGCAAAAGAAACATCGAAGTAAACAACAAAACTGAGGAAGATATGAATCTATTAATACTGTAATTGCAATGTATTGTTTGCAGCAATAAACAAAATATGCAAATTAGAAGACACCATACATAAACCAAGTTTTGTTTTGATTTTAAGTTAAAGATAATGAATGTGTGAGGGTTTTTCGTTTTTATAACAGTAAACTTATGCTATTTCGCGTATACACAGGATTTCCTTTTATTTCGCGATTCAAAAAGACTATTTTTGGACTCACAACAGACTGTCATGCCAACATATTTCAATTGCTGCGCGTTTTAAGTGATTTCGCGCTATCGCGCATTGCGAAATACAAGGATCTCTAAATATAAATCATTCAAACATACATAATATGGAGATAAATATATAGGTTCTACGGTGAATTGTCCTGTGATGTCAGTTGGTAGCTCTGACAAGAACCGTTCTTCTCGACTATTCAAAACGCTGTGGGTTTCCCTCTTGAGTCTAAGACGGACTTTGCATCTGTTATAGAAACAGCATTGACTCCTGAAGATAAAACACCACAGCTTTCAGAAACGCCGAGAAGAACGGTTCTTGTCAGAGCCATCAACTTCACATCAGAAGGTATAGCCTATCACCGCATAACCTAACTTACATCTTATCCACCAACGGCCGTGAAAGCCTAAGAAATTGAAAATATATATGTCAATACATATTAGAGATGTGCGAACCGGGACGAAATTCGAACCGAACCTTGAGCCCGGTTCGGTTCGAACAACTATTTTATGCGTCGAACCTCAAACCGAACCTTTCGAAATTCCCGCGCGCTCGAAACCCCGCTTTTCGGAGCCACGCCTACAGTCGCGACCGATCGATATTCGATAATCGAGAGTCGAAAATATAGTTGCGAGCGACGCTGCGACGAACCGACGATCGAGTGCGAGTGTGTCATTATGGAGTCATGACTAGCGAATTTGTGTGAGGCGTTTTTTTATGTTTTAGCGAGTTTGACAGTTTGTTCCTCTTTCATTCCACCAGTGTTTAGTTTTTGCTCTTCAAAATGAAACGTCGGGTGCTGGTGTTCGATGATGATCATGAAAAGGTAGTGGACGACCCAAGTTATACTGATACCCTGATAGGCCTACCCCAAGATAACCTATACCTACTTCGTAGGGCCTACCGGTACTGTGTCTAAGCCTAGGTCCGATGCAACGTGCGCCGTAGGCCTAGCGGTACCAGGTACTTCGCAAGACCTAGGCCTAGGCCTGGGTCCAACCCCACTTTTTAAGACCCATTTTACCAGGCTTGCAGCTACGCAAAGCGAATGCAATGCAACCATTGTAAGCGGATTTTTCAGACACCGTCAGGTGGGTACTAACCTAATAACACCTTTCGAAAAAGGTTCGAAGTTCACGAACCTTTTTAATGCAGGTTCGAGGTTCGGTTCGAAGTTAAAAAAAACTGGTCCGCACAACCCTAATACATATGTGTATCCAACAATGAGACATTATATAGCAGAAGTTAACTTCTTAACATTTTGCATAGGGGGGGGGGGGGGGGGGCAAGTATTTATTCTGATGTTTGGTTACGTCTCCAAAGAGCTTCATAGTTTGAGAGTTCTTTCATTAGAGTCATTACTCTTCTGTTTGTCTCTGGATGAGCTCCTTTTAGCCGCTTCACCTTGTTGCCTTCTCCGTGTATCTTCAAGATCAGCCTGCAATTAAAAAAATGTAACTGCATTAATCACATAAAATAATTGTTTTAACACACTACGTTAGTGATAAATAAATTACAGCCTCAGCCTAAGGTAGTATGGTAACATAAATTAATTGGACAAATCCATTTTGTATAAACAAACTTCAAAAATTAAAAAATTAACTTCACAGATTTGTCATGCTAACCCTACTTCTTGGTTTTGCTATAAAAATAATACATTTTGAACACGATGGCAAATCTAGACTTCAGTAATGGGGGATTAAGGCCCGGTTAGGTATGGTAAGTGGGCCTCGCTGAATATCAAGTTCGGGACTAACGTGCCAACTGCGCCGGCTTCGGTTTTGAAAATGGCTGATATCACCAACCACTTTCTGGTTTGTTACTGCCATGCGAATAAAGCCGCGTGAGCATTACAACCAAGAGGAACCAGCTATAACACTCGATTACACATTTGGAAATTTAATTTGAGGTTGTTTTAAACGTCCGTCTGTGCGGCCACAGCGTTAAGGTGAATGGGTATTAAAACCGCGCAAAATTATGTTTATTTATTACCTATATCATGAGAACGCTTGCAAATATGTATTAGAAAAGTGATTCGGATCCTGCCTTGGGTTTTTTATCAGCTACACAATGGATTTAAAAAACCTTCATAGTTTGTTATCGACAATTGTTACGATTGCTATTTTATCATTAATTTCATAATTAATAAAGAAATAAAGAAATAAAGAAATAAAGAAATAAAATAATAATCATAAAACAATTTTGTTTACCTTTTTAAACCCATTGTGTAGGTAGGCCTAATACAAAACCGAAGGCAGAATCCAAATCACATTTTCAATATTTGGAAGCGTTCCTATGATATAATTGAAAACATTACTTTTGAGAAGTTTTAATTCCCATTGCTGTGACGCTTCTGAACTACAATACTAATGGAAACTAATATGTTTTTGGCATTTAGACGATCAAATTAGGCCTATTTATACTTATACGTAGGCCTACTTCCAAAAATTTACTTGATGGCTTTAAAAACTACCTAAAGCAAATTTGCAAAACTATACCTTAAAAATTAAAATAATGAGCAAATATATAAATATTAAATACCTTTGAATGAACTCCAAGATGGCAGCTAGTTGTGGTGGGTAAGAGATGGAGAACGTGTAGAATAAAGCAAATGTTGATAGTATGGCTTCATTGGAGGTCGTTGCACCCGTGATAACAGTGTTTTCGACGACGGGAAAGAATTTGGAGTTGGCGTTAAACAGGGAATCTCCCGTTACAGCAACATGGGGGGTACTCGGTTGCACTGTAGCCTCGATGTCAGCAATGCTTGCAGTATCCTTGAAACAAAATAATGGGCAGCGTTCAATAGAAGATCGGTTAAAAACAACACAAAATATGGTGAGACCAAATAAACAACCATGTCATTGAGGATGATAAAAATGAATTTTCTATTGGGTACAAAACAGTTCCGATAAAAAAAAGTTAACTGGAAGCAGCAAACAAACTTGAGTTATAATCCCAAAATCAATGGTATGGAATTACCTACGACCCAGAGATCAGTATCATAGTTGTAAAAAAACAATGCTGAATAAACTGTACAAAGTTACCATTAAAAATGTAACAAATGGAATTCTACAATGAAGTGAATATACTAATACAAGACCAAATGGCTGGCTAGTAGTAATTGCTATTACTATTACTATATTACTATTACTACTCAGTACTCACCATTATTATTGATTAATTTACAATATAGTACCAAGACAAGTATAACGAATATTGATTGATAATTAAGGGCCTACCACTATATCTGAACCCCGTGAGATCCCAACAGAAATACCTAGGCCTACAAAAACAAAAAATGCCCTGTAGGGCTTTAGCTGGGGGGGGGGGGGGTCTTTACGTCCCAGACCCCCCCCCCCCCTATGTGTTTGTACATAATTCTATCTCCCTATAAAATATTCACCATTTGCCACTGTAGGCCTACAATAGGAGAACTAACTAAAATAGCACACATTATAATATATAGGCCTACATACCGAAAATGTATGGAAGAAGAGTTTTTCGTCTTGCTTCCAATAATGGCATAGCGTCGAGACTAAGCGGGAAAACTCTTCGCATGGTGAAAGCTCGTCCAATGCTGTCAGGTTGTTGCGCAGCGTTGTCATTCTACTTGACTCATTGGGCATGGCCTTCCCCTCCTTGGTCAGTGCGATATTAACTTTTGCAGTTAGTAAACTCTTCAGTAGTGGTGCCGTTGACAGAATATTCTGTGTAGCTCTTTCAAATAAATTGAAACCCATCAAAGCTTCAAAATGGTCGAGCAGATATTCTTGCTAAGAAAAACAAACGATGCATCATTAGGTTTATGTTAGCCTATGTCTTTCCACTAGCCTCGGGCGAGCGTTAATTTTGAACCCTGCGTATAATCATAAATGATTTAGGAAGTTGATTGTTCAATCCCCGCCAATAGCAAGTGTGACAAAGATTCTGCTGATATTTTTTCAGTCATTAAAAAAATTTGTGTCTAGAAAATAGTTTCAAATATGTTTGAATTAAGTGCTAGGCCTACTGATACTAAAAATACGTAGGCCTAATTCATTTTATGTTCATAAGCAGTTTCTCTGAAAAAACTTTTTTTTACCTTTTAAAAAAGCATGCATTAGTGCCTGTTTAAATTGTCTCTTTCGAAGGCCCAAAAATCCTACTCATGATAAGCAATTATTCTCCCAGGCAACATAAATAAACAAAATTGCTCTCACCTCAAACAAAAAAGGCCATTCTTTGCGTATCTGGTGAATTGCCACCTTTTCGGAAATCATTTCTCTCTGTGAAATGTAAGTCTTCTTCATGGTTTCCTTTATTTTTGTTAAGTCTCGCTCCTTTGTAATTTTCAAATACTCAGCATCCAGCCACGCCTTTTTATCTGCCAGCGAAGCTTTAGTTTCACCCTCTGGTATTTCGGTTGGTAGAAAGTTTGTTGTGCCGTATTTATCCTTTTTTGTTATTCTGGGCCTTCCCTCGTCAAAATCGTCAGGATCTACCTCAGCATAAAGCCTCTTGGTAGCTTTTAAGTCCCTTTTCATGTTACTTATCTTACCAAGCAACTTTCTCTCCAAGAAAGCATATCCTGTGCCAATAATTTCTCCGCCATCAAGAAAACGATCTTGGAAGGTTGCAGGGTGTTCCCTCGTCATTTTCTCTGCAACGTTTGTTAGAAAGGCCTTTCCCGGGCAGTGGGTTATGTCCCATACTTCATTGCAAATAATCCGTACAATTTCATTTAATTCGGATGGCATAGCTTTTTTCTTCAACTCCAGTTTTTTTTTTAGAGAAGGTGGAAATTTGCTGTATGGTATTTTGAAATTTCGGAGTGACTCGGTAACACTTGAGGACATTGGAAGGGGGGTTTGGGGGCTTGAATCTGTATTGTAACCAGATGTACATGTTGATACTACTGGAGAACTATTCACAGCGATGCTGGGAGGAAGCGATTGCAATTCTTTCTGACACAACTGCTTAATAGCTGTATTAAGCTTCCTGGCTTTAACTGGTTTAAACGAGAGTGGTAGATCTGACACAAAATCTATTTCATTCAAGTCGTCCATACCGTCGACGCCAAGCTCCATCAATTTTTTTCGCACATCTTCTTCGTCGAATTCTGCGACAATGGTACGTATGAATTCTATTACAGGATCCATCTGTAAAATGAATAAAACAAATAAAATATGACTATGTACATAATACGAGTGTGAATGTAGATCCAAACGAAATAAACAATAGACCATTAACAAATTGCTAACAAGCAAAGTTACATAAACTTTACCAAATAAAGATAAAACGTAACCACAATAAATTGTCATAAAATCCCTAACACCCATGTAAACAAAAAGTATAATTAAAAAAAAATGTATTTATGTGCAAGGAAATGGATGTAATATGTGAGCCTGAGACCCATACACATGTGCTCCCTGGAACTTCCGAACTACATTACTACATTTGGAATAAATAAATGCACTACCCTTATGTACAAGCCTACCAAGATAGACATGGTGTCAATCGGAATCGGTGAATACTAAAAGATTACAAGAACTTATCCAGCCTATATCTAAAAAGGCCACGCAACATTGGAAAAGTGTAGGTCTATCACAGCTGCAATGTGGTTTTGTAAGAAAAAATACTATAACTACTATAGGCCCCTACTATACTATATAATATACTATGGGAAAACATTTAATTTGATGTTATTAGCCGTGATGTTATTTTTTAATTTTAATTATCATTATTTCATAGTAATATAAAAGTAATTGATTACATATTTTACAATATAAGAAATATTTTGCAAAATCAAATTGCAGCTATGATATGGTTCAGATTTCCAATTATATTATAATTCTTGTGTGGCATTCTTGAGATATCATTAAAAGAACGTTAATTTCACGAGATTTTATGTTGGCTGTATCTGTATAATTTGCTTCATATTGTAAACGTCTTGGAAGATTATAGAGAAATATTTACATCTATATACGTACCTATGCGTACTTTCAGCTCGTTAGATGTTTTAGGGAGATTGCTGGGTATCCTAACTCATCATACACAGCATATGGTTGATAGTCCTGTAGCATTTCAAACTTCCGACAAATTATCTCAGGCGTTGCTTCAATACGGAAAACTTGCATTTTATCAATTAAGTGCCCTTTGCAAAACTTGCCCACGAAGAATATTTCTCTTTCCTCCCTTATAATTATTGTTATTATTTGTAACATATTGAGTGTCAGTTCCGATTTAAGCACTACCATACGGTCTTTTTCGTACTTAATTCCTCGAAAGGTGCAGTGATTGCCAACGGTTAAGGACGGCGAATCTTTTAGTAACGAGCAATTTTCTATAGCTTGATTGATTGTGTCACTGAACAAATCTGGGTAGTACTTAATCCCATTGTCCATTAAACCAGTGCTTTTGAAAAATCCTTCACTTGATAAAGCAGCTTGAAGATACTGGTGCTTGACAGCAATTGTCTTCGTTACATTTATAGTGTTCTTAGCCGATCTTATGGTGTCCTTTGCATACTTATGCTTTGATTCAAATCGCATAGTCCAGACTCGTATGAGTGGTCCAAATATAAGCATAAGTCTGGGGTAGTGGCGCAAATAGTGGTGTTTTGGTCTTAAATTTACCAAGGGAAATGCACGCTGTCTGACCTCAATGTATTCTTCAATTAGGCCGGATAATAGGGCAATTAGTTGCATGTTCAATCTTGGAGAGCATATTATTTGCACCATACTGATTAGCAGAAGAATCATTTGCCACACTGCATCACTTGTGTCTTTAATTTTATGGCCAATCAAAAATGGCATCATCCGGATCAACGTCCAAGTCTGTATAGCATGCCCCCCAAGTTTGCCACTATTACGTAAATATGCGCATGGCTTGTCATTTGTATCAATTCCTTTGTATTTAAATTGTGCACACCTTCTATTGAGATCTTCACAATCAAACCAACCTTTTTGTTCGAAATGCTCGATAGCTAAAGGAAGGTCGTATTGCGCAAAGCCCTCAAAAACATCATGGGCGATGCATGGGGGCATACCATTTATTACGTGGAAATGTTGGAGCGAATTGAACAACGAGTTGAAACGAACACCCTCGCAGCTTTCTAAGTCATCTGCACTAGTGGAAGCTGCAGCTAGGTCGTAACTTTCCTCAGTTCTAGCAGGTCCGAACTTTTTTCCTGCTAAGAAATCGGGTCTCTCAATTCTGCAATATTGGCAAAAGAACCGGGCCTTACTGAAATTCTCTAAGAACCCTCCGATGTAATGGCTACCAAGATTGTCACCGGCTATGTAAGCTAGAGTACCCGTTATTGTGTGACCTCTTACTTCAATCCCATTTTTTTCTAGTTCAATCAAATCTTTAAGAAGAGGAGCAAAAATCACTTGTTGAGAGAAGTATTTCAAATCAATTGATTTACATATCAGTACCAATTGAAGTGTGTCGACCTTTGATCTATTCCACGGGTGTAAATTGGCAAGCGTGTAATACACACCGAGCATTTTCAAATCCTTGCGACTGCTACCCAATGGGTTAGCTACAACAAATTCATCCTGGTATAAAACAATTTGCAAACTAGTCATGTTTGTAGAAAAAAGTGGGTGGTTTTTCATGTGCGTACCATCGTGAATATCTGTTAACACGTCACTAGTACAATTATGCTGACCTTTGCCAATATTGTCCACGTATTGATCATATACCGAGCTATCAGATAAGAGCGCCCGTAAGGATTGCAAAATCGGCACATAATGCATGTGACGCTCCTTGTTGTTCTTATTAAGACCAAGACGAATTGAAACAGGAGCAACAAAATGGAAATTTTCCTTGAAGTATTCTTTTCTGCTATAAGCACTTCTTAGTTCACCATCACGGCTGTGAGTTTGGGAAATATTTTCACTAAAAACTTCCTTTAAAATATTATTAACGATGTTTGGTTCGATATGGTCTGCCAACTTTTCTGTTAAATCTTTAAGTAACATATCAGTAGACATTTCAAGTATTGCTGCATACTTCTCAAAAATGTGTTGTGCCGTTTTCTCTGGTACATGGTGTTTGGCCACCAGATTAAGGTAAAATAAGGCCAGAGTTCGAACGACTTTCTCTTGGTTATTTCTTGGCAATGAACTATTCTTTAGGTCATGAATATTTTCCAATTCATTTGAAAAAGTACTAATGTTCAGAGAATCGTTAGTGCTTGATGTAGAATGTGAATTTCCATTTTCTGTTGTTTCATACTTATTTCCGGATACGTCAGGATCAACAGAGATGTTGGTAACTGGATGCGCAGGGGTCCTATGGTTTCTGTATACATGGCAACGGAACGAGGTGCAGTTTTTGTACGATCTGTTGCAGTTTAGGTATGGACAGGACACTAAAATATGTCCATCAAAATGTCTACCAAGATGAGTTGTGAGTTCTCTCATAAAATGAAATTTCTTCGTGCATATTCTGCAAGTGAATTGCAGCTCCGTAGCGTTTGAGCTCGTGTTATCTGCCGTTCGTGTACCGGAACCACAATGCTTTGTTTGGTGGTCACGTCTCACATGCGAAATAAAGGTTGATCTGGAAGTAAATTTCCGATGGCAATTCTTTATACCACATACTAAATGGCTATTTATGCCATTATTATGGAGCGCATTCCAATGATTAAAAAGTTTTGTAGCTAACGGGCTTTCGAAACAGCAGTTGGTAAATTGGCATTCAAATTTAATCTTGTACCTCTCATCTTATTTTTTATAGATACATTTACACCTACACACACCTAACACCTAGAAGGTGAGATGCTGTCAATATGTGGCTGAAAAGAGAGAATATCTACTGTTAGGTATAAGTACGCCTAATATATAGGTTGAAGGACACTATACACTATAGGGATGTGCGAGTACTCGAAAATTCGAGTCGAGTCGAGTAGTTGCCACTTGACTTGAGCTTGAGTGTTCGAGTATTTTTTACGAAAGTCGAGTAGTTTTTGTCGACGGAGCCGCCGACTCCGAAGGGTTTAATTTTCTGCCAACAGGTACCGCTACCAAAAAATCGCGCAAGAATCGATTGTTAAATCGATATGTCGAATAATCACAATGACAAGCAGCAACACCGTCGCCATTTTTAATGCTTTGCTTCGATTCGAGAAGCGTTTGGTTGTTTTTGTTCGCAAACTTCGTATTTCTCTCGTTCTCATGATTAAATAGAATATAGGCTCTAGGGCCTAGGTGTTGTATTTGCCTAGGACTATGGAAAGTATGCGTCGTTTTTTGACAACGATGGAACCAAGCAATCAACACTTCGCGGAACATCTTGGCTTAGGAATTAAACGGTGACTTTCGAGCCGTCCTAGGCCTAGCAACGAAGCACGCAATAAATTCAAAAGTTGTTCTGAATCGGCCTTGTTGATTCTGGCATTTGTCTGCAGGTGGTTGCACTGTCCAATCACTGATTCATTCGTTTCATATTTTAAATACCGGTATCGATCTTTGATTGGTTAGGCCTATCGCTCACCCGATGGTGTTTGGAGCCTACAGGGTTGGTTTAGTCACTCTAAATTAAAATCCCCCAATGAAAATCCGGGTAATTCTTCCGATTGGGTCCGCGGCTCATTTGCACAAATGTAGTCCCAGAAAGTAGCCTACTTGAAACACTTACTAAAAGACAAATTTATGTTTAAAATGAACCCAAACGGTGTCCGCTAAAACATTCAAAATTATCTTTTTCGATGATCTAAAACAGCGTTTAGACGGCGGATTTTCCCATTGTCGCCATGATACTTTTTCTGCCGCCCGACGTTCTGTAGGTCTACCAACGTAGGCCTACCAAAGAGACATACACTGAAAGTGACTGCCCAAGTGCCTGACATCCCACAAAAGGAAGAAGGTTAGGGGGTCAGGTTATGAAACATCTTGAAACGTAGGCCTACTTTCGTTTACAACTCAAATAAATTTACGCCTTTTTCAAATTGTATCACTCAAATAAAATGGTTGGCAACACTGCCGGAACACTTCCGGAACGTCAAAGATGGCGATCAGTAATGGCTGACTAATTTTCTGCCGTCTGTCATCTCGAACACTTAGATCACATTTTCTTTACTTATAAACTAAATTTAAACATTAAAACTACTTAAAAAATACTTTGTACACTAGGCCTAGGCCTAGATTTAATATATTTATTTCAGTAAATATGAAGAAATTTCATTAATGTTTATTTTACAGCGACTTTTGACCGCGGACCCAATCGGAAGATTTACCAAAATCCGTTTTGTACTGCTGTGGGTAGACTCTATAAATACGAATTTATTTATTTTATTTATTTAAAATATCGACAATGATTTGGAAGGTATCGTTGATCGGATAGAAGCGCCTCCTACACCTAGCCTAGGCCTAGGCCTATTACTACGGATGAACGTGCTGGGCCCAGTAGTTCGGCTAGCCTTACTAGGCCTAGGACTTGTGGACCTCAATTAAATGTTAGGCATAGGCCTACGCGTGCTGTAGTTTAGCAACATCGAAGGTCCGGCCTCGTTAATTTAGCACTACTTTGCAAAATATTACAATTCGTTAGTCAAACATGGTTGTATCCGTATAGCTCGTGGAGGTTAGTCAAGGACATCAACTTTAGTCACTGTCACAGTTGTGTGCAGGCTTTACTGAAGGGTGAAGACTAGTGAAGACCAATATTGTGGAAGTTAATAGTAGAGTAGGGCCCCTCCGTCATACAGGCTACCTGTTACTCTTAAATAAAAGTAGGTGCCATACTGCAGTCTAATATATGCAGTACTGTGTAGGAATGAAGGTCTGCAAATAAATTTTCTAATATGAAAAGGATGAATGGAGACTCGACTCGACGTCAAAAAACACTACTCGCACATCCATAATACACTATTCATTCGGATGTAAGGGGGGTCGAATTCGGGGGGGGGGGGGGGGGGGGAGGGAAAGCATCCGAGTTAAAGTCCGCGCAGGGATTCTTTTTAATTTCAACACAAATGATTTTAATTGATTTTGAGATGTTAAAATAGGTTTCGAATTAAATTAATAATCTCAAAACATAGCCTAATACTTGCGTTAGCCAACATTCCGATATTAACCGACATTCAATGCACAACGGTCCAAAGTCCACTTAAATCGTAAAATCATTAGCTTTAGGTCGGTGCACAATAGCCCGGTAACGATAACTATAACTATAACGATAACAGGAATGAAGTTCGATTTCATGCTAAATTACGATACGATGCACAATCGGAGCTTACCGTTACCGGGCCAGGTAACGGTAAGTTCGCCAAGTTTCAACTTAACGTTAGCGTTCCCGTCCGTGCGTTACCAATCAGAATTAAGAAGTAGTATTTGCAAACAGCTGACCGATTGTTTGTAGGCGCCAGCTGGTGGTGGCTTAACGGGCAATTGTGCATCGAATGACTTCCCGTTACCGTTTTATCGTTATCGTTACAGTTAGCGTTACCGGGCAATTGTGCACCGACCTCTTCTGACTTGGCTATGGTAGGCCTAGCCTAGGCCTGTGATTCTTCGCGAGAGGCTGGAATTCATAGTCAACCCATGTCAACCCCTACACCTAGGGGCGCCCGTAGGCCTAGGCCTACCATGATAACAGTTGTTTGCATGTTATTTCCCATATAGAAAACAAATCCATAGAAACAATGGGTACCCCTAGGCTACACAAACACAAACCCAATGCCCTAGGCTACATTTAAATTATTTTGTGTAATAAGTAGGGCCTAGCCTACATTCAATTGTGGCTTTGTGTTTGAAGTTGGCCTATTGATTGAGGTTATGAAGTGCTTGCCACATCAAACATTACCTGTTAACCCTACTTCCACCACAATCTTTTCAACTATCCTCCCCGTTGGCATTGTGACCGAGTATTATCTTAGTAATAATTACGTGAATGATGATTTCATGTTGACAGACGAACGGTGATCGGTTATAACATTTTTCTAACAAAAGCGAGCGGCCGAGCGCTGGCCGCTGAAGTACTGAACCAACCCCACGACAACAAATAAATGAAGGTGTTTGATTTTGTTTCGTCATGTCATCCCGATGGGAGAAAAAACAACTGAATTAATAAAACTACTTTATAATATATTTTTGTTAGTTCAACAAACTACCTTCGGAATGAAAATATTTAGAATTTTCTTTTCTCGCCAGCCGCCGAGCGTGCCATACGCCACATCAGCACGTTGGCCAACCTGTTATTTTAAAAGCCTTCAAAACGCGAATTTCAAATTATGTGATGTATGCCCACTACATTGTTTTAGTTTTAGAAAAGGTTTAAATTTCTACACTGTTTGCAAGAGTGGCCTAAACTCTAAAGAAATATAAAAATTACAGAACAGACTACTTGTTATAGCTTACACGTGCTTTTTTCCGAACACATCCCTTTTGGCACAAAACTGGATGTATATAAAAATACACCTGTAATTATATTCCCATTCACTACCCTACAGAGTACAGACACTTAAAACGCACTTGTTTCTGTTAACCACTAACCAGTAACTAGTAGGCCTGCCAGTTATCCCTGATTCCCTTCAACTATTAACAACTAGTAAGTTATAAAAATCGACATCAAAATGAAATTAATATAATGTATCAAGGTCATACATACTCCCCGAGCCTCTAACATATTCTCCATAAACTAACACTGCGAAATAAACATCAAATTTTAACAAGCATTCATAAAGGCAATAACTGCCGATCTATTCCTTTTTCATTGTAGACCGTAAATAATAAAATACTGACCTTCACTTCCAACTTGAACCACCCACGCTTTCTTGGTTCTTGCACTAACACACTTGTAACACTGATCGCACGAGCACACGGACTGGACAAGTTTGCTGCTGTAGCTTCCGATCTTGAGTGAGGGAGGTACAGCTATCGCACGCGCCAACCGCCAACAGGGTTGGCTGCAGCCGCTGGAGGGTATTTCCAAGAAAATTTGTAGTAAACAACCCGATAGCGTCGGACGCGCACGCGGCGATCACGTGGGCGCCGAGGATCGAGCGCTAAATCCAAAACACTGAGTGTTCATGAACAACCCCTGGCCGTTGAACGAGTCCTTATCTTAATCCATACAAATAAATTAATAAATAGATGATATTATACTTCACATTATAGCAAAGTTCAACAAGCTGTAAAAAGTCTATAACGACCTTGGATGCGAAATGACAATAACCATACCCTATTGAACTGATGATTAAATTTATATAATTTTGTAATGAGTGTAATTTGTATGGAAATAATTTTTCAAGTACGTACAAGAAAACTGGTTGCTCACTTCAAAGGAGAGTTGACCGCGCAGGGGGTTATTATTGCTTCAGAATGTAATGCTTACACTCAAGGGCGTTCGCGCAGGCTGTTATGCCAGGGGGGGAGGGGGTCGAATGGTATACATTTGTAATGATTGCTTGAAAATCTATATCGGAATGTACTTTCATCGTTTCTGTCGTATTTTTAATTCCGACATTTTCTTTGGGGCAAATACCCATTTAAAACTAAATTTACAATTCCCTCCCAAACACCTAATTTATATTTTTGAAAAATGAAAAATATGTCATTCTGGTCTGCCTGAAATCTGAAGAGAAATATATTGTAATTATAATATAGGTTGAAATACATTGGTGTATAATGAAGAAAAATATGCTAATTAGGTTGTTGAGCATTTTGGAAGTAAAGTCTGATAACCATGGACAGACGGACGGCTCTACCTCTTCATTTAAAGAAGTGAAGTGGCAAGCGTCAAAAAGGCAACAAGCTGGAATTTTCAGGGAATGTTCCAGATAGGTCCTTGTAACTCTGTTACAAATGTTTCACAAAACACCACTTCGGAACCCCATCAAAAAAATTACCGAACAATTTTGTTTTTATGAGATTTTTTTTTTTTCACGACAACTTTAGTTATAACAAGCTCGTTGACATAACTTTTGTTTCTAAATGTGTATAAAGAGTATTTCTAACGATATCAATTGTAACAAGATAGTTCTTCTTAATTTCCATGTAAGGTACACAAGAAAAATGGCGGGAAAACTCGCAAGAAATCGTAATGCACGACTTCAAACTCGATCAAAAACCGCGGTCTCTGCGTTCCAGGTTCGAATCGTGGCTTGGGCATGGATGTCATGTGGCGTTTTTTCATCTTCATAATCATCCACCCATCGTCTCGATTAGTCTCGTTGCACAAATGAGACGTAAAACCCCAGATATCATCATCGTCGATCAAAAGCTACAAAAAAAATTTAAAAAAATAATAAGCTGCACCACAAAATAGCTCAACTCTTTAGCTACAACTTTGTCGCTTACAGTTTTCGTTTATGTAAACTTCGTCGCATTGATTGACGCTTTGTATAAGATAATGTAGGCCTATTGTCCAGACGCGCTGTCGCCTCCTTCCTCGCTGTGCGCTTACGGGCGAAGTACCGCTTTGACCTCGCATAGTCGTGAACAATCACAGTCACACATACGATCATATGCGCAGCATGTTTATAGGGTGTCGTTGGCCTCCTTATCATTTAAGTTCATTATTTTACTTACACAACTTCATTTTCTACGAAATATAGGTTCTGATGCACTGTTATTTTGTAATAGGGAACTGTCCTTGGGTTTCAATATCGGTACAATCATGTAAAATAGGAAGACCTTCATTTACAAATCTCGGCAACGTAATTATAAATTTTCTAAAATAAATCGTTTACTTTCTATTAAGTTACAAAGTTCCACGTATTTTTATTCCCGCTCAAATGAAATGAAATTATATGTGACGTCAACGTGAGGTGAACAACAAAGCCTATGAATGAAAACCAATGAATTCATTGTTGTCAATCCGCTGACAAAATCCATTTAAAATCGTGTTTTTATAGGTTTAAATTAATATTACAAAAGATATTTTGTGCTGCGTTATTCATGAATGTGTAATAAGTAATAAGTACTATTACGTTGATATTTGTGATGCTCAAGTGAAATAATCACAAAAATATGGAAAACTGGGTTATTTGAATGTGATTGGTTTGCTCCGGATGACGTCAGGCCCTGTTTTTCCCGCCGTAATGATGAGTGGTATTTCCAGCTAAGTTTTATGAATGAAAATGTATTCTGAAATGTGAAAATTTAATATGATTTGCATTAAGAACCAAAGTTTATAATGTAGTAGAATAAAATAGAAAACGAAGGACAGTTCCCTATTGCTACAAGTGTAGATCCCCACAACTTTTCTTACAAAGACGCATTAGTGGACAAAAGCAGCAACTCTTGTAGCCTATTAACTCCAGAAATGCACGCTTCTAAACTGTTTTACAGTGTTGCTAAATCGCCGGACAAGAGTTTCAAGAGCGGGCAATTCAAAATGCTACTCACATGTTGGTGTAGTTTCACTCTTATCGATCGATTCACGTAATAAAATTACTATTTACAGTACTACTGTCCCTACTCGCCACAGTTCGATCACTCGACGTCCTCAACCTCTTCACTGTTAGTGTCGTCACACGGTCACCTAATCGAATGATGATCTCGTCGGAATCAGAATTCATCTGAATCGGACCACGGGCACGGTCTCCAACACGCCATTGTATCCTACTAATTATAACACACTGCTTCATGCAAAACTATTCACAAATTCAATAACGCCTCACAAACTTTAAAACTATCTAGCCTCACAAAAACTGATGATGAGTTGTCGTCCAACGTTTCGTAAAAAAACAAAAAAACACTGTCTACCGCCCAGCAAACACAAATGCAAACATAAAAAATGAACGAAAATCAACCTGCAGGACTCGTTTTTCTACAAGATAGGCAACTGTGTAAGATGGGGTGGGTGGAGTAGGATCCCAGGTGCTTGACCGCGACATTTTTTCCGCCTGGCTGGTTTGGAGATATGGGGTTCTAATGTCGTCGACGACTATTTTTTTTTTTTTTTAGTTTAGCCCAACTTACAAGGAGATCTGCGTTGACCCCTGCCTGACACGGTGCCTATGCATTGGATACCTGACAATAGTGACAATATGAAAGCACACTGACCACATAATGTATCTATCTGTGTTGACCACCCTGTACCTGTCCTGCAAGAGAATACCACCTGAAACAAAACGCGAGCCAATATACAAAAGGGGGTTTCCTGAATGTTTTTCATATCTCCGAACCATTCGAATTAGCTTTGTCTTGCCGCTGGAACGATTCCCACTCGAAAGATAACATTCATGCCTAAACGGCTAATTGTCCCCTTTGTTGGTCAACATGTTGGTATTTCCAGACATGTTTCCCCTCTTTCAATCGACTCGAGTTGAAAACAGCACAGGGGGTTTCCGAAGGCTACCAACCACCCTGCAAACTACGGGTACATAGAACCACAGATAACCGTGTCACATCAACAACAACACCCTGTAGCAAGCACTTGCCTCTTCTGACGAGAATTCCATTCATATTTGGCATTTACATTGGCTCCAGCCTCCTGATTGGCGAAATGTTTGAAACTCGTGTTCCGATTGGTGAATGGGGTTAAACACTCCACGTGGAGTTGTTCCTTCCATCCAAATTATTGTGTCGCATTACTTCTGGTATTTAGTCATAATGACATCTACTTATCTCGGCCAGTGATCTTAGATCTTGGGTTGGGTATCGTCTGAACGGCCGGACTACATCTTGTGGCGGTGGACGAACACTGCCTTTGAGTTGACCAACAAACTAGCGAACGGATTTATATTCATGTTCATATATGTATGTGCGTGAAATAATGTATATGTATGCGATTCGTGACTTTAACACACAAAAATCCGAACTTTGGAGAGAATATTAGCTATATTTCGTATGTTAGGGATTAGAAATTTTGGTGAACATTAGATAAATAAATAAATTTGTATTTATTGTCTAGCCACTCGGTTACTAGAACTGATCTTCAGTAGCGGACATTATACTAAATTTATTATGTGCCTCGTTGCTAGGACGACTGTACAGTAGGGCTGAGACGTGTAAACGTTCATAATTTCAAGCAAACGATTAACCTTCTAGGCTTTTTTTTATCTATGAAATTAAATAACTAAATTGGCATTTCTTTGACATTGTTTCGCCGACCCGAGCGTTTAGGTAGGGATGGGCAAAAACGTGTACTTCAGTAAACGTGTAACCTCTCTCTGTGAAAGGCGTGTACACGCGTACACGTTCGTACTTGCGTACCCAATAGATTTTGCACGCGAATTAGGATGTGCACTGTACACATGCACATTTCGTGTGCGATGTTGGTTCAGCGGCGCCGTCGGTCGACGCTGTGGCCGGTCGCACGCAGTTTAACCCTGTGTCGGCGGGCTGCACAGGTCCATGCGTTTAATATTTAGATGAAAACAGTAAACGCGTACACGTATGAAAACGTGTACACGTTTACACGTGTACACTATCCCATACCTAGTTTAGAGACACCCTAAAGAGCACCATAAATGATTTAGCTGTAGCCGTAGCCTAAAACGAATAGATGAATAACTTTTAAAATTAACAGTAAATATAAATTATCTAACCCCCCACCCCTCCCCCCCCCCGCCGATTTTGAACGTTTAAACGTGATATCTGATAGGTACTAAACGCTTTCGCCCACCCCTACTCTAAAGTCACCGTTTACATGTACTTACTCCAATGTCATATCATTCTATATAACTGAATTTCCCAACTCCACAGTTAAAAATCCCAAGCCTGAACCGGGATTTGAACCCTGGACCTTTTGTATTCGAAGCAAGAATAGATCCACAAAATCAACGAGCCACATTTGTACGAGAACATTTGGGAATATGTTGCCTATTTGGAGAAATGTATTTGTATTACTTGTAGAATCCGTACGCACAGAACCCTAATTAATGCTGTCTCCTTATTCAGCGGGATTGTGGGTGTTGTAACTCTCTCGGTTGCATCGACAAACTTCTGTACATCCAAATGCCACCTGCATTGCAAGTGCAGGATGTTGTGTTAAAATGTATTTTTCGATTTGCCAGCATAAAACAATTTGTTATAAACATCTCCAAAGCACGCTGACCATCGTAGTCCTACAGTGCCATGAGAAGGCAATTTTCATTTGTCGGCTGTCGCCCACCCACTGTCTTGAGGACCTATATTTATCAAGAGTAAGTATTAAGAGGGACGACTACAGCCAATATCAAAACCCCGGTCATATCTCAATAACACCACACAATATCGAAAAGTGACACCGTGACACCTATGATTATTTTGGATTCGTGAGAGCTCAATACCGTATGCAAAATATTTGTTAGTTTGTAGTAACTATAATTGTAATTGTTATTAATTTGTGAATTATGTAAATTAACAATCACAATTAATTACTACGGACTAACCATCTTTTCCATACAGTATTGAGCTCTCGCGAATCTAAAATTAGCGTAGTTGTCACTTTTTCGATATTGTGTTGCGTTATTGAGATATGACCAAAATACGATAATTTCGTGGGGTTTTAATATTGGCTGCAGTCCTGCCTCTTTAGAAATATTAGGTCACGTTTATTTCTTGTTTTTGTGTAGAGAGAGGGTAAAAAAAATTACCATCTATTTTTTAACTTACCATTTATATCAGGTAGTAGGAGATGAGCGCGATCACTGTCTTCCAAATCAGTTTTTGAAATTGCATTTCGTTATAAATATCTGTTATTGAAAGCATGTTGGCAAACATTATTGATGGTAAATTACCTGTCTGTGAGTGGAATGCAACCACATTCTTGAATTGTGCATGTATTTTGTCGGCAAGCTATATAGCTGTTGCAGGGACAACCCCGTTTTACAAAAAATTATCTAAACTTAGCAAACATCTAGTAAAGAAATAATTTTGCCATTTTCAACCTTATCTTTGTAAAAGTTAAAAGTTATATTAGCGGCATGATCATAGTATGCATGTTTCTCTTGATTTAATTGCTCCCTGAACACTCCGTTTCCTAATGTAGTATAGGAGTAAGAGCTACAGTATAATGTATTTTAACAATATCTGTAGCAACTGGCATTTGCCGCGAAGAGATCATGGACCTTCCTGCTCTCGGGCGGATAAATTACAATAAAATATACACTGTAACTCTTAGCCCTTCTCCGCGGCAGCTAACTCACTGTGCATATTGACGTACGAAAATGTGTGTCCCTTCGCTTGTTTGTCCTAACCTTCACCACAGCAAAAAACAGTGCAGGATACATTTTAATCAAACTATCCTCTGCAGGCTGCACGCAATGTGCAGTTTTGGCTGAGTTGGAATCTCGTCATAGTTCTCAGCACTTTTTCGGTTGGTTTCAACTTTCAATTCGTCTTTCACTGACATTGCGCTCGTACATACACCATGCAACTTATACTGAAATTCGAACAATTTATTTGGTTGTGCTACAAGATTTTATGGGACTGGCGGTTGCATAATTTCGTTCACGACAAGCTGATAAAATGGTTCAAGACTTTTACCAGTTAAAACAGCAGTCTATTCATTTGGCAATGACGTTCAGTTTTGCCCGTTGCAAAACACATGCACCTACTATTTTACTAGTCGTTTTGAGGTTTATTATGAGATTGACGGGCCATAATATCAGCTAAAATTGAAACCAAAGGTATTCACTATCGACATCTCTAAAACACTCGAGTATCAAGTTGCAAAGTAATAATATTATATTAGTTACACATTGTTATACTGTAAATTAAGGCAGTCCAGTCTTCAGGTATGCATTCACATTATTTACAAATTGTTCAGTCCGTGCTGAAAACTTTTACAATGCACTAAACTATAGTCGTCACGAACTGTCATAGAGCTAACTTATAATCATACCATACTCAACATTTCACAATACTCGAATATGCTTAGTTTGCCGATAGAGATGACTCAGTACTAGCTGGCGCCCGAGGCTCTAATTCGGTTTGGAAGGTCGACGGTTCGATACCTTCTACCGGCAATCCTGACTGAAGATTTTCCGAGGTTTCCCGTCACAAGGTGATTAAAAGGATTGAGTCATACTATACTAATTCCCTCAACAATCCTTCTCAACTTTTCCAAATACCACAATACCTATAGTTAGTGACCTGAAGAGGGACATTAAATGATTGTCGCTGTATAGGTATCCTATAAACAATTATTATAAAATGCATGCACAAATTACTTATTTACACTTGTACGATTGCAAATGCACTTGCCATACTCTATTTTGATTTTATCAAAAAGGAACGGAATATTGTTGAATGGTATATTATAGCGAAAGGTTTTGATTTTATCAAAAAGGAACGGAATATTGTTGAATGGTATATTATAGCGAAAGGTTTTGATTTTATCAAAAAGGAACGGAATATTGTTGAATGGTATATTATAGCGAAAGGTTTTGATTTTATCAAAAAGGAACGGAATATTGTTGAATGGTATATTATAGCGAAAGGTATAGATTCATAGCAACTGTAGTTAGTCACTTCAAAGCAGCTAACTTCTATATTACGCCAGTATGGCCAAGGTGAAATATGTATATACAGAAATCTAATTCTAGAAAAAAAGGATATCTCATAATTTCTTTGATAGTGTAAGTGCTGAAAATAAACCAATGAACACAATGATTAGAATACAAAGGCGTCTTACCTTGATAAATGCATGTGTGTGCATTCACACTTTTGTACGAAACAACCGTAATTGTAGTTCGTCAGATCATATCAGTGTCGGCGCCAGGGCCGTGCGGCCGTACGGGGCCCCGCTCTTTAGGGGCCCACAATTGTTACTCTAATTAACAGAATGCCGATAGATTGTCTTCATCTTTTTACGTGTGTTTTAAAACAAACAAAATATATAGAAGTACAAATATAATTCAAAAAATCACCAATATCTCTTTGCTAAAGATTAATTTTAACATGAGGGGTCGGGAGTTGTATTAGGCCTTTATCTGCTAGCCCCCCCCCCCCCCCCATGCGTCCACGCTACGCCACTGACAAATGTTTGTTTCGCTCGCTGATGTTTGTTTAAAACGATGTGTGTAAGGGTTATACACAGTAATAAACGAAAAAGAAAGTAACCCAGACCCCTCGATCATTTCCGTAGTATAGGTGCGTGGGGAGGGGGAGGGTTGGGGGCCCACATGAAGTTTTCGCATGGAGCCCATTATGTTCTAGCACCGGCACTGGATCATATCTCTACTTGTCAATGTAAAAATGCGTTTGTTTGCCTTTTATAATAATATAGGCCCTACATTCATTATCTTATGGTTCTGACCACGTTCTCGTCCACCTTCAAAACAGGCTTAGAGAACCTATATTGTATTGGTATGAGCAATGAGCACAGATAACTAATTACTGTGGTATGAGTATTCTGTTGTGTGATGTTGTTTAGCATGTGTAACCGTGACAGAATAGTGATGATAGCCTTGTCTGTGTGAAGCCGAAGTGGTCGAGATTAGCTTGCCTCTAGCACTGGTACTTCGCCCGTAAGCGCATAGCGAGGAAAGGAGACGACAGCGCGTCTGGGCAATACATTCTCTCTAACAACGCGTCAATGCGCCTAGTTTACGTAAACGAAAACTATAAGCGACTATGTTGTAGCTAAAGAGTTGACCTGTCTTGTGGCGTGCTGCAACTTATTATTTTTTCTGATTTTTTGTAGCTATTGAGTTTGAAGTCGTGCATTACGATATCTTGCGATTTTTCCGCCATATTTCTTATTTACCCTACAAGGAAATTAAGAAAAACTGTCATACTACAATTGACATCGTTAGAAATACATTTTATACACATTTTGAAACAAAAATTAGGTCAATGAGTTTATTATGTCTAAAGTTGTAATGAAAACAAAAAAATATCTCAAAAATACAAAATTGTGTGTTCGATAATTTTTTCAATGGGGTTCTGACGTGCTTTTTTGTGAAAAATTTGTAACGGAGTACCACGGGACTATCTGGAACATTCCCTAAAAATGTCAGCTTGTGGCCTTTCCGATGCTACAAAAGTGCTCCAGACCGGTCTCTTCTCTTCAGTTATGACGTCCCGTCTGTTAGTTGATAAATGTTGGTATTTCCACACTAGTTTCCCTTCACCTTGGCTTCAATCGGCTCGAGTTGAAAACATTCACGGGGGTTGTAGTAGTTGTAGTAGTAGTAGTACTAGTACTAGTTTTTTAATTAACTTGAACAAAGGGCGTATTAATAAAGTGTATCATTGTTACTACAACAAAAGAAAGAGCTGATGTTACTTGTTAACTTGGAGTAGAGATTAAAGCCGCGTTCACATAAATGACTATTGACTATTGACTGTTGACTATTGACTATTGACTAGTGATTAAGCTAATTGAACCATAGGCGTATACGTGCTGACGTTCACACAACTTTACTTTTGACTTTTGATTATTGACTATTGACTAACGATTTGAAAGTATCTCAAAGTCATAGTCATAACCAATCAGAACGTTCGCGTTCAGCCAATGAATGTGGAGCAACGGAAGTCAATACCACTACTCAATTACTGTCAAGTGTATATTTGTTTTTGACTATTTTCGGCGAATATTATTTATTTATTATTTTTATGAAGCTGTCGAAACAATAAAATATTCTTTTTTTGAAAACAAATCTTCAAAACAAACAAGAAACATACAAAACCTTCACAACTTGGTTAAGCCCATCATTAAACGTTTTAACTGGTGAACAGTTACTATCACCATACCTCGTTTTCTTCATAATGTTGCAATTTTATTATTTTGACAGCTCGTTGTTTGTCAATCAGTTCGATTCATTTGTTCTAGGTGGCAGATCATACGTGTCAAAGAACTTAGTTGTGTAGTGTTATATCTTTCTTTGGGTAGTCAATAATCAATAGTCATTTATGTGAATGCGGCTTTATACAACAATATAAACTGGTAATGTTATGTTAAATGAAAGAGTAGAGTAATTTCATTAATTAAATCTTATAACAAAACAGTATTTGGGAAACAGCAGCCATATGATTGCTAAAAAACAACACCAAACAAAGAAACTGGGTAATGTGTGCCCAACCAGAAATTGTAGTATACGAGTAGAGAAATTAAATTGATTTTGAAAGAAGCCACGATTTTAATTTATTTTGAAATAGTTTCATAGGCTACCTTTAGCTGGCTGATTCTAGTGATTTTATATTTGGTGGTAGTGCATTATATATTTTATATCCTTTAAATCCTTTTTGCCATAATTAGTGTTACCAGAGGGTTACCAATGTCTGCAAACCACCTTCTTCAGTGCTTTTCGTATAAACGATTACTATAGTATTACTGTATTAGTAGAACCGTGTTTCATACGAAGCAACTTGTGTGAAATATAAACACATGGGTGGCCGCGGTATCATATTTTACAATATCATAATGTAATGTGCAGAATGGGATTCTTACAAATTAACTTAAGGGCCTACAGTATTTTATTTCTTTCCACGCCATGGTATTATTGAGCACGTGCCCTATACATTAGAGATTGCAAGCATTTCACTTCCTCGTATATAAGTTATACAAAACTAAATAATATATATTATGCAAACTAACATTTTCATTTTTCACATTCTTCTGTCCAGCTCGAGTGTTTCGATAGTTTTCTGGGCTTCGATCATGGTGACTCACGGTACTCTATACCAAGTAATTTGCTCGTATAATACTATCTTGTTACCACAAGTCAGCTTAATGTAGCCCTACATAACATAAGGATCCCCCCCTCCCCCCTCCCCCCCCCCACCTCTTACTTCTACAAGTGGACGAATACACTACTTTTTTTTACACCTGATCATCACATGGCCATAAGCAATAAGCATATATGCCCTGGTGACAAGTAGGGATTTATGAATTAGCGTTATCGGTTATGTACGCATTGTGGCATAGGCATAAACCTCAAAATCAAATTATGACCCCCCCCCCCCACCTCGGCGCTTCCTCCTAACAACAATAACATGTTTATAATTATGATAAATTGGGTAAATTTAATATCATCTATTAAAAGGAAAAATACCACTTTTTGACAAGTTTTAGAGCAAATTATCCAAAAATCAAAATTTTGATTTGCATGCAAATTTCGAAAATACAAAAATTAATACATATAATGTTGCAATTCTTAACACGAATATCAGGTCAAAATTACAATATGAATGGGTAGGGAAGGTACCACAGGGAAAAAATACATCACCTAGGATTGCTAGTGGCTGGAAACGAACCGGCGACTTCCCGAATTAGAATTTCACATACCAACCGAGTTTCTTACTGCCGACTTTCATCTATTGGTAACAATTAGCACGGTTAAGATTAATATGCATCATATTGTCGGTCATTTACATTTTACAGAATCAAAGCTGCGTGTAATAGACGTAAACGATTCATTGCTCTGTAAATCAACGACGCCCAACAAAGCTGCCACGAAAAATATCTGTGAAAAATGAAAAACATTTATTCAAAGTTTCAAAGCCTAGCTTCCTGTTTGTCAAAGTTGATATACTTGGAATTCAGAGACAAGGCGACACCGTCTTCTAGCGTGACCTTTGGACAGGAAATTAATTGTCTAATTGTCAAGAAGAATGTCTGTTTTCGTGTGTTATGGTATTCAAATAGGCCAGTCGAGAAGGCCTGATTTTACCTGAATTTTAATTGCATTCCGTTCCGGGAATTCCGTGTTTGCCAGCTAGCAATACACAAAATGTTAGTCGACGGAAACGGGTGTTGTGGCAGTCGTTTGAAATCTCATGATATAACTTGAGGTTGCAGGTCTTCTTACATATTTCACAGGTAGTCCCAATGCACGCAGATTCGAATACTGGTCAAGGCGATACATTTACTGAAATTGATTTGTGTCCATAGACCTGCACTACTAATATTACAGGCATGTTTTTGTGTTCGATTCATGGAATCATGTAGGGCCTATTCGTTTGATGTTGTTCAAGTTAGCGAGCTCCGATCAAAACTCGTTATTTTATCACAGGACCGTTGCGACATGAGAATGTATTATCTTATCTTATTATTATCCTTTATTATTATTATTATTATTTAGGTGGCTCGTTGGTCCAGTGGTTAGCATCCCTGCTTCCAATGCAGGAGGTCCCGGGTTCAAATCCCGCTTCAGGCAGAAGTTTCTTAACTTCTAATGTGGATTCAATTCCATTACTTCTTAGCTTAGGAATAAGTAAACGGTGACTTTGGAGCCGTCCTAGCAACGAAGCACTCAATAAATTCAAAGTTGTTCTGAATTGGCCTTGTTGATTCTGGCATTTGTCCGCAGGTGTTTGCACTGTCCAATCACTGATTCATATGTTTCGTATTTGAAACATCGATCTTTGATTGGTTATCGCTCACTCGTCGATGGTGTTCGAAGCCTACAGGGTTGGTTTAGTCGCTTTAAATTAAAGTCCCCCACTGCAAATCAGTTACTGAGTGGGTAGACTCTAAATGTGAATTTATTTATTTATTTATCTATTATTCTTCTGTCATGCACGCGCTTTCTATGCTCTAGCTAGACAGTTATAGAGCGCATTCAGCGATGCCAATAATATTATTATTATTCCCGCTTAGGACCTAGCGTTAGGCAATACGATAACCAAACAATTAAACAGCAGTCATATTGAATGTCGTCAATGTCGTCATTGCTATGTTCACACAGCCAGAATCTCACGAAATACGCCGAAGTTGATTTGCCAAGTCCATAAAGAATGTTTCTGTTCTTTATATGGAGAGTGTAAATAATGTGTAATTTTGTTCTGACAGAGGGACAGTCAATATTTTGAAGGTATGCTGGCCATCTTTTCACATGCCGGTTCTTGTCAAAATGCTACCACACGTACTTGTAATAATACATCGAGGCTGAATAAATGCTTTAATGTATACGTAGTTTTGTTCTGACAGAGAATCAATATTTTGAAGGTATGCTGGCCATCTTTTCACATGCCGGTTCTTGTCAAAATGCTAATACACGTACTTGTAATAATACATCGAGGCTGAATAAATGCTTTAATGTATACGTAGTTTTGTGCTGACAGAGAATCAATATTTTGAAGGTATGCTGGCCATCTTTTCACATGCCGGTTCTTGTCAAAATGCTACCACACGTACTTGTAATAATACATCGAGACTGAATAAATGCTTTAATGTATACGTAGTTTTGTGCTGACAGAGAATCAATATTTTGAAGGTATGCTGGCCATCTTTTCACATGCCGGTTCTTGTCAAAATGCTACCACACGTACTTGTAATAATACATCGAGGCTGAATAAATGCTTTAATGTATACGTAGTTTTGTGCTGACAGAGAATCAATATTTTGAAGGTATGCTGGCCATCTTTTCACATGCCGGTTCTTGTCAAAATGCTAATACACGTACTTGTAATAATACATCGAGGCTGAATAAATGCTTTAATGTATACGTAGTTTTGTGCTGACAGAGAATCAATATTTTGAAGGGATGCTGGCCATCTTTTCACATGCCGGTTCTTGTCAAAATGCTACCACACGTACTTGTAATAATACATCGAGGCTGAATAAATGCTTTAATGTATACGTAGTTTTGTGCTGACAGAGAATCAATATTTTGAAGGTATGCTGGCCATCTTTTCACATGCCGGTTCTTGTCAAAATGCTAATACACGTACTTGTAATAATACATCAAGGCTGAATAAATGCTTTAATGTATACGTAGTTTTGTGCTGACAGAGAATCAATTTTTTGAAGGGATGCTGGCCATCTTTTCACATGCCGGTTCTTGACAAAATGCTAATACACGTACTTGTAATAATACATACCCGACGACAAATGAATGTGTTTTAAGGTAATTTTGCATTACATTGGAAGTGTAAATACATAAAACATAAACGTTTTGACATTCCCACTTTACATATACTGTTACTTTTTGTGAATGCAGCTAATGTATACACTTTTTTGCAATTTTTTATTACAGTGTACTAACTATAGAAATAAGAACAATCTTATTGAATGTAAACCTTTCTTTCTCCTTTCAACCTCTCACTCGTCATCATGGGGAACATCCCTATTAAATTTAATCTGTATTTAAAGTTGAAGTTTTAAATTCAAGCCAATGAAATTAATAAAATTTATTAAATATATGAATATTCGAGTTTTTGTTAAAAACAAAAGAAATAATTAAATCTACAAAATTAAACTTTATAATGAAAAATCTGCCAAAATGTAATTTCAAAGTTTTCACTCCCCCACAATAATTTGCTCGCCTCGCTTTTCTTCCGCAATCCGCTTTGTCCTTGAAATGATGTAGGCCTACTTTGGGCTATTGTTTCGCGACCTGAGATTTATCTATACTACTATATGGAGTTATAGCAAGTGTATTAAAAGTTTACCCCGAATGGGGATCGAACCCAGTTCTCAGATAATAGATATTGCAGAGAAAAACTTGTAAATCAAATAAATATGTATTATGTATACAAATATTACATAATTTAACAAATATTTGTTTAATTTTTTAATCTATTAATTTATTTATTTTATGTAGATAGTGAAAAGTAATCAATAATGAAGGAATTTCACTTTACCTGATTTATTCAAGCTTGGGTAGCACAACTTTCTTCATCAGATATCTCGTCGTCGATTTTGTCCACAGCTTTCTTGAATCTTTTGAAACACTTCACATCATTTTGAAGAGCTTCGATTTTCTGTTCCACTTTGGCGACGGCTTCTCGCAGCGCGACTATGCTGGCTGTCGAGGCCGCAGCCGACTCGTCCAGCTTCATAAACTTGTCTAAGTCTCTCTTCTCTGCAGAAAGATCCACAATGATCTTATCCTTCCAGTTATTAAGAAGTTTATCAAGTTTCTGTGAGAGCGTTTCGGTGGTCAAGGGAGCTGCTTCCTCAGGGATGTAATATCCCACCAGATGTATTGATGGACAGAAGACAGATCCGCTCACTGTGAAAGTTATGTTGTCTCCTTTTCGAATGTTGAATCTTAGATTCTTGTCTAAATTGTCTACGGAGGTGAACTTGCAGATCTCAATGCCCTTCAGATACAATGAAGCGTACTGATTGCCCGTTAGCTTGGACGGTCTGTTCAGAACAGCCTTGGTAACGCGGAACGGACGCGTAACGGGACAAATCGTCTTCGATGAGTCCACTTTCAAACCTGGAACGATAATAAAAATAGGTTTAAATTTACTAAATTAAATTATTAATTTTCTTTAATTCGTTTAATTAATTTTAATTAATTTCATTAATTTCATTAATTATTATTAACTCGTGTAATTAATTAATTTTATTAATTTAAGTGAGTTAATTAGCAGAGGCGTGCGCAGGAGGGGGCATGGGGGCAGTTGCCCCCCCCCCCCCCTCCCCCAATTAAGATAGGTCTATTTTTGCAGAATGAAGCATCAAATTGGAAAATCTTATTTAGTAGCGTTTTGCTCACAAGTTACAACACAGTAGAAATGTCTATAAATATATTAGTATATTCTTCAAACTTTCACTGTTTCTCCAACTGCCTTGCCCGTTTGGCCCGGGAAAGAATAGGTCCACGGACAGTGCCTGTCGTAAGGGGCGACAAAAATGATGACGTATGACATAATGGTTCTTATCTTATCTGAAGTCCTACCTTGGATTGACGTTGAAATGAGCTGACCAGCCTCAACATCACCTGTTGCCCTACCGTCAAGAATTTAGTTTTATAACTGACCACTTCCATCCCTTTGTAACAATGATACCACTTAAAAAATTAAACCATTCAACAGCTAAAACGCTTAAAAACACATTTAAATTTGCGCGTTTTAAAAAAATCGCCTGCGGCGCTTTTATACTTGGTATCTCCTCCCCCCCCCCCCCCCTACCATTGGCGCCGCCAGGAAATACTTTAATTGGGAATGTATTGTGCCCCCCCATTGATCAACCTCTGCGCACGCCAATGTTAATTAGATGAATTAAAAATTAGTTCTCTAATTTCAACTTCATTTATATATTTTTTATCTTATTCAGTTATAAAATGATCACAACTTTTAGGGAGTGATATTTCTTACTATGTCAAACTTAAAACATCAGCACTTTTAATGTAAAAAAAAACAAAAAAAAACACGATATTATAACTGACTACCAAAAATAATTTATTAAATATTTCATCAAAATGTGTACATGAGTATCGAAAGTTTAATTTTATTTTTTACAACCGGCGCAAACGGTCAGCTCAGGTCAAAAACATACGACGTGAAACCATAAAAAACAAATAAGCAAGTGAAATCCTGAATCCAGAATGGCCAATTTGATGTCAATGCACAATGCATTCATTATTCACCAAGTTGTTACATTCAAAAGAGTGATATGCTTTCAACACCTAATTAATGATAAAGGTCTTCTAAACGCAGTTTATAAACGTTGCCATCTAAAGATGAAATATACAGTATACAGTACACTGCAAAGTAAAATCTGTTTCAAATAATGATTTTTTTAACCAAAAAAAGCATTCATTTTTTCATTTTTTTTTAAGTATTGGATAATTTTTTTTTAAATCGTAAAAAAATAAACTCTATTTATTTGATAAATGATAATATAAATTCAAAAACATATGACGGGATTGTAATAAAAGTAAAACATACTCACCCCAAAACTCCCCCGTTGTGCAGTTCGCCATCGTACAAGATTTGATTTGAATATCGAGACAAAACGAAACTTTCAATAGAACGAAACTGTCTTGGTCGCGTTCCACTATCGAATGACTGGCGACTTGAAGAAACACGTGCTGGTCCTTGCGTCAACTCAAAGATAAACAAGGGTACTTTTCCACTCTCCCCTCCCCCCCCCCTCCCCCCCCCCCCCCACCCAACCACCCATTTATGCCTGCAAAAGAGGACTCAAGAATTTGGGGCTATAAAATTATCATCTTGGTGACTTTCTTCCTACACAGTTGTAAAATCAAACCTCAAAAGAAGTTGTTGGTGTTATTAGAGAACATAAATGTCAAATCATATCTTTCTTTCGCAAAGTACTCATCATCCCTTGCAGTACAGGCAGCTCCAAGCCATATGGTCTCCAACGATAGCGCAAAAAAAATACCTTATTACCCCCACTGTATCAACAATTAAACACAATTTTTAGTTTTAATTATTAGCTTTGGCGATCCTCAAATTCGGTGTACGTGATGTTAACTTAGATTTTAGATTATTTATTTCGAAGACCAAATAATCGGAGGTCACTTGATTTTAGAAGCTACGCATCTACCCTTCTTGCTGGTCGGAGAAACTGTCAACGTGATTGACCTCGTACTAAGAGACGCAATAAACCAGCCGCGACTGAACCCAAAATTTGCCGCTGTGCTAGTCGAGTGTGAATAGCCAGATTGACGCGCTGTAAGTAAAGAAACTACGCTGTAAAAAAACGATTATCGCAAATTTGGTAAATGGATGTGTTTCTTCATAATGCGATTGATAAGGTTTATTTTAAGATATCGTTGTCGTGGTGGGAGTTTCCAGTGTTTTTGGATTCGACTTATATGCTACTCTATGTATTTCTCGTGATATCGGTCGAACCGAGCTTCCGATCCCAATGAAATTAGGAACATACATACCTCGATACATTGATTGGACGCCATTAGTTTTATAACAAATGACATGGTTCAATACTTTTGTCAAACTTATGGCGTTTTCCAATGGCTCCACTGGCCACCGCACCGGGTGCGGCTTTAACAATTGAAACAACAATGCGCAACAATAAAATGGACAACACAATAGTATTCAAGGACAAAATTAATCAATTAAGAGTATAGTTGTTCCAAGACTACCTTACACATGCTTTCGTCACAGGCGACTGGTTCGTAGCCAATCAGCGATCGGTATTGGCACAGGTGTGTCTCGGGCGGTTCGCTGGTTGGCTACGACTGCCCCGGATTTGACGAAAGCAGGTGTAAAGTAATCTTGGGTCCACTATTCGCGATCGCAAAGCTTCGATACGCCCCTAGCGGACAAAATTATCCCTTAGCTGAAGGGTCTAGCGCTCTAACTGTCTGCGGATTCTCGCACAAACCACGCGGTATTAATCTCGTTCTAGCTGTTATACTATTCATTTTGAAGAAAAAACTTATAAGAAAGCGCATTTAGTTTACATGCCAATAGTCATCAGAAAGGTTATTTCAAAATTATAAACCCAGTAGTTTACTTGTTATAACAATTCACGCAAAAAATCGGAAAATGAGCAACATTTTTCATTGTTTTCTCGACTTAAATTGTTGAAAAACTAATGATCGGATTTTGACGAGAGTTCCTTTGGAACATTAACCAACAATGTGAGAAACTAAACAAATAAACTTTCTAGATAGAAAGTGCCCCGAACGAAAATTCATAGCATGCACTAAGATGGAGGGTGCGTAGTTTCACGGCCCAAACCGCTGCTTTTGAGGTCCAACCGCTGCACCCTGCATGTTAGTGCATGCTATGAATTTTCGTTTGGGGCACTTTCTATCTAGAAAGTTTATTTGTTTATTTTCTCACATTGTTGGTACATGTTCCAAAGGAACTCTCGTCAAAATCCGATCATTAGTTTTTCATCAATTTAAGATGAGAAAACAATAAGAAATTTTGCTCATTTTCCGATTTCTTGCGTGAATTGTTATAACAAGTAAACTACTGGGTTTATAATTTTGAAATAACCTTTATGATGACTATTGGCATGTAAATTAAATACGCTTTCCTATAAGTTTTTCCTTCAAAATGAATAGTATAACAGCTAGAAGGAGATAAGTGATCAACGTTCCAGCGATACCGCCAATGTCTCGCAGAGAAGTTAACCCGGCACGGCCGCCACATTGGCCAGTGACGTCACTTTCAAACGACCTTGAGAGGGCGAATATTCACCAGACTTTCAAAAGAAACTGATCGCGCGGATACAGGTAATGAAGATTCCTTTTCGACCGATGTAGGGGAGGCTACCATATCCCCCTCCCCTCTTCGTCCAAACTGCAACTTGTCCTACTCAGAGCCAGCCGGCTGCCGGTGCTTGGATGGCTCACAGTCACCCCCGCTGCGCATCATTCATTGTTATGCCACGGCCCACCTATCGTGTTTGTGTCAATTCAAAATAAAATACACCGTAGAAAAGCATTATTCGCGTCACATCCGTTTTTTTAAGTCACTAATTAATAAAAATCTTGAATTAAGACAAAGCCATCCGTGATGGTTCTTGCAGTTAGGGCGCTGGTCATAGGGACGGGGGTTCGAATCCCGCATTTAAGCCTTGGATTTCTGTAATTGTCCTTCATTTTCAACTATCAACCCGCACTGTCTCGAATAGAAGAGACGATGAGACATATACAGGCTGGATACAAGCAAAGCCATATAGCCACAACTGTCGGCATCGGGATTGTAATCGTTAAAATATGAATACATTCTCCCACGATGACGATTCACGATCTCCGGATTACGATTCCGATCACGACGATGCCGACAATTGTGGTTGTGGCTTATAAGGATACGTGGGATTTTATAGAGTAGGCAAATGTTTATCTGAATACAAAACATGTTTATTAAAAAATAAGTGATACATCTTCTTACAATTCAGTGTCTGATTAATCTGTGACCGTAAACATATTCAGGACTGAGAAAACTGATTGTTGGGCGTTTATTCTTAAAAAAAAAATGGTATGAAAATAGTACTGGAATCATTTTCTTATTGTGTTTGCCTTTTTCTGCACTTTTGTTAAAATTTAAATATATTCGGATTTAATTCGTATTAAAGAGCAAATCTGATATTGAATGATATGTTTTGACTATTGAGTGACTATTGAATTTTGGTTGTTTACTACATACATTTTTTTAGATGCTATAATTATTTTTAACAAAATTGAGAGAAAAAATCGCTTTGTGCGGGCGGGCTTTTTCAGGTGGGTTTTTTCGGCCGGCAACATATTAACCCTGAATGGATTTCGGAAAACTAACTAAATTCCGGAGAAAGAAGGCTACATTCTAAAAATTTTAGTAAATCAAATAATTGAACTAAAAACTATTATAATTATAATAACGTGATGAGTGTACTGCGTAAATCGAATATAACTGCTTTACCACATAGAAAATTGGCAAAGCTTTATATTATATAAATAGCTCCATAAAATTAGCATTAGTTGCAAAACGGCTGATTGATGGTTGGTTACGGGAATGAAAACACTATCACTGTTTCTTATCTAAAGACATAAATACGAGGTATACTACTTTGCATGGTGATCTAACACTTAGCTACATATAGATATAATATAGATTTATCAATGTATATATATTTTAATTTTTGTCGTATAAAAGAAGCCAAATAGCTTCATGTAGAAAGAATATATATTTATCAATGCATATATTTTTTCGCATAAAATAAGCCAAAATACGTTTCAAAACTCGCAACTTACTGTGATTAAATGGAGCTATGTCTACACTTTTGTTGTAATCGGCACTAGATGCCTCCACCCACTAATATTGGTGACAGTAGATATGTTTGTATTACCATAAAAACTAAAGTATAAGATATAAATTGCTTTATAGAATTAATATCATCTTGTCTACTGTTATCGAAGGTAAATTAAAATTTTAACTAAGGGGAAGGGTGAGTAATCATTAAAACTGGCCAATATTATTCGTAATGTCTGAAGAACGTTAAATATAATATTAACAAAATTTGCCACTAACAAACATTTTGTTTCATCTGAAAACTGTAATTTTGGGTTTTTCAAATTTCGTAAATATGTATCGTATTCTCCTAAAATTTAAATATAAAAGCACAATTGCCCACAAATATTTACCGTTTACATTGTGTGTGATCAAGGAGAATAAAAGTAGATAAGTAGAAGTAGTAGTATTAATGAAGATAAAAGTAGACAAGAAGAGACAGAAAAAAAACTATAAAATAAAAATATAAAAATATAAATAAAAATAAAAAATAAAAATAAAAAAATAAAAAATAAAGCTTTAACATAAGGTTTGATTAAAGAGACTCTTCCATATGATTATGATTACAAATATTAGATGATTACGATTACAAATATATGATCAATGATTGAATATCTTCTTTGTTGTCCAACTCGTGTCCGGTATCGTAGCAGGTTGTATAAGGGGGGGGGGGGGGAAGGGGGGGAAGGAAGGTGAAGGAAGAAGCTGAAAGATAATAGAAAACACAAATTAATCCTGATCTAATATTGTCAAGGTCTGGATGATGAGCAAATGATGTTTGTTTGTGGTGAATAACAAATAGATGACTTTCCAAGGTCCGTAAATACCCTGGCGCGGGCTCGTCGAACTCAGTTTACGGAAACTCCACCAGGGGATCAACGGACCTTGATGATTTTGTCCCCTTAGACCGAGTTAATAACGGTCTTCTAAATCGTCAATTACAACAATGTACAACAATTACTAAAACTAGTGTTGTTATTGTTGAGTATTGTTGTCATTGATGATTTAGAAGACCGTAAGTAGGTCAGTCTAAAGGGGTGCTACATCATCAATTCGGAAAATCATCTATTATCAATTAATTGTAACTTTCGTTTTCGACGAAAGTTATTTTTTTTTTTTCGTTTCTCAGCTGTTTTTGCCTCTTTCAGAATATGTTTTTTCAGATTTATTTAAAATTTATCAAATAAATTTTAAATTACGCAAATCAAAATAAAATTTGAACATTTAACGCAAATGGGGTTTTGCTTAAAATCTGAATCGTGTGAGTATTTCGTAAAAACCATTAAAAGTTTGCGAGATTCACGACAGAAACAGGTTCGCGTAAAACCGCGAAACTTTAAACTACAGATTTACAATAAGAAACACTTTGATTGAGTAGAAAGACACATTTTAAATAAATTCCTGCTACTACTAACTGGGCATGAGAACAATACAATCTTATTGAATTTAAACCTTTCTTTCTTCTTTCAACCTTTCACTCGTCATCATGGGGAACATCCCCATTAAATTTAATCTGTATTTAAAGTTACTTAAAGTTTTAAATTCAAGCCAACGAAATGAATAAAATTTATGAAATATAGCCTATCAATATTCAATAATATAAGTTTTTGTTAAAAATAAAATAAATAATTAAATCTAAAAAATTAAACTTTGTAATGAAAAATCTGCTAAAATGTAATTTCAAAATTTTCACTCCCCCACAATAATATGCTCGCCTCGCTTTTCTTCCGCAATTCGCTTTGTCCTTAAAATGATATAGGCTTACTTTGGGCTATTGTTTTGCGACCTGAGATTTATCTATACTAATATATGGAGTTATAGCAAGTGTATTAAAAGTTTACTCCGACTAGGGATCGAACCCAGTTCTCAGATAATAGATATTGCTAAAAAAAAAACTTGTAAAATCATACAAATATGTATTGTGTATACAAATATTATATAATTTAATAAATGTTTACTTAATTAATTTATTAATTTTTGTGATTTATTTATTTTGTGTTCAAAGTGAAAAAAAAATCAATAATGAAGGAATTTCACTTTACCTGATTTATTCAAGCATGGGTAGCACAACATTCTTCATCAGATGTCTCGCCCTCAATTTTGACCACAGCTTTCTTGAATCTTTTGAAACACTTCACATCATTTTGAAGAGCCTCGATTTTCTGCTCTACTTTGGCGACGGCTTCTCGCAGCGCGACTATGCTGGCTGTCGAGGCCGCAGCCGACTCGTTCAGCTTCATAAACTTGTCAAAGTCTCTCTTCTCTGCAGAAAGATCGACAATGATCTTATCCTTCCAGTTATTGAGAAGTTTATCAAGTTTCTGTGAGAGCGTTTCGGTGGTCAAGGGAGTTGCTTCCTCAGGGATGTAATATCCCACCAGATGTATCGTTGGAGCCGGAGATCCGTTCACTGTGAAAGTTATGTTGTCTCCCTTTTGGATGGTGAAGTTTAGAATCTTGTCAGAATTGTCTCCGGAGGTGAACTTGCAGATCTCAATGGCCTCCAGATACAACGAAGCGTACTGATCGCCCGTTAGCTTGGACGGTCTGTTTAGGACAGCCTTGGTAACGCGGAACGGACGCGTAACGGGACAAATCGTCTTCGACGAGTCCACTATCAAACCTGGAACAATAATAAAAATAGGTTTTAATTTATTAAATTAAATTATTAATTTTCCTAAATTCGTTTAATTTAATTTAATTAATGAAATTAATCTCATTAATTATTATTTACTCTTTTAATAAATTTCATAAATTTTTGAATTAATTTGATTAATTAAATTAAATTCATTCCCATAATTCAATAACGTCATAGTTTTATCCTATTCAGTTACAAAATTGTCACACAACTTTTAGGGAGTGAAGTTTCTTTCTATGTTAAACTTGAAATATCAGCACTTTAATTTAAAAGAAAACACGATATTATAAATGACTACACAAAAATAATTTACCAAATATTTCATCAAAATTGTACATGAGTATCGAAAATTTAATTATATTTTTTACAACCGACGCAAAACGATCCGACTTGTTGAATTAATTCCTAAGAACAGAAACACTCAGGTCAAAAATATACCTGTGAAGCCATAAACAACAAAAAAGCAAGTGAAATCCTGAATAATGGCCAATTTGATATTAATTCATGACGCATTATTGATTATTCACCAAATTGTTACATTCAAAAGCGATAATTCTTTAAATACCTGATAAATGATAAAGACCTGCTCAACGCAGTTTATAAAGTTTGCCATCCGAAGATGAAATATACATTTACATTATACAGTACATTTTCAAATAATGAATATTTTTAAACAAAAAAAACATCCATTTTTTCATTTTTTTGAAAGTATTAGGCCTAAGTAATTTTTTTTAGATCGTACAAAAATAAACTCTATTTGTTTGATAAATGATAATACAAATTCAAAAACATTTTGACAGAATGGTAATAAAACTAAAAAACAAACTCACCCCAAAATTCCCCAGTTGTGGTGTTCGCCATCGTACAAGATTTGATTTGAATATCGAGACAAAAACGAAACTTTCAATAGAACGAAACCTGTCTTTGCCGCGTCCCACTATCGAATGACTGCTGACTTGAAGAAACACGTGCTGGTTCTTTGGTCAAAGCAAACATAAATCCTGGGTACTTTTCCACTCACCCCCCCCCCCCCCCCGACCCTTTTATGACGATTGCAGCGTAGAAAAGGTTTATCTGCAAAAGAGGACTCAAAAATTTGGGGCTATAATATTATCATCTTGGGGACTTTCCTCCATTAGTGTGAATTGCCAGATTGACGCGGTCTTAAGTGACGAAACTACGCAGTAAAAAACGATTATCGAAAGTTTGGTAAATGAAGTGTTTCTTCATAAAGCGATTGATAAGGGTTATTTTAGTTATCGTTGTCGTGGGTGCTCTAAGTGTTTTCGGATTCGACTTTTAGTAGATTCCGATCCACTTGAAATTTGGAACATACATATTTCGATTTTCGATACATGGATTAAACGCCATCATTAGTTTTATAACAAATGACACGGTTCAAAAACTTTTGTCAAACTTATGGCGTTTTCCAATAGGAAACAGCAGCAACACCAAAAGACAACAATGAAACAAATGAATTGAATCGAAGGACAAACAACAAGCTGTCAAGAAATAATGTCTTCTGATTTTGGAAAACAAAACAAAAAACAAACAAATACACATACAAAACTTTCACTTGGTCGTTGTCTATCATTTACAGTTTTAAATGGCGAGCAGTTACTATTGCTACACTTGTTTTTATTTCTATGGTTGCAATTTTATTATTTTGACTGCTGGTTGTTTGTCCATCAGTTCAATTCATTTGTTCCATTGTTGTCTGTTGGTGTTGCTAGTACCCAATAGCTGCACTGGATCGCACCGAGTGCGGCTTCAACAATTGAAACAATACAATAGATAATACAATAGAATTCAAGGACAAAAAACATTTATCAATAGAAAATATTGTTGCAGTTTTTTACCACACTGTTTTTGATGCCCAATAGACCATTTCAAAAACTATCTGGGACCCTTTGTATGATTATCATCACGGTCCTCTTAATCTTTATTAGCAACAATAAACAACAATTAAAAACAAAAAATCAAGGTTAGTAGATGATAATCTTGTGTGCATCAATGAACCTTGATATAACATTTGATACTCATACACAAAAGGTCATTGATAGTTTTTGAAATGGATTGATTGGAAACAGGCCACCATCATTTTCTGTTTTGTATTGATAGTTTGCATTTGACGGCAAAGCGGCCATACAGATGAGCGGGTATGATGTTTAAACTGCATGAAAGCAATGTTTATAATCTAAAAAACATATGCAATTAAGATAAAAATCTAAAATTTACAAATAAATAAAAAAAAAAAAAAAATAATAATAATAATCCTGATGAAATTAGTTTTTTGTTTCTACCACAATTGGTTTCAATTCAACTGTTGCTCCATGGCAACGTACTCAAACATAGCGCCAGTATAGCCGCCAAGCATATTGCTGTAAGGTTCCTGCAAACCATCAATACGTGGACCGATCCACGGTGATTAAATAAGGAATACTGAGAGGATTATCATTAGTACAAAAAAGATACATACTCAATTCAGAGGAAATAATATTTTGTATTGATAAGAATAATTGATACAATCTGATCTGATTGTCAAAAGAAAATCAATACGCTATATTGGAAATGAGTTAATTTATTTTATGAATATGAAAATATAACAACTTGAAATTTAGACAAAAACATTGACAAAACTATATTATAATTAGACTAATTGAAAGTTATTTTTGCAAATACAAGTTTGCCAAACGAAGGATGGTTATATTACGAGCGTTAAACTAAATTTACTAATCTATTTTACTAAACCAACACCGATTTATAATAATATGATATAAATAATGAAATGCAATGAAATAAACACGAATTTTTTGATGAACTTCAGTGGGTAGATTCTAGTCCATGGAGAATTGCAAGCTGCATGAAGATAGAGGTCAGATCTGAAACAAAAGATGGCGATGTAAGAGTAACTCTAGGGTGCTCGTGAAAGTTTTACTGAACTCCCGATTTTTGTCGCTTAAAATTGCTTGAAAATATACTTGAAAATTATCAAAAAGTAAACAAAAATGTGTCATCCCTTGGAGAATCTAATGTTCTTCTTGTAATTGTGTCTGTATTCAATAAATGTTTCCGTTTTTTCAAATGACCTTTTATAATGGGTTGTATTGACAATTTACACCCTTCACAATTAAATAAGGTCATTTTAGAACAGAATTATTTATTTGAATGGAAAATGGTACCCCTCCATAAACTTTGATTCAATCGTAGCCTATTTAATGCCAGGGGTTTAAAAAGTATTACAATTGTGCCATGAAATGAAATGAAATGAAATGAACTGAAATGAAATTAAACGAAACGAAACGAAACGAAACGAAACGAAACGAAACGAAACGAAACGAAACGAAACGAAACGAAACGAAACGAAACGAAACGAAACGAAACGAAAGGAAATGAAATGAAATGAAATGAAATGAAATGAAACGAAATGAAATTAAACGAAACGAAACGAAACGAAACGAAACGAAACGAAACGAAACGAAACGAAACGAAACGAAACGAAACGAAACGAAACGAAACGAAACGAAACGAAACGAAACGAAACGAAACGAAACGAAACGAAACGAAACAAAACGAAACGAAATGTGTGTACACACTTAACACTTGTCACCAGATAGGTTCGAATAGACATAGACTGCAATTACCTGTATTGGGCCATTCTAGATTTCGTATTGATTCTACCATAATTCATCTAAAGGCTTAATTGTTGTCCATTTCCCCACTCAGATTATCTTTCTTCGCCGTCGATATACCAGTCTGAATGTTGTCCAAAAGATCCCAAAAGTCTTCAACTGCATTCAGACTTTCCTCAGGTAGAAGTTGAACTCTCAATTCTTCAACATTATCCGCGATTTTGTTCATATCGTTCCTGATATCCATGATCTTCTTCAGTTGAGCAGCAGAACCTTCCATGTTTGCGAGGAGTTCCTCAAGGTGTTCTATTGTTTGACCTTTGATTCGTAATTTCTCCATCGAGTCGACAGTTTTGGTAACTTCAGAGTTTTTCACATCGATGATCTCTTTCATTTTCGGTATTATGTTTAGTTCCATGTTTGTGAGTAGCTCCGTGAGTTCTTGTTGCGATGAAGCGACGTCGTAGGGTTGATTTTGAGTCGTTTCTTCAACTTTGAAGATACCGCTGCTATTTTCTATCTTGTTGGGAAGTTGCTCAAACTTCGTTATCATCGTTTGCTGTTGGGATTTCAATTCCCCCAAAGACTCTTCGATTGCGTTGATGATGTTTGCAATTTGATTCATTTCAATGCAGCTCTTTTCTAGTTGGTTTTGCTTCGTTATCATCGTTTGCTGTTGGGATTTCAATTCCACCAAAGATTTGCCGATTGTGTTTTTGATGGTATCTTTCACGATATTTGGAATTTGTTTCACTTCAGTGAAGCTCTTTTCTAGTTGCTTTTGCTTCGTTATCATCTCCTGCTGTTGCGATTTCAATCCCACAAAAGATTCGTCGATTGTGTTTTTGATGGTATATTTCACGATATTTTGAATTTGTTTCACTTCCGTGAAGCTCTTTTCTAGTTGCTTTTGCTTCGTTATCATCTCCTGCTGTTGCGATTTCAATCCCACCAAAGATTCGCCGATTGTGTTTTTGATGGTATCTTTCACGATATTTGGAATTTGTTTCATTTCAAGGATCATTCTGTCTACGCTCTCAGTCAGTTGAATTATAATGAGACCTCCCAGTAATGCGGCTTGTGATTTTGTTTCGGCCTCATCTTCCAAATAGAATCCGGTTAAATCCACAGCGGGTACCAATGCAAAGTTCTCTTCCACTCTGAAGTATACATTTTGACCTTTCATGAATGTAAGGCATAAATTTTGTTCCTGGCCATAATTTAAACGACATATTTCTACTTCACCAGATGGGTTATTCGTAGTGTTGACAAGGACCCGGATCAGATCTTGGGATGAAGCTGTACGCATTTGGCTACGGGATGATGCCCGGACGATGCGGAATGACTTCTGCACGGGAGTGATTTGTACCGAGTCCCAAACACTTATACCTGTTGAGGAGAAAACGAATATTAAAATAAGTTTTCAAACCTGGTAAATCGTTTAATTATGTTTGAAAATGTATTGGTGCATGATTGTAAAAGAAATGATGATTTTTTTACATAAAACAAATATTGTTCGTTGGTGACAATATTGGCACATTTTGAAATTTTGGGAATCCAATTTTGAACTAAATATCAACATTTTAACTAGCCTACATTTTGGAAAGATTCTTTTGATTGTTTCATAACTTGTTTTTCACAGGTTAACTTAAAAATTGGGTGCTCTGCATAAATAAATGAATGAATGAATGAATGAATGAAAGAATGAATGAAAGAATAAATAAATAAATGAATAAGTGAATAAATGAATAAATGAATAAATGAATAAATGAATAAATGAATAAATGAATAAATGAATAAATGAATAAATGAATAAATGAATAAATGAATGAATGAATGAATGAATATCAAAACAATGTAACGAGCCCACTGCATGTTCCCAGCTAAATCAGTAAACAAATTAAATTCTAGGCTACGGGTTTGGGGGGGGGGGAGTGCGGCGTGCCCCTCCAAACCTTGCTGCTTGTCACTTTGCGCAGATCTACTTCTCACGCCGTCCAATAGAATGATAGCTGATGTGACGTCACGGCGAACAAAGACCACACTCAAGGCCATCGTGTTATTCTTATCTGTCGATAGGGAAAGGTTCGCGTCACCGAACCAGACACTACACACAATCAGGGGTGACCAAACGTGTTGAGACATGTAATAGCTAATTAGGCCCGGTTATTCAATAACGTCATCAGTGATTTAATAACCGTTGATTAACATAACCGATGGTTTTTAATCACTGTTTAAAGAACTTTGCTTCCGTCTCGTCTGGACTGATTATTGATCATTACTATTGACTATTGAGTGAAAATTCAAATATAACTGTGCTATAGTTTTCTCTGTGCGTTTTTTTTTATCCACCGGTATAAATAAGTATTATTGGTGGTGTTAAGCGACGTACTCGACAGCTTAGGTCATGTGACGTCTTCCGAATCAGGTCTATCTAGGTCATCGCGGGAGTCGTCATAAGGGGAGTCCAGCAAGGGTGGGCACTGGGCAGGGTCAAGTGGGAGGAGAAATCTTCAGTGGGACAGTGGGGGGAGGGGGTGGGGGGTAAGGGAAAGGGTTTCCTTTCGTCGCCTCTTACGACTAGCAGAGTCATTCTGGGCCTATTCTTCCCCGGGCCCAGACGGGTCACCGGTTGAAAACACAAATTACAAAGACACGTGATAATAATGATGATTAATACTAATCGTCAATTGACTCGGGCCGCGAAAGCCTACTAGGATGAAAAGACTATTCGGTAGATATTAATATTTTATGCATATCATTTTCGAGCCGCCCCACTCCAATAACATTCTATCTTATCCTCATTTTCATCAGCCCCCCCCCTACCCCCCCCCCCCCCCCCCCCCCGCCCTCACCCCAATAAATTCACACACAACGATATAATATGTGAATACAAGTAGATTTTTTTATTCCAAAACACTACCGAGATGGTTTTGGATCGAATAATAGTCGAAGTCTCCCGTCACTCCTCACTCACTACCCCTCCCCCCCCATACCGAAAAAAATGACCGCTACTTTTCCACCCTCCGACCCCGCACAGTCCGGCCAATGAGTGGACTGTGTTGTGCAGACAGAGTACAGTTTTACATTGCTTGATACTACATTTAGAACATAAATGCTACATAAAATACTACAAAGTAGAACATAAGCCCCCCCCCCCCCCCCCGTTTATGTGTGCAGAGGTAATACTTTTTATACGATAGCTATACTACGATAGCTACAGCTTAGCTATAAAGTAGCTATAGCTATAGCTACACTACTTTTGTATTCACCATCCAGCTACCTTCTTATTTCCACTTCGATTATTGCCTATATGACCGATATTCCCACGGAAAATTATACGAACGGTCTTTACAATGAATAACAATATTGAAACATTATTAAAATAATTAAGAAATGAATTACAATGTCCCAATTACTACTTATTCGTCAAATAGCTTGTTGTCTCCATGGCAACGACCAATCAAACCCCTTGAAATCCTCCAAATAGCTTAATTGCTACAAATAACGTTCCCAGTATGAGATTGTAAGAATAGCCCTAAAACTTTGATCAATAACGTTTAATATTTGGTCTTGAAGAAGGAAGTATAAAAACCAGAATCCATTTGCCTATTACCCCGTTTACATGGCGGACTGAGTCCGATACTGAGTACGGTCCAGGACCATGTTAACACCTAGAAAATGGGACCGAACCCACTGGGTCCGGTCCGACAAAAAAGCTAGACCGTACCGAAATACCGACTCAGTCCTATCATGTAAATGGGTAAAACGTACCGACTGAAGAACTGAAACTTTGAACGAACGCTGTTTGTAGGTGAATAAGATGGAAAATGATTGTAGTTCCAATCAACAAAAATCAAGTAAAATATTTACAACAGCTTGGAAACTTTTGTTCATCTTTAAATTAATTTTATATGGCAGAAGGAAAAAGTAGGGTTATGTACGACCAATGTGGCGAGAGACCGAAATCAAGATTGGGTACACCTTCATATAAACGCAAGCGACCATGACTGTTCTCAGTCTGGTACTCAGTACGGTCCGCCATGTAAACACAGCTTATGTCTCAGTTTTACAAAAATTATTATTTTTATTATTATTACTTACCAAAGAAACCACCTTGTTTTGGCTCCATCCTACCCGTTGAGTTGTCACCGCAAGATGCTGACGCCATCAGCGATCAGCGTATCTATCTATTGTGCTGCTGTGCTGACCGACTGACTGTTGAAGCAGAATGAAGTCGCCACTCTCAAGTCTCAATGCGATGTCAACAAACTAAACGATACGATACACTCGGCTACAGTGTTGCCAGCTGTAACTAAATCTAGCAGGTTGGCACCCTTGTTGGTATTAACTAAATAGCCAACGGTCACTTAGCCGCTTCCCATACGAACACCGAAGTTAAGCAACCTCGGGCTAGGTCAGGAGGTGGATGGGTGACCACTCTCCTCTGAAACACTAGCAGATTGTAGGGTTCGAAAGCTTGTGTGTAACAGCTTCGTTCTTCTCGTCAACTGCTCGGCAGTCCAGGTTAGTGGAGGAACCTGTATGACTGGTCAAAGTTACACCGTCCTTTCGGACGGGACGTAAAGCCGATGGTCCCCTTGGTACTTTTCGACAGGAGTAGGCTACGTGCCGGTACCAGGCTTCCCCTCCTCCCTTCCTCATTATCATTCACCAATCATTATTTATCAGGCTAATGAGGGCATTGTGCCCTACACTGGCCTTAATTACAATAAAATAAATAAATAATACTAACTAAATAGATAGATTTCATTTTCACCGTGACATAGTTTTACAGTGGCGTAAAACTCGAAATGACGGGGCCCGTATACAAGTTGGATTTTTGGGCCCCCACCAGTGGCGTCGGAACAAGGGGGGGGCGCAAGGGGTGCATTCCCCCCTATAACTTTCATGGCATTCATTCATTCATTCATTCATTCATTCATTCATTCATTCATTCATTCATTCATTCATTCATTCATTCATTCATTCATTCATTCATTCATTCATTCATTCATTCATTCATTCATTCATGTATTCATTTAAAACTTGTTGTAGGCTTTCGCGGCCCGAGTCAATATTAATAATTCTTGGCTGTCGGGTGTCGCCACGTCCATCGTTTATTAAAAACTGACGTTTCAGACTAATTGCATAGTCCATCTTCAGGGTATATTGAAGAGACAGTCACTGAGAAAACCTACTCGATCCAGCTCTACCCAGCGACTGGCGACAGCCAAGAATTATTAATATTTATGTATTTATTTATTCCATGTCTATCCTATTTAGGTCGTAGATACGGCAACGCTGTGTGACAAACACGTGACTATCAGCTGTGATTCATCCGAGTCCGCGGAAGATGTTGGAATGTGTGTGTTTGTGTTGTGTACAAGCGTTGGCCGTTAGGTATTCCCAGAAGTCTTCCCTCCCTTCTCCCCTTCGAAGGTCATCGTCGTCCAACACTTTGTATCAGATGATTTGATCTTGTTTTCACTTACGATACATTCGCGTTATGTCACTGTCATATTAGAAGCTTGGAGGGGGAGCGGAGAGAGAGAGAGAGAGAGAGAGAGAGAGAGAGAGAGAGAGAGAGAGAGAGAGGGGTAGAGATATAGCTCGTTTGAGTGTAGCCAACCTCTTCATTACAGATAGCATAAACATATAAACATGAAATATATGAAATAGAATGTGAAATAATACATATGAAATTGGCAATAATACACTTATAAATTAGTATAAAATACACTTTGTATACATATTTTATCTTCAAGATATTATGCAGAAGGCATCACTAAGGTTGGAATTCATAGTCGGCCCCTACACCTAGGGGCACCCATTGTTGCTATGGATTTGTTTTGTTTATGGGAAATAACATAGACAATAATACAATAGTAATTCATTCATTCATTCATTATAATAATAAAAACAAGGATTAGTTTAGGACAAAAGGAAGTAGTGGTATTTTTGTAAATCTAAAACAAGTATAATGAACTCATACAATTATTTACATTCTTCTATGAACGATGATCCCAGCTTTCCTGTCCATTGTGGTCATGACCGCACATACAACATTTGCTCTGTAAATTTAATTCATTCAAACGACCCCATTTTACCGACACATTTTGATTTGTCATCTAAAAATTGTTTTCTTTTGTTCTAGGTAAGTCTGCTGTCACAATTACCAATTTCGACTTCGTGGTTTGGTAAGCAAAACTAATACATATGTAATATAATTTAAAACACACACACACACACACAGATGTAATGTAAAAATAATAATACCATACGTACGTACTTCTTTTGAAATCGTTTTTGTGAAAATATCATCAGTAGAGCTGGATGCATATATTATGAATGTTAGGATCAAGCCCCCCCCCCCCCCTACCAAACGTCCCGTAAACTTTATCGGGGGATATAGGTACTAAAATTCTCATGTTTTGTAAAATATGTAATAAAAAATGTAAAAATGTAATCTAAAAATGTAATCCAAAATGTATGTCTACATACACATTTTGGCCTCCTTTATGGCCGTTGCGACTTCACGTGAATACTCCCTATATAGTTGAGAAACTGTAAGAATGACGGCCCCCTCCATATCCCCTCCACAGCTACCCGACCCCCCTCAACTCCGTGACAACCTGACAAAATGAAATACGTAACTGAAAATCAGTTTTTTCAGTTGTTCGGTTTGTTGTTTCATGGAGTTGAGGGGTGTCGAGTAGCAGTGGAGGGGATATGGAGGGGGCCGTCATTCTTACAGTTTCTCAACTATAGTTCGCGGTAGGCCCGCCCACCACATAAAGCGCTGTGTACACCTCAAGTATAGGCCTATGTCTGGTCCCCAAAACCCCCCATACGTAAGACGGTGCAATTCTTTTTTTTGTTGCGTATAATGCCTCGATAAACTCAGCCCAAAGCCGGAGCGTCGTATCGCAGTCCTGAATTATATCCACCAGTTTACTCGTACTCTGTTCTCTTGTTTGACATTATGTGTCACCGATTACTCCACATTACGGACGCCACACTGGATTAGGTGGTTCTTTCACGACAGCTGTCAACGGCAGGGTTGCCACATTTCCTACCCGCCTAAAAGTGAACATACGTCTTATGTACGTGAGCTAAGATAAGTATACTTTGGGCTCGGCAGCTCGTACGCGCACCTTATTTTAAATAGGATTTTAAAAAAATTAATTGAATTTTGTGTGTGCATATTATTTTATTTACACAATTTTTTTTTTGAATTTCGGTTAATCGGTTAACCGCTGTTAATATTGTCGATTAACCGATTTATCACAACCCTTATAGCCAGACGGGTTGCGTTGGGACTTTGACCCGCCAGACGGCCAGCTAAGTGGGCCCAAACTGAATCTGCCACCTCCCCCCCCCCCCCCCTGCCCCCCAATTTAATTTGATCTTGATTGATCAGAAGTCGCACATGACTTTTATATACTGGTAGTTAACTGACGAAAAAAATGGTATATAATATGAGGAAAGGATTCAACAGCTTACCTTAGTGTAAGATGACGAATTTGCGAGTTTGAAGTACACATAAAAAACATAGTACAAATATAACGAGACGTTTCGACCGAGGTCTTGTTCACTCGAGAGAAGAATGGCTACTTAAAAAATTATTTACGATTAGTTAATTGCCTAGTGTAGAGGACACATGATCCAGTATTATTACGGCTGCTAGTTATTTAGCCTGCCGCTAACTAGTTTTCTCCATGGCAATCACCAATCAGAAGCGTGGTTTCCAATGAAAAAGAAGTTTCCCAGGCTAAATATATAGCTAGTTGTTACACTTACTAGATTAAATTATATGGCTCTTGAAATCATATTTTCCGTTCTGGAAGATAATATTTTATTTAATAAATATAACAATCGTGGTTGGTGCATGGTATAGTACAACGAACAAAATTATATTTACAAAATTCCAACAAACAGTCAACGAAATGTAATAAACTAGATTTCTGTGTTTGCATTCGCTGAACGCCGTTGGTAGATGATCTGAAACATACATCATATTATAAATAACTTTAATACAATTGTGATTCTTGTTGTGTTATACCGTTCGAAACGATGTGGGGACAATCCGGTGATAGATGAAGATGACGGAAAATTACAAAAAGACGTGCCTTAGGCGGGATTTGAACCCATGTTCCTAGGGCTGTCCCTATAAGGGAGCTTGCAATAACGTCATTTCCGGTATCGCACGGTAGCCATACTGAGGTACTCTGTAAACATATTTTGTTTACGTTCTTCCGACACTGCATTGTTGCAATATTGCAGATGTCCTTTGACTGACACATCAACTGTTTTCAAACAACAAAATAAGAACGCGTAAACTCTGTTTGAAGACAATCATTTGCATGTGTTATCATTTTCTTGAACTTTTACCTGCACACATTAATCAATACGGCTTGAAACTGTGATATTTCCTTGATAATCATTGTGTCTTCTATTGACAGAACAAATGTAAACAAGCAATGTGTACCTCATAATGGCCGCCACGTGACGTCTATTGAAAGCTACCTATACGCTCATGACCTACACACACCCCTCCACAAAAAGCATTATCAATAGTTCTATAGTTCTAGCAGCAGACTTTTGAACCTAAATGTACTTGATTCGATTCGGAAAATAGTGTTGTCATTGTCGTCAGACTATTCATAGGTTGCTGCACGTACGTCACATCTGTGCGCGTGGCGGCCACATTTGTGATCAAACTTTGACGTTGCCATGGAGAAACAATTTGAAGACTGTTGTGGAAGAACACAGAAATTCTTAGTTCTTTACAATTCAATCTGTTTTGAGATAAAAATTGGTATGTGTGTAAATATTGTATTTGTTTATTACTTATGTTTACTTTTTAAGTTCTAAATTAGGCTTATTTATTAAATTTGAATAGTATTTGCCAATGATCTAGGATTGGTCCTCATCAATTGTGTCGCAATCATGGCCGCTGTGACGTCACGTGGGAACTATGAATAATGGTCAGTGTCCGTGTTTCTTACCGCGCGGTGACCAATCACAGCGTTTTCCGCGCGGTCAAGAACTCGTTCACAAATTCTGATTGGTCACTCGCACCACCTGGCTTCGCACCAAGAGACACAGAAAGTAGAAACCTACAATAAGGCTCCATCTTACCACGAAGCGAGTGTCTCCTCATCGTCTGACGCCTCGGTCACAATAATGGTCGGAATCGACTTTCTTGCCTCCTCCAATTTCTTCACCTTCTGCTGAAGCATCAATACCTCAAGCTGGGAACGCTTCAATTGGCCGTGCAGTGACGTCACAGCCGATAATTTTCCACCGCCTTCTTCAGTCTCGTCACCGTCTTCTCCACCGCACCCCTCATAACCTTCCATATCCTTAACTTCCGTAATGGTCACGTGCTTTGCGTACAACTCCACTTTCTCGACGGTCAACCTCTTCTCGAGTGCTTTGAAATTGTCGACTTCTTTGTCGTCCAAGAAGAAACCGATCAGATCGACAGTTATGAAGTCGCGGTGAAAGTGACGATATTGCTCGGATACGTTTGTACTCAAGGTCACATTGGTACCCTTCTTGAAGACAAAGCCTAGGTGTTTCTCGTTAAGTATTTGTGAAGTCACGTTGACGAAACGGTGGACTTCTACTTCCTCTTCCGGTACTGAACCGTTGAACACCAATAGTTGGACGTAGTCGTAGCCTTGTTGCATGGGGATTGTGATTGGTCGTAGAACTGCTTTCACCAGGTGAAACGAACGCTCGACGGGGTGTAACACAATGGGATGGTTCACGTTCAGCTTTCTACCTGTATTCATTCATACAACGAGACTGTATTAGTGATGACGACAAATTAAATGGCGGACGAGCTATCTGACTCCAAACAACTTTCCTGAAACGTAGTTATTATTTAAAGTAGTAATTGTATCATTACAATACGGTACTTGACTTAGCAGTTTAATCAAATTCTTTTTCATTGTTACGTGTTAAGAAAAACGAAATATCTGAACGGCGCTACAATGTTTGCAAAAACAAAACTATCTGTCAACTGTCATGATTGTTTGGAGTCACAGATACGGTTCGTCATTGGTTGACACGGGAATCGTGACGTCACACTACTCAAACCTAGACTAGATGCAATCTGGTGGCAAGCAAAAAAACTTCTTTAAGGAGGAGATTACTCATCGTTGATTGGTTGAAACCATCAATGGTGCAGATAAGGAGGTGGTAATTATGGCCTGGAGCTGATTTGTTTTGAACTCACCTTTTTTCTGTATTCCTTTGCGATATTGATAATTTTCGTAGTACATAATTGTTATTTCATTATTTATCTGTATGCAACAGTGATTTTCAATACAAATAGTATCTTCTTTCATATTAAATTATCATTTTGAAGATGCATCGATTTCACAACACAATCAAGTTAAATATGGCAATATGGCGTACGTACGAGTGCGCAGCTGTTCGGAGCACACAAGAAGTGTGCTACCAACGTAAGTACATAAAAAAACCTACATCTGAATCAAAGTGACTTTGCCCAGCTACCTGACATCCCACGAAATTCGGTTAGGTTAGGGGATCAGGTTGAGGATTGCCCACGAAAGTTAGTACGGTTATTGTCTCTGGTAATAGCTCCATCCTGGCCTTATCCGACTCCCCAAAAATTGTGCGCAATTCTAGGTTCATACATTGTAGATTGGCAGCACTGCAACGAACACGAAGCGGATAACATGGAAGAAGGTGTAAACTTTTACCATAACAACTTTAACAATCATTTAATAACTTTCAAAAGTAGATACTATATCATAATGTACATCAAAATAAAGGCAATTAAACATTGAACAATAAAAATAACACTTCAAACAAAACTTCGGCGTTTTTCAATGAAAAAAAGTGAGCTCAAAACGAATCAGCTCCAGGCCATAATTACCATAATTGGTAGTTACAAAACACTTTTCAAAATTAAATCTAGGCAAAATGTTAATTTGAAAAACGTAAACATTTAACAGAGAAACATTGATATTTTGGTTTGCTGTTTTGACGATTTAAAGTACTTCGTCGTCAGAGATAATCAAGATTAGTTACTATTTATTTTCTATTTCTTGAAGATAAGCCATCTGTTAGCAACTTACCCCAGAATTCCCTACCCTGTCCATCTCCAGCCATTTAGAAAACCACTTTCCAATAAATTAAACAATATTTCGAAATAATTATATGGGTACCGGTATTTGGTTTCGTCTGCTCTCAAGTCAACGATGACAAATGTTTACCCACTGTGTTTTGTTTGCATCATTTATTGTTATTTAAAACATTCCAAAGAAGTTGCACGGATAGAAAGATAGATAGATCTATGGGTAAAATCCAAAACCTCTTAAAAATTTGGATTATTTTTTGTTTAACAACGTACTAGACAACTATGATCATATGACGTCGGGGTGTGTCGGAGGAAAGGAACAAGACGTACTTTAGAGGAGGAAAAGGGACAGAGGAGGACGTGGACTGCGTTTCGTCTGGCTTCTCCACCTCGACCTGTCTGGCTATAGGGTGATCTTACGACCAGAAGCATACGCTTCTGCCGGTATAGCTCTCGGGATCATCAAATTGACCACTACGATAAGGTAGCAGTCCCTGGGAAGGAATTAATAAATAATAATGAAAAAAAGACAACTATACTTTCTGTAATACAAGTTAACAAAGACTCTCTATAGTGCTTAGAAAACTACAAAGTTCTGCGTTCTCAAGCTTTGATGTGAGTGTGATTTAATGTGTAAGTGTAATTTTTTTATTTTTATATCTGCTCCCTGTGTCCAACAATGAAGTCGGGTAGGGGATAGGAACTTAATCCCATCATATTCTGGCCCCTAGGTACATCGAAGCCGGCTGGCCATGCCTGACGCTTCCCTCATGTTAACTTCCTCCGGCTCCTTCTCTTCACTTTCTTCTTCCTCTGCTCTTTCTACAAATTCTGTCCATACTTTTCTATCTTCCCACCATCGTTCCTGATTGACCTCTTCCCAAGTTGCATTTCTTCTTTCCACGTCCATTGCTATCACTTCTTTCCACCTCAGTCTTGGTCTTCCCCTCTTTCTTTTCTTTTTCCCTGCTTCTTTCTCAAACTCAATATTTATTAAAAATATTTTTAAAAAAACACACACACATTTGGAGCTCCCCTCTTTCTTTTCTTTTTCCCTGCTTCTTTCTCAAACTCAATATTTATTAAAAATATTTTTAAAAAAACACACACACATCACGCAAGTACCCATAATAAGATATGTAAAATTGTTTTTTGGGTAGAAATTGGTATTGATAATGTCAAGGAGAATTAAAAAAGGGTTGAAAACAGAGTTAAAATGAGATCATAAAATAGTATTTTTTATTAGTTATTTTGTTCAGATTACACAGATCGCAGACAGCTTCATTAAATATTACTTTTGAAAGCAATATATGAAGACCAATTGGACTAGAGGCATTATGTGACTTGTATATAGGCTTTTTATTCAATATCATTTTTAAAAATACTCAAAGTTTACTTTACAGAGCAGGTTACTTTTTTTAATCATCAGGAAAAAGTAATATTTGGTGCCAAACTTGGTCTATACTTTCAAGCAAAGCTAGATTAAATATAAGGAAATGAATATAATATTATAATTTTATGAAGCTATAATAGTCAGTACTGTTCATAATATTTCTATTAATTATTTTAATTCTAAATTATATATAATTGAATATTCCGAATTTCATTAATCTTCGTCTATATGGTCCCTAAAAGTGCATGAATCTATTTTTTGTTTTTGAAAAATATCGAAACAAATTCATGTTTTCTTAAAAATGAATGTATGTGGCAGAGAAATACTAACTATAACTAAGCTCGACGAATGAGAGCTTATTTTACAATTTGATTAATGAAAATTCAAATACACCCCACACAATCATGCTCTTGTTTAGATAATGTATTGTATCCATAACAGAATGATTCATTGAATGATATTGCAAATCAAACGACAAAAATAAAAAGATAGTTGTACTATTGGTTGTACATTCATATAATGAAATATAAAATAACATTCGTCAATACAATTATTACTATAATAATATGTTATGCATCAACAATCACGTATAAGAAGACGTTTGCGAATTGTATTTTTAATACGTGAACCTCCATTATTTATGATTGTATAATAATTTAGAACATTAAAGCTCCTAAACACATGAATAACAAACAACCATTTTTAAATTCACAATATGGCCGATTTTAGGCGTCGGCTTTTCAATAACATATTAAATAGTACATGACAGTTTTAATTTCCCTTATCATATTTAACTATATATTCTTTATCCATATAGATGTAAACTAACAAGGAAAAATTGAATTCCAATAGAACGCGTCCATCAAACTAGATTATATAGGAGGTTTTCTAAAACCGTATACAAAAAGAATACTATTTATGAACTAGTCTAGTACGCATACATGGCTAGGGTTTGAATTCCGGCCCCTACAGCTAGGAGCACCCATTGTTGTTATGGATTTGTTTTCTATGGCGAATAACATGTAAACAACTGTTACCTTGGGGTACAACGGGCGCCCCTAGGTGTAGAGGACAACTATATGAATTCCAGCCTAGATTTCTTTTAATCAACTTCGCTTGGAGACAAAGTATTGGAACAAAGTAATTCTGGAAATGTTACCGAAAAAGGTTAAAATTATCCCTCCCCCTCCTCCTACCCTGGAAAAAGCTGCTGGATGCCACTGTAGGCCTATGCAATGTTGACGTCTCAACAGTTGGTTGTGATTTCGATGGAGCTTGGAAAAGACGATGAAGTATGGGCGTCTCAGGTCAAAGCTGAAGTAGGTAGCGGCACCTGTCCTGAAAGGTCCAACTTTGTAATTCATTCCATGTTTAATATTGTCGTTAGTCAACTGTCTAACTGTCAAACGACAATATGTTTGTTTTGTGTCTATAACAAAGGTATTCTCTGTCAAAAACCTTATAAAATATTACTACAATGAATGATTTATATTTAAAAGTAAAAACGAGGTGCAAAGATCGAGTTGGACCTTCCAGTACTGCTAGCGCTGCGAGCGGCAGAAAGTCGCGCATGAGACGCCCATTACAAGGTCCGTAAATCCCCTGGCGGGGGCTCGTCAAACTCCCAACGGTTTACCGAACCTCCGCCAGGGGATCGACGGACTTTGAAATATTGCTGTTGATCGTAGCGATGGCGGCTGTGTACAGTAGGAAGAGAGTTGCGCGCGCACGTTGAAGGAAAGCATACTCTCGAAGACTGTGTACTCGGAGACAGCCGAACGTGACCTAACATTCACGAAGGAGTACGTATACAGACAAGAGTTATCGCAGTTCGATAACGATTAGGTGTCGATATTCTTCCGATTCGATTCTGAAACATAAGGAATACAAAAACAATTATTTTTGGCATTCTCTTCCAACAAATGATACAATTATGAAACATATACATATTACCTTCAAAATTTATAACTACATTAATTTACAGTCGAGCATAGGTCGATCTTGTTTTGATTAAAATTTTCGTAGCCTATTTTATTTGACTCAGACCGTAACTCAAACGTCTCGTAGTTGACTACATAAAAAGGAAAATAAATAACTCTATTAGCAAAACAAATTAAGTTGGTTCCATTGGACTCAGCTATTTCTTAAACATTACGTTGGTGCAACTTTACTATAGCCACTATATATGTAACCCAAAACTACCTTACATATGCTTTCGTTACAGGCGAGGTATTCGTAGCCAATCAGCGATCGGTAATTGCGCGCTATTGTCTCGGGCGGTTCGCTGGTTGGCTATGAGAGTCTCGCCTGTGACGAAAGCATGTGTAAGGTAGTCTTGGATTGCCTATACCATTGAGTTTACTAGTGTAGGGTAGAGGCCCAGCGCCTATTGGCGACTGTCTACCCAAAAATCTCCCACGGACGTTAGAAGTACGGGGGAGAGCCGTTAGGTGCCGCCACATCAGCACGTGCTACTTAATGGGTACCTGTGGCGGCATCTAGCGGCTCTCCCCCGTACTTCTAACGTCCGTGGGAGATTTTTGGGTAGACAGTCGCCAATGGGCACTGGGCCTCTACCCTACACTAATAAACTCAATGCTTTTACTATGCTATCGGACTGAAAGCGAGTGTATACATACGTATCTAGTTTATATGGTAGGCCCTCTCGAGTATCCTATTGCAGATATCAACGAGTTGATCCATCTTAAGGTTGGCCCTGGCAATCCTTGTCGCCCGGGCGTTCTCCTGGGCGTCAGTGTAGTAACCAGACAGGTGCACCACCACAGCGCCGGGCGATACACTAAATGTGACGCTATCCCCCTTGGTGAGGTTCAAGTCGAGGGATGATTCTGTAGTGCGGGGGAGGAATTTACATATCTGTATCGGTCGGCCGTTGTGCTCGGAGCTGAGGTGGAGGTTGACGGCGAATGTGTGTTGCTCCTCGCTTGGGGAGACTAGGACGGCCTTGGAGATGTGCAGTGACCTTTCGACCTTGATCGAGACGGGGTAGACGCTGTTCACTTCTAGTCCTGAAAGAGCGAGAGAAACAATAATAGTTTTGATGTTGTTAGAAGTCTCGTACATCGATCTCCGATGAAAATAAAAATAAATGAATAAATTCAGATTTACAGTCTACCCACTTAGTAACGAAACTGATTTTCAGTGGTGGACTTTAATTTAAAGCGACTTAACCAAACCTGTATGCTACGAACACCATCCACGAGTGAGCGATAACCAATCAAAGATCGATATTTCAAATACGAAACATATGAATCAGTGATTGGACAGTGCGAACACCTGCGGACAAATGTCAGAATCAACAAGGCTGATTCAGAACAACTTTGAATTTATTGAGTGCTTCGTTCGTATCTACTGCTATGCACTCCGTTTCAATGAATATCGACAGATTGCTGGCGTTCTTTCAAGATCTACCGCTTTGTAGAGAACACAAGTTGATCATTACGTCACGCCAGCTGTGTTAGGAATTTCAGGTAACCAACCAAAGTTCGTGAATTATCCCCAATGGAGTTGTTTCAATTATACAGTACGGACTAGAGAAGTTGAAATTTAAGTGGGTTGGAGTACGGCAACTTTAGTAGTAAAAATTAAATATCCATAATAATGATAAAAATAGAAATGTTACGTTATTTGGCAGTTTTATGTCAATTTGATCACTTTAATTTTTTGCTATTGCTTATAATCATGCCATTAATGCCAAAATTTTCTGTATTTGCTCATTTGTGGCTCAACTTTATAACTAACTCATTTGTTCCCCTAAAACCACAAACAATTTGAGTAATTTGTAAGGGAAATATGAAAAAATGTTATATAAATTTCACTTATTTTTTAAATGTTTTTAAAACGTATACGTTTCGTACACAAATTTCTGATAACGTTACAAAATGTTAAAACTAACTACAAAACTACAAAAAATTAACACTAAAATTTCCTCGATCTACTCACAACCTATCTTTCCGCCAGAGTTCTTATAGATAATTTCCACGCGCCGTGATATATAATTAATCACAACTACCACAGGTCCTGTAGACAGGCGATTCATGAAACAATGCAACCACAACTGACTGTTCTAATGGCGAACACTCACGCTAAGCCGGGCTAGCGGAGGGGCGAGGGGGGGGGGTAGAAGGGGGGGACAAATATCATGCACACGATATAATATATCGACCATTCTCTTCCCCCCTCCCTCCCCCCCCAAGTCACAGCCTGGTGGAATCTCATTCGTTCCTCTACCTACCGGACTTCACGTGTGGACATGGATACGGTTGTTGTGCGTGCATGTTTTATTCAAGGCCATACGAGAGAGGGTTGTTTTCGTTTGGGGGTGGTTTTATGTCGCGTTTTTTTTTTTTGTCAGTTTGTTTTGAAGTTATAGGTAAGACGGAGTTTAGCAATCTTGGCCTGGTATTGTGACGGCCCGCTGGATATTTTAGATGGCTCGTTCGGTCCAGTGGTTAGCATCCCTGCTTCCAATGTAGAAGGTCTCGGGTTCCAATCCCGGTTCAGGCAGAAGTTATTTAACTTCTATTAAGGATTCAGTTCCATTATTTCTTGTCTTAGGAATAAGTAAACGGTGACTTTGGAGCCGTCCTAGCAACGAAGCACTCAATAAATTTAAAGTTGTTCCGAATCGCCGTTGTTGATTCTGATATTTGTCCACAGGTGTTCGCACTGTCCAATCACTGATTCATATGTTTCGTATTTGAAATATAGATCTTTGAGTGGTTATCGCTCACTCGTCGATGGTGTTCGCGGAGCCTACATGGTTGGTTTAGTCGCTTTAAATTAAAATCCCCCACTGAAAATCAGTTTTGTTACTGAGTGGGTAGACTCTATAAATACGAGTTTATTATTTTTTTTTTTTATTTATAGAGAAGTATAGAATTAAGTTAATTGCTGTACCATTGTACTCGACGTATTCGTAAGTATGAGAATAGGAATACTTACATTGGGGGACAACTTTATAAGGTAGCTTTCAATAGACGTCACGTGGCGGCCATTATGAAGTACACATTGCTTGTTTACATTTGTTCTGTCAATAGAAGACACATAGGTTATCCAGGAAATATCACAGTTTCAAGCCGTATAGATTGATGTGTGCAGGTAAAAGTTCAAGAAAATGATAACACATGCAAATGATTGTCTTCAAAAAGTGTTTACGCGTTCTTATTTTGTTTTCAGTCATAATACGGAAACTTTGTTTGAAAACAGTTGATGTGTCAGTCAAAGGATATCTGCCATATTGCAACAATGAAGTGTCGGAAGAACGTAAACAAATGTTTACAGAGTACCTCAGTATGGCTACCGTGCGATACTGGAAATGACGTTATTGCAAGCTCTCTATACTCCCAAGTAATTCACTTACCCCAGAACATAGCTGATGAGCTGCGGTGTTCAAAAGCCTCGAATATGGTTCGCCTGCAAGGAAACCAGGTTGTAAATAAACAGTTATGTCCGCCTGATAAACATTATTGTGGTATTTTATGGCGTTTACCATTGGCATGCTGGCACTGCAGAGGGTGCGTGAGCGCCGAGTGCATATTGATAAGGTGATAAGGGACTGTGACGTCACGCAATTGTACATATTGTAGTCTACAATGATGGAACACTCCACTACAAACTAGTAAATCGTAATATATAGTAACATTTGAAGACAGGTAAATCTAGGTTCGGAGAGAGTATGAATCATGGAATATTTAGTAAGCTATTTTCTTGTTTTATTCATATCATTCAGGCTTCCCATTGGTTGTTGCCATGGTGTAAACAAGTTGGTAGCGTATTTTTTATTAATACTTCATAATACCGGGCCTAATTCTGGCAAGTAACAATAATTCTTCTGCAATTATTTGTTATCCTCTATAGGTAAACCCAATGGCATGGAATTAAAACCCTAGATTCCCAATGCGCCAGTACCAGTACACTTAGAAGCAACTTTGAATAAGGAGATCGTGTGGTCTCGGCGTATGGTTTATATCTGGTTTCTATTACTTTTCTCAATTTTTTCAAGTATGTTTAGTAGTAGTAGTAAGTATGTTTTATGATTTAAGTATAAGAAAATGTTTTTTTTAAATTTGTAAGTGCTATTGCAGAAAATCTTTCAAACTGGTGCTAGTAATAATTATAACCTAACGCTTTAATTAATTGCTCTAACATGGGGGGTCAGTGGAAAAACTTTCGTCGGCATATATATATATTTATTTATTTATTTATAGCTAATGAATTGTGATAAAAACGAATTCTCTGCCGATTAGTTCTAAATAGGGCTGCATGCAGCCGGAAATTGGGCATGATTAGTATAGGCAAAGCGCTTTATGTCACACAATTCTATGTAGGCCAGTATCTACTGAATTAATATTCAACGTTTTGTTGTTTTTGTTTACCCTGAACGCTGCAGCGCAATCGTTGGAGTATTGACAAGTGGCTTAGTTTCTTCGTCGGCTATTTGTTTGTCAACTTGGTTATTTATATCTCGAATCGATGATATGCCGCGCTAAAATCTAAAGAGCCAACGTTTTAGCCGCGGTCGCTTCGCTAGTTCCCGTACGAAAGCAACCTCGGGCTAGGTCAGGAGGTGGATGGGTGACCACTCTCCTCTGAAACACTAGTTACCGTTGGTTAGAACATATTGGAGGGTTCGAAAGCTTGTGTAACAGCTTCGTTCTTCTCGTCAACAGTCAAGGTTAGTGGAGGAATCTATTTGACTGGTCAAAATTACACCGTCCTTTCGGATCTGACGTAAAGCCGATGGTCCTCTTGGTATTTTTCGACAGGAGTAGGCTACGTGTCGGTACTAGGCTTTCCCTCCTCCCTTCCTCATTATCATTCATCAATAATCACTCATCAGGCTAAAGAAGACATTATGTTTATGGTAAAAACAGAATAAATAAAAAGTGTTTTAAATTAACCAATTTGATAACTACATTCGAAAAAGAATTTGAATTACACTAGTGGTAATTTGTGCAGAAACAATCATTTTTATTGTTATTATTTCATGCAGTCATGAGTGACTAGTGTTGATGTGAGCTTGTATTTATGAGAGAACAGAATAATAAATAACAATGTAAATACAAAATACATTCCGCGAATCATTAATAAATAATAATGACATAAAACATGGCAGGTGCATCCACATAATTAAATTAACAGCAACAAATGCACCACGCCATGTTACACTGATGAAAACATTAATATAAACTACACCACACTATAAACGATTGAGATAACCAAAAACAACATAGTTAATCCATTACCTCACGCTTATCAGGGAGGTTATTTTTAGCTTCCTATATAATGAACACTTTGAAGTAGAGCAACACGTTTGTAGATCGATATTCTTCGCTATGGCTGTCTACCTAAACTTATCTACTCACTACAGAGTTCATCAGCCAGGAGGAAATATAGGGTTCTCTGGGGTAATTATGAGAAACTGAAAACTCGGTGCTAAAACAGGACAGTTGAAATTTACTGTAATTAATATACATATTTTTAAATTTTATAAATCTGGGTATATAACTACATTATATGTCTATATGTCACTGTTAAAACGTTTATCTCAGAGTATCAAATTGTAAAATGAAATCCCCTCAGAAATAAAAACCTACCTCATTTAGAAATGGCCGAAACATCTTTTGTAACTATGATTACTTGTACTACTTTTTTACTTTGTAGTATGGCAAAGTAATTTTTAAAAGGCATGCTGAAAATTGTCCCGCTTTATTCCCGGACCACCCTTGGTGATTTTTTATTTAACTCATATTCTTCATGTGTATATTTTTTTTTTTTTAACTTAAAATACATGTAATTTTGACATGCATTTTATTACCAAATTAGCATTGATTGCTTTTGTAATGACAACAATCTAGGACCCTTAGATAGAACTGATCACGGCCCTCTAGATCTTCAATGACAACAATGCACAACAGTGAAAAATGTACCTTGACTTAACATTTGAAAACTAGTTGTTATTGTTGAGCATTGTTAACATTGATCTATCAAGGACCCTTAGATAGAAGTGATCACAGCCCTCTAGATCAATTCTGAAAATCGTCTTTTGTTGTGTATATTCTTATACATGAAGATTTAGAGGATAGTCATGATAATAATACAAAGGGTAAAAATAGATGTTTTTTAAATACCGTATTATGGTTGGTTTACATTCTTATCTAAGATTTAAGGTTTGAGACAAAAACATTATGGCGTTTTGTTTACACACTTTCCTATGATAAAAGATTAAGGTAAGCCATAGCAACGTTAGCTTTTATACCTAAGATTCTTAGCCCAGCCAATGAGAGGCGACGTTTTATAAATCCAACCAATGGTAGCGATCCTAAGTAAAACAGCTGGGAAAATAAAACCTTAAATCTTAAATATGTGTGTAAAGCGAACTTTACAACACAAACTTACCTCTGTATGTGGTCCACCAATGCAAACCCACACCGCTCAGCTGTAGCAGGCAGGTATAGACACTGTGTTATGTAGTAGTGCAGTGCAGTGCGGCTTAGACCGGTCACGGGAAGGCTGCCAGCTGTACTGTGCAATACCGGCCTAAGTCAACACGACGTTGCGACGCTGGTGACGTCACGCGCAGGCGCACCAACGCACGACGACGACGACGCCGTTGTTAGGTTGGTAGACTTGTAAGCGTGGAGCGCAGTTTACACGTCGAGTGGGGGGGGGGGGGGGTGTTGTCAATCGGAGGAGTGGTGGCCGGTTTGAAATAAACGCGATCTGTGTTCTTCTTATTCTTTTCTGGCAGGTATATAGTCTTTTCATTTATATGTATATAGAGAGTGGAGCTTGTTGTATGTTTTGAAATGAAATGAAATGAAATGAAATGAAATGAAATGAAATGAAATGAAATGAAATGAAATGAAATGAAATGAAATGAAATGAAATGAAATGAAATGAAATGAAATGAAATGAAATGAAATGAAATGAAATGAAAATAAAGTGTTTAAATGAATTGGCGTTTTTAAAAATATCGTTAATGACCCAATAGTAGATATTTTTTAATATTGTTTTGAAGTAATTAATTGAACATGCAAATTTCGTTTTTATTTCAGTCTTTACCACCCTAAAACACATCTCTCGGTGCAAACGGATATGAATGTAACCGATCGACATATGTGGATACTGTTTTAACGAAATTGAAAAGGGCTTTATGGCCGATTGCCTTAGGGGAGTCCGGAGTTGACATCGTAAAGTTAGCGACAGGACGACGCCCAATGCATAACAAGACTCAACTTACTATATCAGATTAAAAAAGGTGTGTCTCTTAGTTAGAAAACAGTCTAAAAAATAATGAAAATGTTGCAATGTTAAAAAAACAATAGAACTTTTTTTAAATATTACTATATTTTTTAAATATTTTAAAATTATTTGATTGTGTTTTTATCTTTTGTGTTATCGTTACAAGAAAAGTTTGACGGTAAATCGTGGAGAAACTGTACTTTTAATGAAGGTTGCTACACATAAAGCCACGCCTTAACTGTAGTGCTCGAAACATTCTTACAACAATTGTATTTATTTATAACCAAGAAACAAGGCACTATTTTGTTACTGTGGTTTTCCTCTTGTTCCATCACTATTCGTGATAGCTGTGTGAATTTTAAGTCTTATATTGTGATATATACTATATATTGTGAGCAACTTCTATCGTATTAAAAAATTAGTTTGTTTAAAACAATTTTTTTTAATGAGTTACAAGTTGTTTACTCTCGCAAGTATAAAGAATTACTGAGTATATGTAAAACGAAAACGAAAATGAATCAATCAAAAGAAAAACAACAACATTATTTTCTCGATTCATTTTATCATAATTTCCCTCTCGCGTGCCAACTGTCAATGAATTAAAAAACAACAGTTACTACACATAACCGGTCGTTAGGTTGGCACTAGAACAAATTAATGTAGTGTCCTTGTAAATAATGATCTATTTAATGGTTTTAATGTGTATTACTATCATGTTAACATTGTCTAATTAATTAATGTATAGTTATGTAGAGTGGTGTGTGTTTTAACTTGTAGCACTGTTGCTCCATTGATTTTGAATGAATTGTTTTGAGTTTATCACGCCATTCTGCTTAGATTTAATAAAATAAAAATAAAATTCAATACATGAATGGTTGGTCAGTTTTGTGTGCTTTGGTGATCCCGAGAGCTATGATGGCGGAAGCGTGTGCTTCTGGTAGGGCCACCCTAGCCGGACAGGTCGAGGGGGAGAAGCCAGACGAAATGAAGTCCACGTCCTCTCATACCCGCTTTTCTTCCGTTAGGTCCTACTTGTCTCTTTCCTCCAACACTACCGACGTATTAAAACAACATGGGCCTTTTCTGGTACTTTAAAGTAATTACATACACTAGTGAGATTACACTTATTAATTACACTCACTAAATTAGATAACTAGAAAATGTATTATATTAGTTTAAAATCGAAAATGTTTATTCGATATATATTGGTCTTGGCTCTCGCATATGCTCGTGTATAATATATTTGTGAGAATAAAAACACATTTATTATTTTACTCATTTATATATCAACTGTAAATAAATAATAGAGACATCCAAATGATAAACATCCAACAAATAATAACTTTCATACAATAGCAGATTTGTTTTACTTATCAATTTAATTCGAATTTTTCATTATTATCATCATCATCTTCATAATCGTATTTGCATGTTTATAACGAATGAATGTCACAAATGAATGAATGGATGAATTTACTATATCTTTCTGGCTATACTTAATGATCTATCTAATTATAGCTACCTAATTGGTTGACGTGCACCTTACTGTACCCTTTATTGAGAAATTATCTAAAAAAAAAACAGTTATTTCTCGTAATATTGGTGTCGGTTTTTTCCGGCCCGTTTTCTCGAAATTACACACGGAACGACCCGAAAACGCACGGAGTCGTAACACCATGGAGTTATAAGTTAAGAAGGAGGTCTAGGTGCGCAGTAGAATGCGTACGAGATAGCTCCGTGGAGACACCGCGGGACGGCAGCCATTTTAGTTGTTTAATTCGACTGTGACCCGCGAAGTAAGCCGTGAAATAGTGCAGAGCGATTGGAACAAGAGTAAAATAAACGGAAATTATTAAGGAAAACGTTATCACAAGTGTTAGAAAATGAGTAGTACACCTTCACGAGGAAGGCCTAGAAGTGGTGGGCCTAATCGATATTATTGTTCATATGGTTTGTGTGTTAATAATACGAAGGATATTTAAGACAAGGATGCTACCATTTTCAAAACCATGATCATCCCTCAAAAACGTAAATCCACTTGGACATTTGCTAAAGGAAACGGCAATCACACCAAGTTACAACTATTCTATCTAGGCCTAGCTAGGCCCTACATCTAGGCAAGAGTTAGCCCTAGTCCTATAAAGTGAAGGCGATTTTGGAGAGGTTATGTTGACAACATGTCTCGCACACTTTTTATGAACTGTACGACTGGGCGTAGAACCATGGTAGAACTAGGCCTATGGTTTATTTTTAATAGGCCTAGATCTACTGAAAAGTATGTATTAATAGTCGTAGCTTAATTACAGTTCAATGGTTTTAAACAGGCTACTTCTTAAGCCTAGGCCTACACTAGCCTGACAGTGACAGTAGGGCAGTATAAGGACTTCATTAATTTTTATTATGTATTTTTCTAAGCAAATCGATACAAATTCTTACTCGACAAAATGATAAGGTACCAGCAGAGTAATTGTGTTCACTTACCTCAATAAATATGTACGTTCATACGTATTTAACTTCTTATAATGTCGAGCTTCTCAGCCTGCAACACTCACTATGTCCGAAAGTAAACAACTAAAATGGCGTCACTGTCAAAGTACCGGAAGTGACCACATTATGATCGCGCTCTTCCATTCAAGCTAGACCTCCTTCTCAACTTATAACTCCATGGTAACACTACGAATAGCGCGTCGTATAATAGTGAAGAGGGGGGTGGGGGGGGGGGGGGGTAGAGTAGGCTTAAGGGCGGAAACATGAATATTCAATGTGTTTTATCAGTCAGATGGAATGATGGATGAACTGATTCTGATTAACCTGGTTGTTAATGTTTGCAACTTTTTAATATGGTAATGTAGATGTAGCATGTTGTGTACGGTTGAATTATATTGTAGGACGGCCTTTGTCTGTCAATTGTTGCTGTCCGGATTATTCATTTTTAGCTGTTCGATAGAAACTAGTACAACAGGGCACAGATTCACAAAGGTGTCTGAACCAACCCTGTAGGCTCCAAACACCATCGACGAGTGAGCGATAACCAATCAAAGATCGATACTTCAAATACGAAACATATGAATCAGTGATTGGACAGTGCGAACACCTAATAATCGTAAAACCTAATAATGCTTAATAATCCTACTGTAATTAGTTGAATACAATTACATCAAAACTACCGGCGAACGCTCTAAAACGTATGCGTAAATGTGAAAGCCAGCAATAGGGTGTATTCACGTAATACGCATGGTGGCCATACTGGAGGCCACAATGCCATCTGATTGATAGTTCATTGTTACAATGTTTCAGCTGACATTAGGTTGAAGTTCAACTGTTCTCTTACTTCAGTTTGCTATTATTACTGAAAAGCAACATTTCTCTTATTTCGGCTACTCTTTTTGTGCTTTTTAATTGCACACATAATCATTTTCGTAAACTTTGTCGGCGTATATACGTGTTCAAACTCTCATATTTCCTCGTAAACAATATTATGCGTTTTCTATTGACAGCTAAATAAAACTTGAAATAGTACTATAGGTGGCCTCCAATATGGCCGATGTGACGTCACGTGAATACTCCCTAATCTCTCAATATGTGTTTCCTCCTTTGCAACAATCAAATCAAATCCCTCCCATCTCTTCCACTAGTCTGAATATGAAACACAAGACCTGTCCCTAATGAGAAACACTGAGACACAATGGATACGACTGTCTCCGACAGACGGGACGACAGGGGTAACTTTCTCCGCTATTGAATGAATAGAACAAAGAAATACATCAGAATTCTATTCCCTTTAGAGTCGGTCTTGCGGGTTCATCATTCAACTCGTCTCTTTTACGTGTTCTGTGTGACTACTGTAATATAGCACGTGTTTCATTTGAGTTCATCTATACATAATATTATTCTGTATGCAATGTAATGAGTATAGATAATATAGGGTAGACCTTGGGTATACCCTACCTAGTTATGTAAAGACATATTTTCATTGTGTAGTATATATATGTATGTGTCACACGCAGAAACTTATTGACCCGGAATAATGTTAAAACCACACACACAATTGTAAAACGATACCAAGGTCACTTACTTCTAAGACCAGTCAGGGTCAGTTGGCCTCGGTCCGAGGAAGGCGTAGGAACGGGTTACTCCGAAAATTCACCGGTTTTAAAAGTAAGTGACTTTGGTATCGTTTTACAATTGTGTATGTGGTTTTAACATAATGCAAGAGATAGGCTATACCCAACCTAGTCATGTAAATACATCATTCATCAATCATTAATCATCACTCATCAGGCTAAAGACGGCATTGTGCCCTACACTGGCCTTAATTACAGTCAATTGAATATTTACATTGATTTTATATGTGCATTCTATCATTTGAACTAATTAATTTATGGCTAACTTTTTAAAAACGTTTATGAAAAATAGGTAAAAATAATGTGAATATAAGTTGTCTTGTTCCTTTTCGTAGAAAATAGCTCAACTTGCATCAATTTTATGCGAAGTTGATTTTGCAATTATTTTCACTACAGTTACGAAACAACCCACACTAGCTACTGTATATTTTTACAACAATGCTATACCTTTTAACGATTAATTTACAGAAATTAAAATTATCATGTGTACACACCTGTAGTCTCTCAAAATTTCAACAACCCTGCAGCTGGATCCGGATATGTCACCTTCTGATCTTCCCCCCCTAACCCCCCCCCCACTCAACGAATCATGTAGTACCCTGCGCGACATCTTGGAAGCAAATGCGAAAAGTTTAGCAATGTCAAATTTTTGAGTTCGAATCCTGCATAATGCATTTTTTTTTTTTTTTTTTAAATAATCCATCTTCATTCTTCATATATCACCACTCATCGTCTAGAACATCAGGATTATTACAATAATATATACGTAATTATCAACATTTCCCTTTTGCGATTACACTTCGACGTTCAAAGGTCGTGCATATCCCAGACGATGTCAACACAGCGTTTCTTGACGTGTAAACTAAAGCCTGGAAGTGACAGTTACGACAAGAATAAAGCGAGTTTGAGTTACGATTGTATCGCTTTGTAATTATAAACATTTCTATTCCAGAAATACATGTAGGTCTTCTCTTGTATTGTCTACGATTTGCAATCGTTACGGTAAGTCGCGTTTTAAAAAGCACTGAAGTCGATTTCAGGTTGACGCTAATACCGATTATTATGATTGTATTTTTTTTTTATCAGAATTTGCTTCTTTTTTTTTAAACATAAAATATTCCGTTTTTTGAAGGAAATTCTAAAACAAAATCGAAATAATAATTTAATATTATTATACATAATAATGGGCATACTATTCCTGTTGTTATTATGTTTCATTATTAATATCAAAATAAAAAAAGTAGCGTTACAACTTTGCTTTATTAGCCAAACAAAACCAGAAGAAAAGAACTCCCTTTGAAAAGCTTAGAACAAAGAACGACTGCGATTTTTGATTTCATATTTCAGACAAGTTATAGATTATATTTAACAAGACAACTTTCCACATTGAGACCCTTCAGCTGTAAGAAGATAAGCTAATATTACTGAAGTGAATAGCTACATTGTTCTAAAGTAGAACACAATCGTGCAAAACTTTCTGCTTTTATTGTACGATAAGTTTCACGACTTTTCTATGATAAAGGTTTCTTTAAAAAAATTATCGATTTGAGGATAAAAGGATTTAACAGTGTTCAATCTTTTAGAGTAACTTTTAATATATCAACACCTAGATAAATTGAGGCCAAAGAGAAGTAAACAAAAATAATTGAATTGCTGCTTAAGTTCTCCCAACATTCTTGTCACATGACGAAATAGCTGGTTCCAATAGGACTAACTTCCATTTCGTCTTCTCTAGAAGTCCAAAATAATTATATATGTTTTGGAATTCAGAGCCTGGATTGTCCTAAGGATTGTCCTAAGTTAGGCAAATCCTAGCTAGATAAATCAAGATAAATCATCTCTGGTTATCGCAGTACACATTTACAAATAAAATATTATTAGTTAAATATTTGATATTTGTCTGTATTTTATCTTTATGATATTGCATAACGACATATGCGTCACTCTAAATGTGAATTTATTTATTTTTATTTATTTTATTTATATCACTAAGATATTTTAATTTCTTGGCACTTAGGCACCTTTGTGAATCTGGACCCTGAATTCCCCAAATATACCTGTCGTGACTTATTTACTTGTGCACTCTGCTAATCGGAAGAACGCCTTTACAGTTTAGTTACTGAGTGGGTAGACTCTAAATGTGAATTTATTTATTTATTTTTATTTATTTTGTATGAAACAACGATAGGAAAACATGGAAATGTTAGTTGAAAAGTCAGGAAGTAAATATATGTATAATATATATTTGTATTTTTTACATTTACGCAACAAGTGTATTTTTTTCAAAACTGTATGATGCACAAATTACATAGTACACTTTTTAATTGATGAACTTTGAAACAAGTGCATTAGTGGGGGGGGGGGGGGGGTGAGAGGGGGGGGAGATAGTTTTATAACACACTCCTATTTGAATAATCTATCCACGTTTACATTCATACTTCGTATTTACTCTAAATACCTTTAAAAACAAAATCATTACATAATTAAATAAATATGTTTATTATTAAACAATTTTAACAATTCTGAAAACATAAAACCACATTATTTATATCTACAACAAAACCATGTGTCATACAAAAAATATAAATGAAAACTTTACGAAAGAGACTGTATTGTACATGAAAATTTAAAAAATTTAATTCATTTTAGATTAAAATTATTCTCAACCTTGAATTAACTATCTTGATTCATTCTTGATCCATTTTCATCATTTCATGATCACGATTTTGTGACGTTTGGCTTCTTGTAGTTACATTCGAGGCCACCGAACGTTTGAATTCAAAATTACCAAAACACGTTTATTTCTTTTCCAAAGAGCTCAAACATTCGATTCTAGTAAAGTCGAGACATTGAGAAGGCGACGACAAACAGAAATTACACTGTTATAACACTCGCTTGACAACATGTTTACCTAAACAACAGTCCAGTGACTTCTCGGCAGCCAAGGCCACACATCAGATCTAGCCAGCTTTAAAATATCGTATTTCTAGTTTACTTTTATAAATCCTCCAATGAAACAAGTTGTTCGTTCAACAACCCATGTCGTCACATATGGCCAAAACCACAGTAGCGCAGATTCTTCGCGTGAAGGCAACCAAGACAGAATCTCTCGAAGCTCTTTCCACGGCGACCACGGTACGGACTAGGGCGGAGGTCGAATGGCAGAGAGATCATCAAATACCCGAGAACTTCCACACAAGCAATGGTACCGCGAGCTCTACATTGGCATTACCGGGTTTATAGCAATGCACACGTCACTCTACAAGAACCGATTAAATGTTCGAGGTAAATAATTTTACGTTGTCGCATCGGAAAGAAGATAAAATGCGACCTAAATATCAACCATCGCTGCTGCCTTCACGAATTGTAGCTTCACAATAGGCACAGTGGACCAAATGGACCAACTAGGATCGTCTAGCAAGTGAGTCTGTGACATGTATCAACAATTCTTCCCCTTGTGGTCACCACTATGCTGCTACGACGCCGTGATGTCCTCAAAGACGCCACTCAACGACGCCACTCAACGTCTACATTCAACAACGCCACTCAACGACTACATTCAACGACACCATTCCAGTGTCCGCATAATCAAGGTCAGGTAGTGTAATCGTCCTGTTCTTCACGTGACCTGTTCGTCTATGGTAACCTTCTTATTCTTCATGTGACTGTGTCTCAGCTTACTGTGTCTCAACTTAGATTCACGTGACTGTGTCTCAACTTAGATTCACGTGACTGTGTCTCAACTTCGATTTACGTGAGCGTGTTTCAGCTTAGATTCACGTGAATGTGTCTCAGCTTAGATTAACGTGACTGTGTCTCAACTTTTATCCTCGTGAGCGTGTCTCAGCTTAAATTCAAGTGACAATGTGTCAACGACATCTGTGTGTCAACGACTGTCTTTCAAGGACATCTGTGTGTCAACGACTGTGTGTCAACGATATTGTCCGAAGCCTCATCGTGTCGTCGCAATGACCCTCTTACTTCTTCCATTACAACATCACCAAACAACCAGAAGCAAATGCCGCCCAATAGACGAGCAAACCATAATAATCTCCGCAGCATAGCGACGATCTCGTATTAACGTGACAAGGACTCACAACCAAGACAAGCATCCTGTATGACGATGTGTAAACGGAATTAGGCCTACCTATTACCGACAACACCAAATCTTTCCACGCATCAAAACACCTTGGCGCTGTTCGTTCGACACTATACCGGGCACGGATCTTCAAAGTCGAGCTCGCTGGCGCCGAAGAAACGAATAGATTTCACACAATATTTCGGAGACAACTATCGTCGATTGAACATTGCATTCAGACATCCGAGAATATCCGGTAAGGTTTCGCTTGAGCAACTGGAGCAGTGGACTCTTCCGTGTTCTGGTTGCCTGATACTCTGAGACATCCGAGAATATGCGGTAAGGTTTTGCGTTAGCAGCTACTTGTCGTGGATTCCTCCGTGTTTCGGTTGTCTGATACTCTGAGACATCTGAGAATATCCAGTAAGGTATCGCTTTAGCAGCTACTTGTCGTGGATTCCTACGTGTTCTGGTTGCCTGATACTCTGAGAGACCTGAGAATATCCGGTAAGGTTTCGCTTTAGCAGCTACTTGTCGTGGATTCCTCCGTGTTCTGGTTGCCTGATACTACGTCATCCTTTGAGGTGACAAATCTAAACGACGCGCGTGTGCAACTGCAGCATTCGTTCTCCTCCATGGTGGTCGGTTGTTGTATCGCTTGTCTTGCACATTGTCGAATTCATTAGGCTCTACATATTTCTGCAACATGTTCTCGTTCGGATGTACAAGAGTCAAAAGTTCAAGAATCGTTGATCCTCCAGAAAGCAACCCTCCAGAACGCAATTCTCCAGAAATCAATCCACCAGAAAGCAACCGTACATGAAGATGATGTCGCTTCTTAGCGAAACGTGCTGAATGAAACTTTCCAATTCTTCTCAACTTCGGGAGTGGTTTGTTTTTTAAATCGTTTTTTCTTTAAATAGGGCCGATTGTCGAATTGATGGCATTGACAACTACCGGAACTATCCGAGCCATCTACAAAGCAATCCCGAACACTCCGGAATGTAGTTTGACCAAAGTCACACAACACAATAAAAAACACCTGCTAAACCTCTCTTTATACGTTGGTGGGCGTTCGTAACACAACGACCACCAAACGACAAATCAAAGAATACACCGAAGAAACCTGAAGTGCTGAATCTAGCTGGTATAGAGGATGCTGCATGCTGCGACATTCCTTCTCCTCCATTATGGGCTGCATCTTGTTGCAACATGTAAACCTAATGCATGAATCTCTTGGCTGGGTTCGAGCGTGCGTCTAGCGGGTTCATCGCGCGCATCAAAAGAGTAGAAATTTCTCAGTGAGTGAAACGAGCCAACCATAAACTCTAAACACCTGTTGTGTAGACTGAAATGACGACAAGTGAGTGGAAAAAATGGAAGGTGAAGAGGAAAAGCAGCATCAGTTTGATCGTCGTCGAGACAGCAAACTTACCAGTAGCTACACACCAGCGCTACGATCATCGAGTGACGAAACAACGAACCACCCACAGTAGTAACCTGTTGCTGAATCAACTACAGATTTGATGATAGAGCTTTTGATATTCCATTAAGGTAACGACCGGTAACAGTCGGGTAACAGCAATGTATTGAAAGTTACCGAACAAAGATTAAGCACTGAAACCACCTGTTGCCGAATCTTCTTGAGGGGTATCTGAAAAATGGAGAAAAGGTAGGAGAAAAGAGCGTCATCTTACAGACAGCAAAGACCTGTGATTGGCTCGCATTGGCTGTTTACAGTCAAAGATGGAGAGTAAGAGATAGAAACGCGTCATCATCCAGACAGCAAACACCTGTGATTGGCTCGCATTGGTTTTGTAAAGTCAAAGATGGAGATGGAGATGAGATTAACGCTATCGATTCCAGAAAGCAAACAACAATTGCGACAGTTTAACAATCAACGACCACACAGCTAGCACAACGTCCAACAACTGTGTTTCTGGGTATGTTGCAAGTGACGTAAAAAACCTTGAGCTTCCGCACGTGCAGTAAACACCTTTGAGATTGCACGATGACTGGTGGAAAATCTGAGATGGAAATGCACCTGAGGAGATTGACGGTATCTTCCAGAAAGCAAACACCTACACAACGACAACACGAGAATAACACCCACTCTGCAACGAGGCCTAGATCAACCACCTGTTGCCATGTAGGCAGGCGACGACAAGTGGACTTAATTACGACGAGAACTAGATCAACCTCCAACAACCTGTTGCCATGTAAGCAGGCGACGATAAGTGGACTTGTTTACGACGAGAACTAGATCAATGTCCAACTACCTGTTGCCATGTAGGCAGGCGACGACAAGTGGACTTGTTTACGACGAGAACTAGATCAATGTCCTACTACCTGTTGCCATGTAGGCAGGCGACGACAAGTGGACTAGTTTACGACGAGACCTAGATCAATCTCCAACAACCTGTTGCCATGTAGGCAGGCGACGACAAGTGGACTAGTTTACGACGAGACCTACATCAACCTCCAACAACCTGTTGCCAGGTAAGCAGGCGACGACAAGTGGACTTGTTAACGACGAGACCTAGATCAACCTCCAACCACCTGTTGCCATGTAGGCAGGCGACGACAAGGGGACTTGTTTACTACGAGACCTAAATCAACCTCCAACAACCTGTTGCCATGTAGGCAGGCGACGACAAGTGGACTAGTTTACGACGAGACCTACATCAACCTCCAACAACCTGTTGCCAGGTAACGACAAGTGGACAAGATCCATCGATAACCCCCACTCTGCTGCGAGACGACGACAACTTCCTACTAAGCCACCACACGACGTGTACGCACCAACAGGTTCGTAAGTAGCACGACGTGATACAGTCGGACGCGCTCCACTCAACCGGGGTGGGCTACGTAGTTTGTTTGTTTTTTCTCTGGACATTCGAACGTTTTTCATATTCGTCAGAGTCCACTTCACGTAGTCGATATCGGTATTTCGATATTGGTATATCGATACTGGACAGTGTAGTGGAAGCTGACGATTATTAATGTTTTGGTCTTTCTTGTAGGAGAACTTCTTGGAAATTGTCTTTGGGGGAGGTTTCAGTTGTTTGGCAAGTGCCGATAATATGTTTTGCAAGCGTTTCAAATTTTGAGATGTGCCCGGTTTCACTTTGTAGTGCAGCACTTAATTCTTTTCCTTGGTCTTGCTGAATTAGTTATTCCGTGGTACGACGTAGTCCCGTTTACCCATCCCACTACCGCAGTCTTGGTGACCATTGTCGCCATTTTTTGTTTTCGGTTGTTGCTAGTGTTGTTTTCAAACCCAATGATGTTCAATAATGATAATAATGTGATTGTTGACTGTGATCGGTTAACTAATCGATTAACTCGAGTTAGATTAGTCGATCATTGTCTCAATTGTCGGTAGTCTTTTGTATTTTCTAACGGATACCGAATAATACGGTTTTAAACAACAGTGTTAATCGAAACTTGGTACATTACCCGATCATTCATAGTCGGTAGTGTTTCCTATTATCAAACCATCATGAATAATAGGGATGGGCATCGATTCCGTATATGAGTATCGATTATTGAATGACAATAATCGTTATCGGTCGATAATATCGAGAAAAAAAAAATTTAAATTTTTTTTCTAACAAATACGACGGGTCTCATTGCATCGACCGACGATCATTGAATTTACCATTTTAATTTCTTCTTTGCGCTCAAAAACATTTTATAGGCCGGAATACGTTTCTGATAAATGATTTTTTTCATTTCAATGTGCAAATCATTACGCGAATGATGATAACCTAGGGCTCAAATCCATTCGCAAGGTAAACAAATAATTCATTAGGTCTAAAACAGCAGAAGCTTTCCATTTAAAAACCAGCAGACAAAATTGGTTTTTAATTTATTATTAATTGAGATTAGGCCTATGTACTTGTTGTAATTACGCTTTCAGCGCAATGTAGCCTGTCGGATAGTCTAGTTCCCAGTGATAGTAACAGTAAGTGTCGTTGGCTGAATTCATTTAGCTTACACACACACACACACACACACACACACACAAGCAGAGTAGACGGAGCTGTTAGAATTACAAAGAATTACAGAGTAAGTAGAAATGCAGAGTAGAGCTGTTAGATTTACATACAATGTACGGATCGTGCAGAAGATACTGACGAAATAAGAAGCGAATAATAATTTCTCAGCGTCCGTCTAGAATAATATTTATTTTCTCGTCTGTTACTTTCGTGTGTGTGACATCGCATTGCCATCGATTCGATTCGATTCGATTCGAGTCGATTGGATTCGAATCGATTCGAGTTCGATATTTCAGGTATAAATAAAGGCGTGCGCACATTCAAATATCTCGTCAGTCATTGGTCGCATCAAATCAACGTCCATCCGGTCAATTCGATTCGATATCCATATTTCAGGTATAAATTTGGGCACGCGCGCACGTTACGAATATCTCGTCAGTCATTATTCGCAACTAATCAACTGTGGCTCCGCCCAGCTATCGTAGTTATACCCCAGTCTTGTTTCAAATGCGCACACGATGTTGTAAAACGGAACGTGATCGCTCGCGTTTTCGCACGCGACCTTCAAACAAACTTCTCTTAATCTCGGTTTTTTTTACACACTTGTTTAAGATTTTTAAGGTAAAAAATTAACAAAATCGAACCAAGCCAAAAGCATTATGGCGTCTACATACTTTCCTAAGATTTAAGGTAACCACATCAACGTTCGCTCTTACACCTACAATTCTTGACCCAGCCAATGAGCGGCGACGTTTTGAAATCAAAAATTCCTGAAGCTCGGTTTTCACACTTGTTTATGACCCCCAAAGTTTAAGGTTTCATTTTACCAACTGTTTTACTTAGAAATATAGAATCACTATTATGCCATTTGTGCTGGATTTAAATCCAGCACGAATGGTATAGCGATTCTATGTTTCTATGTAAAACAGTGAAGAAAATAAAACCTTAAACCTTGGGGGTCATAAACAAGTGTCTAAACCGAGCTTCAGGAGTTTCTGATTTAATTGCATCGATTTAAATTGCCGTTTTTGTTTTTATTCTTCTTATTATTATTATTCATCAATGGCGCTGAAAGGAGGTATAGGTTGCTTAGCAGCGCTATCTATGTTAGTTTTGAGTCCTCAATACACCATACGAGGTTGGTGCAAACGATTCGACTTGCCTCAGTGTGTCTTGTCGTACGGAATGGGATCCGTTGTGGAAACGTTAGAGTGGAACCTCTATTCCGATGTTGCAACATCACGTCCGGATGTCGTATGGCAACTCTGCGTATCGATGACGTCATGGATAACCAATCATCGCAGCTGTCGAAATCACCCTACCTAGGCCTAGATTGATTTGTCATCACCGCCAGATACGCAAACAATTCTTGTATAGACATTTGATGCTACAATAATATACCCGCGTACACTACCGTGTACAATGGAATCCCGTGACGTTAGATAACAAAAAAAGTCACAAGAGTTGTGACTTTTCATCACATTTTACATAATATTATGTACGCACAATTAATTTAGTCGACGATTTACGTCACCACTCTAGGCCGCCGCGTCTGTCAAACATTGTTGTAGCTTTGTGACTGTCTGGTCTAACAAAGTCACTACAAGGCTTGCGGTTAGCTGCACGTCGGGGGAATCATTACAGAAAACACCGTGATCGCGAATTTAAAAAAAGAACAAAAAAAACAGTGAGACAAACGAGTAATTGGGGGATCGAGAGAATGGAGCAATCCCTTACAATTATGGTACATGAATCAACAACCCGTTGGAATGAATTCGATAATATACCAACATAGCTATAGTCAAGTCTAGAGATGGATGATGAGACTTGATCTGTTTGTTCGCCTTCTTTAGTATCAGGAGGACACAGTTTCACGTCAAGGTGTCATGGCCGCGATTAGGCCTACATAGGTTGTCGTTTTGCTATAGAAGTATGGGTGACATTCTCGTTCGCCGTGTGACCCAACCAAGCTCTCACGCAAAAAATCGATTGTTATGACTTTCGGAAGACGTTCGAAAGATACGAGAAGATACATATGATTGAAACAACGTACACACACAAGGACTGACTCACAACAAAAATTGTTTCAGGATCCAGGATTATCACACTTAAACAATATGTGACAATGTATAGTAAAATTCTTGCCCGCGCGCTGGCTTTTGGCAGACTGAGCTGCTCTAAAGTTGTTGTCTTAGAACCCCCTCCCCCCCCTCCCCCCACGGCCGAGTCGGGGTTTATGACTTTGATTGATTGATTGATTCGACACCGTATTAAATAAGGGATTATTTAAAACCTTTTGAACACTTATCGCTTCTAGCTCAACCAACACAATTTCTTCGGCAAAAACAATCCTTCGTTTTTCCATGATTAACTTGTATGTATATATGTCTGTGTACCAGCCGCTGTTTTGAATTGGAAAGCGTCCTGGCACCCACACTCGTTTTATTTTGTGTCCCTACTCAGTCGATCTCTGACGAAGATTGTTTGACCCATCGAGTATAGAACTATAACAACAACAATCGAACTTATGGTTTTCATTTGTCCGTGTCGTCGTTGTTAATATGTATCGCCAATACCTCGAGCGGTTGTTACAGGGTACACACGTTACTTCGTACGCGTTATCGTCAACCCGCGTTTGGACATCCCCCCTACATCGGCTTAAAACTCAATAAACTATTCCATGTAAAATGAGAAAAAAATGAGAGAGAAAAAAAAGATTAAGAACGATAGCGCAACCGCAACCGCAACCGATACAGTTGCAACTTTCAACCGCCTACTTATGGACACCACACGAAGCGATCGTACTAAATGAAACGATCAATCGAATCGAATGATTTGTAAATCACGAGTATTGTTGTTTTGTATCAGAAAACGACAACACGTGTGATATGTGTGTAGACACTACTTGTTCGTTCAAAGTAGGCAATGAGAGTCTGGTTGGCGAAGACGTTCGTAAACGTACTCGGGTGTCATCGGATACCAAAGTCTTAGAGCAGTGAGGCATCCTCGTATGTGCTCGGGTGACATCGGATACCCGAAGTCTTTGATAGCGAGGCAACCTCCCACGTCTGCGCGTCCGACTAGCGCCAACTGGTCGGCTCGCAGACGGCCACAGGTGGTTGCCGATGTCATCCGTAGATGCACAACAACGCGGGCGGTCGCGAACAGGGAGGCGAGGTTGTTGCAATGCATCGTTGCTAGGGAGCTGCTGCTGTTGTTGCCAACCGTCTTTCTACCGGCAATGGCTCCAATGAAGTGCTGCAAATTCTCCAACTCCAACCAGATTACGCATTTCTTACCGGAATAAAGACGAATCGGTTTGCTTTAGTATAAATCGATGTTTTTAGTTGGTAAATAATTAATATATCAAATTGTTAGGCTCGATGTTATATTTATAGAAATTATTGTCATTTCTCTGTTTGTTTGTTGCCTTCACAGTAGACACGGGCTAGGTCGTTAGACCGGCACGCGCGGCCATTTTGTCGCGTCATGGAGACAAACGTCCGGGTAGAGAACGACCCGCGCGAGTAGACAACTAGTAGACTAGTAGACTAGCTAGTGTCAATTTGAACCATCTGCGAAAGATAGAAAATAAATTTCTCTGACCTTTTGAATGGGTACCCACTCGACCCGCTGCTAGGTATAGAGAGTCGGGTGTTGAAACGGTGCTCAAGAGTTTCTTTACCCGGTAAAATGTGAATCTACATCTCTACGTAGCTCGCTATAAAGACGCAGATCCGAGACCTGGCTCGAGACTCACACAAACAAAAACTACCTCGCGGAAAAATTGAAAACAAGACACATCCTGGTGCAATAAAATATTGGTGTTCCTCCGGCTCTAATGCGGATCACGACACTCGTATAACAATCGGACGCCAGAAGTATTATCCAAGAATTCAATAATAGCCAAGTCTCGCTCCTTTCAATATAAGTAAGAAACTATCACTATACGATGTGTAGGCCTACGTTGCGTATGTTTCCTATAGTATTCGAACATCTTATAAAATTGCAGAAACTCATGCAACACGTGGGCAACACAAGTAAACCATTTGGACAACCGGAATTTGTTCCAAGAATATAAACCAACGGAATTGGTTCGCTCTTTTGAATATAAGTTAATAGCTATCTATATTCGATGCGTGCATCCCACATACTTGCAGCAACTCATGCAACACGTGGGCAACACAAGTAAACAATTTGAACAACCGAAATTTGTTCCAACAATATAAACCAACGGAATAGATTCCCTCTTTCGAATATAAGTTAGTAGCTATCTTTATCGATGTGTACATCTTACATACTTGCAGCAACTAATGCAACACGTGAGCAACACAAGTAAACAATTTGGACAACCGGAATTTGTTCCAACAATATAAACCAACGGAATAGATTCCCTCTTTTGAATATAAATTCAATTTAGTAGCTATCTTTATCGATGTGTACATCTTACATACTTGCAGCAACTAATGCAACACGTGAGCAACACAAGTAAACAATTTGGACAACCGAAATTTGTTCCAACAATATAAACCAACGGAATAGATTCCCTCTTTTGAATATAAGTTAGTAGCTATCTTTATCGATGTGTACATCTTTAATACTTGCAGCAACTAATGCAACACGTGAGCAACACAAGTAAACAATTTGGACAACCGAAATTTGTTCCAACAATATAAACCAACGGAATAGATTCCCTCTTTTGAATATAAGTTAGTAGCTATCTTTATCGATGTGTACATCTTACATACTTGCAGCAACTAATGCAACACGTGAGCAACACAAGTAAACAATTTTGACAACCGGAATTTGTTCCAAGACTATAAACCAACGGAATATATTCCCTCTTTTGAATATAAGTTAGTAGCTATCTTTATCGATGTGTACATCTTACATACTTGCAGCAACTAATGCAACACGTGAGCAACACAAGTAAACAATTTGGACAACCGGAATTTGTTCCAAGAATATAAACCAACGGAATTGGTTCGCTCTTTTGAATATAAAGCTAGAGCGATACAGTGTTTGTTAGCCTACTTTGCGCGCTTGGTCACTCACTCATATCCACGGCGATATTTCTTGCATTTGTAACTCGTATACCGCGGTACAACTCTTATGCAGCTCACATTTGGACGGCCAAAGTCTCATCACTATAAAAAAAATTCAATTTAAAGAAGACGCTGACCCCAATAAACAAGAGACAGAGAGCAATTAGCAAAATGGTTCTTATTGCGCACGGGGTTTCCAAAAGTCAGAAAACATCAATGAAGCGATAGATTAGTGATACTTTGCGCGCTTGGTCACTCACTTATGCATCACACTTTGGATGGCCAAAGTATCATCACTATAAAAAGCATTTAATTTAAAGAAGACGCTGACCCCAATAAACAAGAGACAGAGAGCAATTAGCAAAATGGTTCTTATTGCGCACGGGGTTTTCAAAAGTCAGAAAACATCAATGCACTCTGATCTTTAATGCGATGCAACACTCACACAATTTCATGGTCTTAGTCAAAGTGATAGATTGGTAGTCTGTGGCCGTTTAAGTGATACGAGTGGAACCACATTCTGGTGTTTTTAAAATATCTATTCTAACATTGCAAACCATTAGGTTTTCTCCTAGGGGGGGCATCTTACAGACGCTTTACCAAGGCTGTTGTACCAGGGGGCGCCGGATTAAGTGTATCTTCGACAATCCGTAACAACGACTAAGAACTAAGAACTTTTGTTTGGTCTTGATCTTTGTCGTCAATAATTTTAGTGACGTATTTTTTTATTTTTTTTTCTGTTCTTTTCTCCATAGTAGGATGAAGGTCTATAGTCTTACGCACGGAGAAGGTAGTCACTGTCGCTATGGTTATAGGCTACCTATACGAGAAGACGAGCGCATTGTCTGCACTTTTAAACACAGGCATTTGCAATGTATCATTCGTGTATTCCGTTCCATCTTTTTTCTTTAACTGTTTTAACGTTGTCATTGTTGTTATCACTGGTTATTGTGTGCCTGAAAATACATATAAATTCTGTTGTGTAGTTTTGAGTGAATTGTTGTTCAAATCCAAGAAAACACGCTCGCGCCCCCCTAAAGAATGCTGCTGCAGCCGAATCGGAAAGTCTTTTTTTTCAAATTGATGCCAGTTTGTGCTAGAATTTTTGCACAATGGTTCGAGACGATGAAAATAGTTTAGTAATAATCGGATTGTGTATGTTTCTGCTCGAAATTTGTGACGATCACACAATTTAGCTGGCAGAGACACCACAGTGGCGGTGGCATAGTCACCACTACGCCGTGGTATCAGCTGATGTCGGCAAAATTGTCCTAGTGTCCTGCCCACGCCTATCACCGACCACGTTGCCTATAGCACAAAGAACTCTGTAGTGAAACAGAGTATCACAAAGTGGCAATGAAAAGTAAAGTTTTCGAAATGTCGTGAATTGTAACGGGTATAAATTGCATCACATTCGTATATACGTCATGATCGAATTGAACATTCTCGGTTGTAATAAATGTGAGATTACGAATCATTGCGGCTATCGGGGACAAAAGCTGACTCAAATCTTGCAATGGTTCCAGAATTGTCTTTCTAAATAGGCTTTATTGGTTAAAAATTGATGCAATTGTAGCTCGTCTGCCTTTTTATTTTTTAAATGTAGGAAAACTGCAGTGCGATCCCCCTTTAAGAAAAAATTTCCCTTTGTTTTTCAACAAATTTCTCGAGTAATGAGTGCGCAATAATGCCGCCTGTCTTCGGACCTACACGTTGTCCGATCTAACGTCAATACAATCTCGGGTCTTAGACAGGCTGAACGTCGAGTTATTGGGTAAAATTTCCACCATAGATTCACATCACTTGGCTCTATAGTTGTGGTATGAACCAAAAGGATAACGCTACAATGTGGGGCAGCTAAAGCCTTCATGAGACGAGGGGGGGGGGGGGGGGGGCGTAAAATCACGCCATCTTTGATATTGCTCGTCCAGTAGACCATTCACAAGAACTAGTGACTATACAACCACGATACATTGATGCAGATTGCATAGTCCAATGCCATTGGCCATATAAATTAATGTTCATCTTGATCGATCTAGGTTCATACCGGTTGATATGACAACAACTAGGCTCACGTACTGGTGTATACAATGCTGTGGAAATTCGTACTACTATTCACCGTGTCTTCAAAATACCGGTATATAAGAACCAAGAATGGCAGTGGTGTCTTGTTATGTCTAGCTAAAGAAAAAAAAATTTCAATCACTGGTGGGTGGCTTAGTGGTGCAAATAAATCATCCATCAAGTTTAAACGAAAACATTGCTACAAATTTATATAGTTTTGCAGTAACGTCATCACGAAAGCTGTCGTGCAATTTTAAAACTTATAATAATTGTGTACTATACGCGAACGTTCAGATATTGTTGTTGTTGACGTATCGAGTCACAACGTTTACGCGATGTGTTTTATCTAGGTAGACTACCAGACGACGCACTACAAATTTATGACTCTTGGTATTTGCTAACATGTAGATGTTTTTACCGAAAAAACAACGTTTACGCGATGTGTTTTATCTAGGTAGACTACCAGACGACGCACAACCAATTTATGACTCTTGGTATTTGCTAACATGTAGATGTTTTAATCGAAAAAACAACGTTTACGCGATGTGTTTTATCTAGGTAGACTACCAGACGACGCACAACCAATTTATGACTCTTGGTATTTGCTAACATGTAGATGTTTTAACCGAAAAAACAACGTTTACGCGATGTGTTTTATCTAGGTACCAACAGACGACGCACAACCAATTTATGACTCTTGGCATTGTCTATAATGTAGATGTTTCGAACCGAAAAAAAAACGTTTACGCGATGGGTTTTATCTAGGTAGACTACCAGACGACGCACTACTAATTTATGACTCTAGGCATTGTCCAACATGTAGATGTTTCGAACCGAAAAAAAAACGTTTACGCGATGGGTTTCATCTAGGTAGACTACCAGACGACGCACTACTAATTTATGACTCTTAATATTTGCTAACATGTAGATGTTTTTAACCGAAAAAAACAACGTTTACGCGATGTGTTTCATCTAGGTAGACTACCAGACGACGCACTACTAATTTATGACTCTTGGTATTTGCTAACATGTAGATGTTTTTAACCGAAAAAACAACGTTTACGCGATGTCTTTTATCGAGGTACCATCTGCCGCCCCACATATTTATGACTCTTGGCATTGTCTAACATGTAGATGTTCCGAACCAAAAATCAATACGATCACGCAATTAATTTTATCTAGGTTCCATCTGCCGCGCCACATATTTATGACTCTTGGCATTGTCTAACATGTAGATGTTTTTAACCGAAAAAAAACGTTTACGCGATGTGTTTTTTCTAGGTATCATCTGCCGTGCCACATATTTATGACTCTTGGCATTGTCTAATATGTAGATGTTTCGAACCGAAAAAACAACGTTTACGCGATGTGTTTTATCTAGGTAGACTACCAGACGACGCACTACTTATTTATTACTCTTGGCATTTTCTATAATGTTGATGTTCCGAACCAAAAAAAAAAACGTTTAGGCGATGTGTTCTAGCTAGGTACCAGAAGCCGGAGCACAATGAATGATTAATGACTCTTGGCATTGTCTATAATGTTGATGTTTCGAACCAAACATCAATACGATCACGCAATTTATTTTATCTAGGTTCCATCTGCCGCGCCACATATTTATGACTTTTGGCATTGTCTATAATGTAGATGTTTCGAACCAAAAATCAATACGATCACGCAATTTATTTTATCTAGGTTCCATCTGCCGCGCCACATATTTATGACTTTTGGCATTGTCTATAATGTAGATGTTTCGAACCAAAAATCAATACGATCACGCAATTTATTTTATCTAGGTTCCATCTGCCGCGCCACATATTTATGACTTTTGGCATTGTCTATAATGTAGATGTTTCGAACCAAAAATCAATACGATCACGCAATTTATTTTATCTAGGTTCCATCTGCCGCGCCACATATTTATGACTTTTGGCATTGTCTATAATGTAGATGTTTCGAACCAAAAATCAATACGATCACGCAATTTATTTTATCTAGGTTCCATCTGCCGCGCCACATATTTATGACTTTTGGCATTGTCTATAATGTAGATGTTTCGAACCAAAAATCAATACGATCACGCAATTTATTTTATCTAGGTTCCATCTGCCGCGCCACATATTTATGACTTTTGGCATTGTCTATAATGTAGATGTTTCGAACCAAAAATCAATACGATCACGCAATTTATTTTATCTAGGTTCCATCTGCCGCGCCACATATTTATGACTTTTGGCATTGTCTATAATGTAGATGTTCCGAACCAAACATCAATACGATCACGCAATTTATTTTATCTAGGTTCCATCTGCCGCGCCACATATTTATGACTTTTGGCATTGTCTATAATGTAGATGATCCGAACCAAACATCAATACGATCACGCAATTTATTTTATCTAGGTTCCAGCTGCCGCGCCACATATTTATGACTCTTGGCATTGTCTATAATGTAGATGTTTCGAACCAAAAAAACAAACGTTTACGTATGCACCGATAATTTAATTTATCAATCTTATACCCGCATCGTTTTTAAGCGTTGTTGGTGTAATTGTTTGCACAAAGAACAGAGTCGTATATAATGTATGTATATACAGTAACGCACAGATTTATTTAAGCCTTCATCGATAATTGCATCTAGTGTACTTAGGCATAGATATAATGGAACCATACAAAATAAACAAAGTATCCTATTCTATCGTGTCGCGGGTTAATTTCAGTTAATTTAATTTTCCAGTGGTGTTGTGGCCTAGGTCAACTTACAGACCTCCTACAATTATCGTTGTTAGCTACGTCGTGTGTTGGTCAGGCTCAACTGAATATGGAAACATCCATCATCAAGATAATACAGCCTCATCAGTAATTTACGAACACGTTCGTGTCGAATGTTAATAACGTTTACACCATGTTTTAGGAGGGCACCCAGTACCATAGTTGTCTTCTACGTAGTGTATTGGTCAGGCTCAACTGAATATGGAAACTTCCATCATCAAGATCATACAGTCTCATCAGTAATTTACGAACACGTTCGTGTCAAATGATAACGTTTACACCATGTTTTAGGAGGGCACCCAGTACCATCGTTGTTATCTACGTAGTGTATTGGTCAGGCTCAACTGAATATGGAAACATCCATCATCATGATCATACAGTCTCATCAGTAATTTACGAACACGTTCGTGTCGAATGTTAATAACGTTTACACCATGTTTTAGGAGGGCACCCAGTACCTTACCAGAGCCTATTATGTGCAGGTACAATTGTTGATGATTGATCTTATTGAAACAAACGTCCAATTAAAATGGCCATTGAAACCTGAATCAACCCTCGCCAAGCAATCGTGTTGCGTGGTGCAAATTAGTGCAATCGTAGACAAATAAAACACGGCCTACAAGGGATGCGTGGGGATGTGTGATATAATTGTTCGTGTTATGTTGATGTTTTTTTGTAATAAATATCTACGTCCCGATAAAATAGCCACTGAAAACTCAATCAACCATCGCCAATAAATCGTGTTGCGTTAATTGTTGGGGACAATTCACATCTGCCGTATTCATAGGGGCTGCAGAGAGCCGGTTAGTGTTAACAACTAAAATTTATCTGATCTAGAGCCGCGGTATTTCAATGTCTAGTTAAAGTGTGCATGTAAATAAGCTTAATTCTCTGGTAAGCCCAGTTTGACGTGTATTTCTTTTGGTTGTTGTAAACAATTTAATTGAAAAGTCGATTTTAACTTTACGTTGAACCGCACGCGTACTTTAATGGCGCCTATTGGAAACGTACAAAATAAAGATGGTATCTTCTTTATAGATGATTTTCAGAATTGTTTATAGCTGGGCCAGTGATTAGTTCTATCTAATTTGTTTTTCATTGTTTTTGGTGTTCGTTTGACGTATCATATTGTGATTCATCTCATTCACCAACAGAATGACCGTTACACCTGTTGCAATGAATGAATGAATCGAGCGCGTTTTACTTGGCGCTATAATCAATGAAAAATGTATACCACGTCAAATTTTCTTTCGAGACCTCATCGTGAAGATCATGAAATTTATCTACGTTTCGTAATTGGCGTTTGTCCATAAAATACCACCTCAAATTGGTTCGAGAGCGCACATCGTTAAAATGATTACATTATGAAGTATGATATGATTTATCTACGTTTCGTAATTGGCGTTTGTCCATGAGATACCACCTCAAATTGGTCGAGAGCACATCGTTAAAATGATTATATTATTAAGTATGTTCTGATGTATTTACGTTTCGTAATTGGCGTTAGGCTATGAAATACCACCTCAAATTGGTTCGAGAGCACATCGGGTAAATGATTACATTATGAAGTATGATATGACGTATTTACGTTTCGTTTGGCGTCAGTCTATGAAATACCACCTCAAATTGGTTCGAGAGCACATCGGGTAAATGATTACATTATTAAGTATGATATGATTTATCTACGTTTCGTAATTGGCGTTTGTCCAAGAAATACCACGTCAAATTTGTTCGAATGCTCACCGTTAACATAATCAGATTTATCTACAAGGTAGATATAAAATCAAGTCTTGTAAAGAGAGAAAGAAAGAAAACAAATTAATCAAGAATCAACGCGTTGAGTCTTACGGTGTCGGTTGTAATGGTAGTAAAAGAAGTGAATCTCTCCCTCCATGTCAGCTATTGGAGACTCAAGCTAACACATAGATAGCGCTGCTAAGCAACACCCTTATCTGCGCCAATGATGATTTAACAATAAAGCAACAATGAACAATTGACAGATAAACTCATCCTTATATAGTAGTTTATTTTCTTGCCATCAGAACGCGTCTAGTCTATTTTGAGGAGCCAATAGGCAAACAGCTGTTTTGTGACGTCACACCCCTTGAGTGTTGACCTTGAAGAGTTGACCTATCGATACGACTCTCGTTGCCGTTGAGTCTGGTTCGCGGTAGCTCTAACAAATACCGCGCATGCGCATAACGATCAAGTTTTTCTATGCTCGGCCTAGGCTAGCATACCTACCTACACATTGTTTTAAGTAATCTAAAACTATCGACATATTATTACTTCTCTTCTTCTTCGTTAGCCTATGAGCTTAACGCGTTGCTTGGTGTAGCTGCATGCACGGGGGGGGGGGGGGGGGGTAATCAATTTTCGGAAAAAAAAAATATACTGTCAAAGCTTTGCTTTTTAAACGAAGAGATGAAAGTGATTGTAAGTGATTAGAAGTTAGAATTAGTGTGTGCGTATTAACTGAAGATATGTAAGTGATTGTAAGTGATTTTAAATGTATTTATTTAATTTGTTCAAATTGTTCATATTTGTTCAAATTCGTTCTAAAGATCGCAAGCACGACGCTAGACTGTTGACATACTAAACTTTGTAACGACTAGAGGAACCGCCCAAGATTGATTTACTAAACATTGTACAAAATACTGGTAAAACCTAAAACCAAATTGTAATTATGTGCGTGTGTGTGTGTGTGTGAATTTAATTTCATTCAATTAGCCATCCCAAACATTTCAATTTAAATTTGTGGTAAAGTGATCATTTCCGTACAGTTCGACCAACGACTCAAATACAAGAAATCAGTCACTAGAGTTTCCAAGGCGGTTATCTTGTAGGCTACAAATGGAAAGATCGGAAATAGATTTCAATTGGAAATAATTTAGCCTAGGCCCTAGGCCAAGAGCTCAACTTCGTTCTAACTAATGCTCGTAAAACGACACTAGACATTCTAACGCTAGGACATTTTAATTTAGATTTGAGATGTCTGTTGTAGACTATATGAATGGAAAATGACTGAAACCTATTTCAATTGATAATAATTATAATTGAGCCTAGGCCATCAAATCGTAATGGTTTTCAATGATTGGTCAATTCAACGATGGACCCTTGTAGGTACTCTGATATTTACCGAGTCCAGAGTCAGGTAAAATATTTATAAAGTTAGTAGGTTGGTGCTTACTACAACTCCGATGCTACGAGAAAGTCCATTCTCATTTTGACGTTTAGCTCGCAGACGCTAGGCCTATTCAATGTGGATGCAGCTCTAGAGACCACAACGGAACTGAACTGGTACTGTTCTTGATAATTATTTTATTAAGCTTCGTTAAGACGATGGAAACAGACGCACTCAAGTCTAGAAAATATAAAAAATGAAGTGAATAATGTATTGATAATCTTTTTGATAAAACTCATACAAACGAATTCTGTTTTGAAATAAAAAATGAATGAAATTTCCGAATGATAAGCAATTGTTTTCTTATAAAACATTTTATTTGTTGAAATACACCGCCTGTTCGAGTAACAATGCTTCAACATCAAGCAGACTCAAGGTCAACTTGATCTCCGCCTAGCGGAGGCTCGTCGAGCTCTCAAGTTGGACGAGCCTCCGCTAGGCGGACATCAAGTTGACCTTGAAGTAGACTTTGTGCAACATCAAGAAGACTTTGGTTATTAGTTGAAATCTCCTAGCGGGGGTTTGGTAAACTACATAGGTGTATTTGTTTGATAAAACTCCACCAGAGGATTTACATGCATTGATTTTTTAAGTATTGTATTTTTATATGTTTCATATACAATAATTGTCAACTTTGTAATTTTAAGTTAAGTTTTGTATTAAAATAAAATTGGTATTATTACATACGTGTTTAATTTTTAGTTGATTTTAGTTGATTTGGATCATAAAATAAATAAAACTGATTGTTTCTTAGATTGGTATCTATAATATTTTGGTGTGAAGTAGGTTGTATCAAATACATTGGGACCGTTATCGAAACTGGGTCAATAGAAAAATATCAATTCTCATTTATCCGGATCAAATATATAAAAAATATAATTTTATTCTCTTCCGACAATGCACGCGATGAGTTTTACTGTACAAAATGGCGGAGATATCCAGATAAAATTGCTACGTGCATTCTTTCACTCGGTAACTTTCTTGACTGACTGACTGACTGACATGAAGTTTCTTTAGCTCGTTTGTTTGTATCTGTCTAGTTTTATTTTACTTGTCTGTCGATCGAGTTGGCGAAATTGTAATCTAGAACTAGGTTGGAGACATACAAGGTCGTTTTTGAACGGGCAATACGTCACCGCATGACCCAGTTGTCGAAAGCAACCCTTACCCTTATCGATGATAAATCAACATGAAATTCAAATTGGCTGATTTACTAATCTCGGATTGGTTACTATGGTTTCAACAAACATTACAAATACAAAATGCATATTGGCTTCTACCGGGCGCCATTTTTGATCTCCGATTAATCGCTGGATTAAAGTTTGGTGAAACTGTACCAACTAAACGCTGAGCCAACAGTGTAGCCGGTTCCCATACGAACACAGAAGCTAAGCAACCTCGGGCTAGGACAGAAGGAGGATGGGTGACCCCTCTCCTCTGAAACACTATACTTACCTTTTGTTAAAGCAGATTGGAGGGTTCGAAAGCTTCAGCTTCGTTCTTCTCGTCAACTGCTCGGCAGTAGGTTAGTGGAGAAACCTATATCACTGGTCAAAAGTTACACCGTCCTTCCGATGGGACGTAAAGCCGATGGTCCCCTTTGTACTATTCGACAGGAGTAGGCTACGTGCCGGTACCAGGCTTACCCTCCTCCCTTCCTCTTTATCATGCAATCATTCAATCCTTATTCAATTCAATCATCACTCATCAGGCTTAAGAGTGCATTTGTGTCCCACACTGGCCTTAATTGCAATCATCATCATCATCATCATCTGTTGCCACGTCCAACTGCGTTGGGTCGGCATTGAAGATAAGCCTCTCCATCTTCTTCTATCCTGCCACCACTCTTCCCTCTCAACTACATTCCAGTCCCCTCCTCTCATTTCCACATCCTTCCTCACTTTTACACAATAATAAAATAAATAGATATTAACTCTGTATGTGTATCCTGGAAAGCCACAGCACAGCTGAAGTGACTAATAAGGCCTGTTCACACACTCTACTAAGCGGAGGACCGTCTTTACGAATGAGTTAAAGACCGCCAGACAGCTGTTGATATTCGTTTAAACTGCGTGCATGAAATGGGGGCAGTAGACAATGATCTGAGGTCGGTATGAGAGTAGAGTTATGTTGATGAATTTCTCCTTGTTTTTCTTGTATCACTTAGGTCTAGTATACTTTTTTAAATTTCATTTTATCCAGAAATGACTTCATTGAATTTTATGATTTACCGGAATTCGGAACAAACATCACAAAAACTTGTCAGACTTACCGTTAGAATACCAGATCTAATTAATTCATAATATATATGATTTTATTAAATATGGTTTTATTATGTTATCATGCGTTTATGTTGCTACAAATAAAAAACATCTAGGCACTTTTGTTTCATTGACATTTTTTTAATAAAAAACTTACAAAGAACAAAAAGTTGCTTACAAAATTGACAATGATTGTATCAAATACCTTAGCAGAGTCGATAAAAAAGTTCTCCCCCAAAAAACTTCTTAAAACTTTTGTGATATCAAAAATACAATGGAACAGTTTTAGTTTATCAAACCCCCGCTAGGACAGAGTCGATAAAGAAGTTTCCAGGAGGAAAAACTTCTCTGTCGTCTCTACCAACGTCTTCTTGTTATTGAACGATTTCCACTCAAACAGGCAGTGCAATTCACCAAGGTGATCTCAAATAAACAAACAATTGCTGTTTTAATAATCATCGAGAACGTTCGTAGTAGCTAGTCTCGATTTTTTACTTTTTTAAGAAAGATATTTCGTTTTTTCTCTTACTAATTATTTGACTTTCGTATTGCATTGGTTTTATCAAGGACATCATCAAGGATGGCGTTTATTGGTCGTGTGTGGTCTTCCATATACGTGTCGTACGTAACACAGAAGAATGAATAACGCAACAAAAAAACACAGCAAGGTACCGGTATCGCCCAAAAAACAACGCAGCGAGACAGCCAACTGAAGTCGCACAGAGTATGTCTGATCCAAAAGTTAAATGATTGCGGTATTGTATAACAAGCCACTTCTTCTAAACACACCTTCTCTCTAATGATTTTAAATTTGCTCGATTTCAGATCCAATCATTGTGTATACGGCATTTCGACTGCCGTTTTAAACAAAAATTAATTGTTGATACTTTTGCTTTCATACAGAATACCTTCACCTCAAAAACAGCTGTTTATGAAATTGAAATGGTACCTAGGCCGTAGTACCCGAGTCAAGGCCTACATTTAAATACATAATGTGGTTACGGTTTTGTATTCGTAGTGTGGTACGACGTCATATTTGAGAGTAGATCGTTGTGTTCGCATACAATGTTCGCAAGTTGGTAAAGCTGCTGCTCTCTGAATGGTTTAGACGTGCGAGCTGGTCGACTGTTTTCCAAATCGAACATTGGTTCAGCGGTAAATTTAAACACAATTGTCTATCTATAGGGTACATCCGTAAGAACTCTTACAAAGGTCTTTGTATTCAGTACAACAAAGTTTGCATTGTTAATAGTCTCGCGTCGCGTACAACGAGCTTTCGAACAAAGTTGCTATAGCTCTTGGCCTAGGCCTAGGCCTAGTTAATCGTTCTGGTACCAGCACGCCAAGCTAGGCCTACATCGTTAGGCACACGAGTGGTCTGATAACATTTCCCGTGTTCGTACAACTACAATCAACAACACGGTAAGCTAATATATATTGTGTCATGTATGTTGGTAATTAGCAGTTTCGTGGCTGCTTTAGCTATAGGCCTACCTACAAACAATTTACTATAGTATACAACGAGACTCAAACAGGTCACAGCTACTATCGGTCTAATCAATCAAGGACATCAACTATTTACCAAACTTACCAACAAAGTCAGAATCAACAACAACAGTCGTATACGTGACGGTGATTGGTATAGGTACAGTATGACGTCACGCCGCGTTAGAACCATTGTCAGTTTGACAGAACGATGATGTTTGACGTGGTGAGAGCGATTGGGCGAGTAAGTAGCGACCATTTTCTATACCATCAAAAACGACGCACACACGCTTCGATTCTAACGCGTCGATTATTTCTTTCTTATTCGTTGTAGGGCACCGTTTTCGTAAGTAGACCGATGTGTCATCAGCTGTAATATCTTGGGACCCAAACCGATTTTGTTAACGGTGAGCATTCGAACAAATTTGACGTGATACCCGATTTTTTCCCGCAACCTAAAAAAATAGAACAAAATATATATATATATGTGTGAAACCGTTTTCGATTCGCGACGACTTTCGCGTGGACAATGTTGTAGGTATCGTTGATTCTTGCGGAGGACGGAACATTGTCCGTACATTGACGATATCGGCTCGTTAGGTTGATGCGCGCGCAGGTTTCAGTGATAATCATGAAAAAACAACGACCGGGAAAAGTGTGCAGTGTATAGAACAGCATCTAGACACTACACTGCACAAATAACACCGGCAAATACGAATATTTATAATTTAGCGACAGGTCGATAATTTTCGACAAAATTCTCTACCGTCATAAAAACGAGATGCTAAATTTTTTACAGTTTATTTTTTAAATTTTTTTTTAGATTTGAAAATGTTAATTTTGTATACACAGTAGTAGTAAGACGAATACCTAGCGACAGGTCGATAATTTTCGACACAGCTCTCTACAGTCAGACAAACGAGATGCGACATTTTTTCCCGATTTTTTTTTTTTTTAAGTTAAGAGCTTTGTAAGTTTGTTTTTGAGTTTTGAAAATGAAATTTTTTTTGTATACACGGTACATGAGTGCCCTCCATCATAAAGAAACCTAGCCAACGACATTGACATAATCAAAGCCGAGTGCAGCGTATATAGGATGCAACCAGAAATGTGATAGTATTTAAATTGACCGTTTGGTTAGTCCGAACAATGAAACTATCGTTGCTCGATAGGCCAATTAGAGCACCGATCAGCAGAACACAAATAGGCATATATAGATGTGAATATATATATAAAAATTTGGTTTTAAAATAATTATTTCGTCGGAATCAAACCATCAGTGCACCACATTGTGCAATGTATTGTATATAAGGATGGAGTTGTATGTTCAATTAAAACAGCTGTTATATCCGACCGATTTAAAATATAATTATTATTATTATTACTTGTTCGATCATATAACAAGGCAGAATCTGGCACACACGTCCTATAGTGGCTTCGGCAAGGCAACGTGGCAACGGGCGACCATTCGATGGTTTAATCGGCTTCCCGAGTATATTTATAAATTAAATCATTGTTAAATAGCAACTTACGCGATAGCAGAGAAATCGCAACGGTTCTATCTATATGCCCGCACCATGGTAACAACTTCGTCATGAGCCCACGAGTATAGCTTGCATTTCTAGGTGGAAGGTTTGCGCTATGTCACTCATCTTCGATAGTTATTGTTTTGGAGGTATTCGAGTGCTTTGTGCGCCACTCTCTCCATTAAATAGATACTCTGTAAATATTCATCTATAGGCATTTTCTTTTCTTATAGATGTACAATGTCTAGACAACAACCCTCGCGTGTATCACTATATGGCAATCTCAACGTCCGTTAAGTTTACCGCAACCCCTCGACTCGACCCATCTCTCGTAACCCAGGGTAATGTCGACGAGCCCCCTTCGTCTTCATCGTCATGTACGACTCAACTGATGCACATCTTTTCATGCGACACTTGCAATCTAGTTTGCGACAATACACATCCAAACATATTATCGTGCTATCTTATGAGAAGCCATGGGTGAAACCTATGTTTACCATGGCGGGTATTTCAGAGTCACCAGTAAATACTCATACTCTACATACCACATACTCTAGTTGGCGAGCGACACACATGCAAAAATATTGTGCCAACTTATGAGAAGCCATGGGTGAATCCTATGTTCACCCGCCATGGTAGTGTCTATCTACTCACCCTCTCATAGTGTCACCGTCAAGCATACTTGTTTTTGCATACTACATACCGTACTCTAGTTGGCGAGCGACACACATGCAGACATATTGTGCCACCTTATGAGGAGCTATGGGTGAAACCTAACCTATATTGTTCACCCGCTATGGTAGTGTCTATGGGCCACTCACTCTCTCATAGTGTCACCGTCAAGCATACTTGTTTTCACTTACTACATACTCTAGTAAGCGAGCGACACACATGCAGATATTGTGCCATCTAATTAGGATCCATGGGTGAATCCTATGTGTGCAATTGTTCAATTAACCCTCCATGGTAAAGTCTATGGGCCACCCTCTCATCAAGCATACCTTTTTGTGCCTACTACATACTCTAGTTCGCACAACACCCGTCCAAACACATCTTATAAGGAGCCATGGGTGAAACCGTTACACATATTCAGTTGAGCCTGACCAACACACGACGTAGCTAACAACGATAATTGAAGGAGGTCTGTAAGTTGACCTAGGCCACAACACCACATGGAAAATAAAAATTATTGAAATTAACCCGCGACACGATAGAATAAGGATACTTTGTTTATTTTGTATGGTTCCATTATATCTATGCCTAAGTACACTAGATGCAATTATCGATGAAGGCATAAATAAATCTGTGCATTACTGTATGTAAATATATACACAGCTCTGTGCTTTCTTCAAACAATTACACCAACAACGCTTAAAAACGATGCGGGTATAAGGTTCATTTATTAATTTATCGGCGGATGCGTAAACGTTTTTTTTATTTTTTTTTGATCGAAATATCAACATTATGGACGCGAAGCTAAGTTTCCCAACGATGGAAGTGCGGCTTCTGTTGGTACCTAGATAAAACACATCGCCTAAACGTTTTTTTTTCGGTTCGAAACATACACATTATAGACAATGCCAAGAGTCATAAATGTTGGTGCGTCGTCTGTTGGTACCTAGATAAAACCCATCGCGTAAACGTTTTTTTTCGGTTCGAAACATCAAAATTAAAGACAATGCCACGAGTCATTAATATGAAATGCGGCTTCTTGTAGTACCTAGATAAAAGACTCCGCATAAACGTTTTTTTTTCGGTTCGAAACATCAACATTAAAGACAATGCTATGAAATGCGGCTTCTTGTGGTACCTAGATAAAACACATCGCGTAAACGTTTTCTTTTCGGTTCGAAACATCAACATTTAGACAATGAAAAGAGTCATAAATGTTGGCGCATCGTCTGGTGGTACCTAGATAAAACACTCCGCGTAAACGTTTTTTTTTTCGGTTCGAAACATCAACATTAAAGACAATGCTATGAAATGCGGCTTCTTGTGGTACCTAGATAAAACACTCCGCGTAAACGTTTTCTTTTCGGTTCGAAACATCAACATTTAGACAATGAAAAGAGTCATAAATGTTGGCGCATCGTCTGGTGGTACCTAGATAAAACACTCCGCGTAAACGTTTTTTTTCGGTTCGAAACATCAACATTTAGACAATGCCAAGAGTCATAAATGTTGGCGCATCGTCTGGTGGTACCTAGATAAAACACATCGCGCGAACTTTTTTTTTTCGGTTCGAAACATCAACATTTAGACAATGAAAAGAGTCATAAATGTTGGCGCATCGTCTGGTGGTACCTAGATAAAACACATCGCCTAAACGTTTTTTTTTCGGTTCGAAACATAAAATTAAAGACAATGCCAAGAGTCATTAATATGAAATGCGGCTTCTGGTGGTACCTAGATAAAACACTCCGCGTAAACGTTTTTTTTTTCGGTTCGAAACATCAACATTAAAGACAATGCTATGAAATGCGGCTTCTGGTGGTACCTAGATAAAACACTCCGCGTAAACGTTTTTTTTCGGTTCGAAACATCAACATTTAGACAATGCCAAGAGTCATAAATGTTGGCGCATCGTCTGGTGGTACCTAGATAAAACACTCCGCGTAAACGTTTTTTTTCGGTTCGAAACATCAACATTTAGACAATGCCAAGAGTCATAAATGTTGGCGCATCGTCTGGTGGTACCTAGATAAAACACATCGCCTAAACGTTTTTTTTTCGGTTCGAAACATCTACATTAAAGACAATGCCAAGAGTCATTAATATGAAATACGACTTCTGGTGGTACCTAGATAAAACACTCCGCATAAACGTTTTTTTTATCGGTTCGAACCATCAATATTAAAGACAATGCCAAGAGTCATAAATTAGTGTTGCGGCTTCTTGTGGTACCTAGATAAAACACTCCGCATAAACGTTTTTTTATCGGTTCGAAACATCAATATTAAAGACAATGCCAAGAGTCATAAATGTTGGTGCGTCGTCTGTTGGTACCTAGATAAAACACTCCGCATAAACTTTTTTTTTTCAATTCGAAACATCAACATTTAGACAATGAAAAGAGTCATAAATGTTGGTGCGTCGTCTGGTGGTACCTAGATAAAACACATTGCCTAAACTTTTTTTTTCGGTTCGAAACATCAACATTTAGACACTGAAAAGAGTCATAAATGTTGGTGCATCGTCTGGTGGTACCTAGATAAAACACATCGCCTAAACGTTTTTTTATCGGTTCGAAACATCAATATTAAAGACAATGCCACGAGTCATTAATATGAAATGCGGCTTCTGGTGGTACCTCGATAAAACACTCCGCATAAACGTTTCTTTATCGGTTCGAAACATCAATATTAAAGACAATGCCAAGAGTCATAAATTAGTGTTGCGGCTTCTTGTGGTACCTAGATAAAACACTCCGCATAAACGTTTTTTTATCGGTTCGAAACATCAATATTAAAGACAATGCCAAGAGTCATAAATTAGTGTTGCGGCTTCTTGTGGTACCTAGATAAAACACTCCGCATAAACGTTTTTTTATCGGTTCGAAACATCAATATTAAAGACAATGCCAAGAGTCATAAATTAGTGTTGCGGCTTCTTGTGGTACCTAGATAAAACACTCCGCATAAACGTTTTTTTTTCGGTTCGAAACATCAACATTAAAGACAATGAAAAGAGTCATAAATGTTGGTGCGTCGTCTGTTGGTACCTAGATAAAACACTCCGCATAAACGTTTTTTTTTCGGTTCGAAACATCAACATTAAAGACAATGAAAAGAGTCATAAATGTTGGTGCGTCGTCTGTTGGTACCTATACCAAGAGTCATTAATATGAAATACGACTTCTTGTGGTACCTAGATAAAACACTCCGCGTAAACGTTTTTTTCGGTTCGAAACATCAACATTAAAGACAATGCCAAGAGATATTATAATTTGAAATTCGGCTTCTAGTGGTACCTAGATAAAACACTCCGCGTAAACGTTGTGACTCGATACGTCAACAACAATATCTGAACGTACGCGTACATAGTACACAATTATTATTATTATTATAAGTTTTAATAAAATTGCACGACAGCTTTCGTGATGACGTTACTGCAAAACTATATGAATACGCGTGGGAATGTTTTCGTTTAAACTAGATGGATGATTTATTTGCATCACTAAGCCACCCACCAGTGATTGGAATTATGTTTTCTCGATTTAGACAAAACATGAAAAACACTGCCTTTCTCGGTTACCGGTATTTTGGAGACACGGTGAAAAGTAGTACGAATTTCCACAGCATTGTATACACCAGATCGTGAGCCTAGTTGTTTGTATCAATCGTATGAACGTAGATCGATCAAGATGAACACCAATTTAAATGGCCAATGGCATTGGACTATACAATCTGCATCAACGTATCGTGGTTGTATACCCCGTCACTGCTTCTTGTGTATGGCTGACTTGACGAGCAATATCAAAGATGGCGTGATTATACGCCCCCCCCCCCACCCCACCTCGTCTCATGAAGGCTTTGCACATAGCTGGCCCACATTGTAGTGTCATCCTTTTGATTCGTACCACAACCACTATAGAGCCAAGTGATGTGAATCTACGGTGGAAATTTTACTAAATAACTCGACGTTCAGCCTGTCTAAGACCTGAAATTGAACAGAAATTGTATTGCCCTTAGGGACATTGCATGTAGGTCCGTGGACACGCAGTAATATTGCGTACTCATTACTCGACCAATTTGTTAAAAATACAAAGGGGATTATTTATTAAAGGGGGATCGCATCGATAGATGGAAGTCAACCCACACTGTGCAATTTTCATATATCAAAAAAAAAATATATATATGATTAGCTCATGGTCATTGAACAACAATGCCGAGAGTAACTACCACAATCAGACTAGGTGCAGAGCTTCAGCTACAGCTACACTTGCTGATTGACTAATGGGTGTTATTTGTCTCTCTACATTTACTTGACTTTCTAACCAATATTCTAAATTTAGAAAGACAATTCGGGAACCATTGCACAAGATTCGCCACGTCAGCTTTTGTCCCCGATAGACGTAATATTATTCGTAAACCCAAAATTACCAAAGACTATCTTTTTCTCTTTGGGTACAAGCCCCCGCGCAAATGCTCGTTTGAGTATAATATACATATATATTTGAACGTACTACAACATCAACTACAATTCAACAAGATTTCGTAAACGGATATGTCCATAGTTTTACGCACTCTCGCTAGCATACACAAATTCTTTGTACTTTGTACAAATTTTATGTACGCGGTGATTATAGGCGCGTAACCTATATGCGCACAACTACCATATTGTCGACTTGCACTAGTACTAGGCAAATATAACTGCGTGCAAAGCCTGTTAAATTGTGTGTGTGGTCTAAATTTCGACCAGATGCTACTTAGACAACAAATCGATTAGTGTGTCATCTCGAACAGATCGATTAGTGAGTGTGTCATCTCGAACCATTGTGGAAAATCTCGCGCTCATAATGGGGCAACAAAGAGGAAAATACTCCCAACGCTGCCACCATAGATTCTTGATTACACATTTGGTCTCTACACGAATCATAGATTGGAATCACCAATTCATATTATAGGCCTACACGAATCATACTTTGCAATCACCAATTCATATTATAGGCTTACGCGAATCATACTTTGCAGTCACCAATTCATATTATAGGCCTACACGAATCATACCTTGCAGTCGCCAATTCATATTATAGGCCTACACGAATCATACCTTGCAATCACCACGTTTAAAAAATCACTTCTTCTTCTCGTGGCTTAGGTTACCATATTGGAGACTCAAACTAATACATAGATAGCGCTGCTAAGCAACACCGTTATCTGCGCCATTGATGATTTAACAATAAAGCAACAACGAACAATTGACAGATAAACTCATCCTTATAGTAGTTTATTTTCTTGCCACCAGAATGTGTCTAGTCTATTTTGAGGGGCCAATAGCGACAACGGCCACCTACTACGCGTGTAAGGCTAGAACCGACTACACAGGGAAAAAATAAACACGTTCAAATTGACGACGCGACGAAAGATCAAAACCAAAAGTGGTACAAACCGGTACTACGCGAAAACGTGAAACGTGCGACTGACCAAGCAGTGTGTGGCTAAACGGCTTCTTTTGTTTTCCACTAAACTCGTCTGAATATAAACATATAATATATGTGAAATCCAGAAAATAAAAAAAAGAGTGTTCTTGAAAAATATTCATATAGATATATATATATATACCACGGGTTGTAACGTCACGTTTACTGCACTTACTTGTCTACTAAGTATGACAAGTAAGTGCAGTAAACGTGACGTAGCAAACTCGTGGTATTTATAATTTTAACAATATTAATAGTCACGAAAGTCTAAGTTCAGTAATATTATATACAGGGATGCTTTGCACGAGCATGAGGTGTTGATTCTGATAGCCTGGTCCTCCTATTGTCAGGTTAGGCCTAACGTCAATTTGGTACTGGCGATTGTTGGGTGTTAGAATGTCTCTTCGTACCCCGGTCTTTCTATTGTCAGGTTGGTCTGTACGTCTAACGCCCCCCCACCCCCCCCCCCCGCCTCATCCGGGGAAAACCAGGCTTTACATGGTTCGAAGACGATGGTTGGACGATCGTATATAGTCTTGGGAACTTAAAGTAAACACTTTGTTGTCGCTTGGACTAAAACCGTCGTCCAATTGTTGCGAGTGAATGTTGCATCGCTTAAGAGGTCTAGTGCGTGTTGATGTTTGCTGACTGTTTTTTTTATTAATTCGTGTTTGCGAGCAAAGAGAACAATTTTTCGCTTGTAACATTCTCTCTCTAGTATATTGGGGCTACAGCGTCATCTTTAAATTAAATGGTATTTCGTGAGCCTTATTTATTGCGCGTGTTGCATTTTATAAGAGTTGTGTATATGATGAGTAACAAGTGCTAGATGAACCGTCGTGGCTATGAGAGAGTAACCATGCGCGAATGAGTAGGCTAACAAACCCGGTATCGCTTTTGGCTTTATATTCAAAAGAGCGAACCAATTCCGTTGGTTTATATTGTTGGAACAAATACCGGTCGTCCAATAATTGAAGACTAGTGTTGCCCACGTGTTGCGTGAGTTGCTGCAAGTATGTAACAAGTGCCAAGACTATAGGAAACATACGCAACCTAGGCCTACACATCGTATATAGATAGATGGCTATGCTAAAACTCAAAAGAGCAAGCCTAGTTTGGTAATAATCTTGTAACAGTTTCAAGTCGTCCAATTGTGCACTGGTGTTTTGTGAGTTGCTGCAAGCGCGTGTCGTGACTATATAGGACACGTGTGCGCAATTAGTACAAAGCGTATTGATTGCTTTTAAATAAGATTCAAAAGAACGCACCAAGTTTGTTTATATTCTTGGAACAAATGCCAAATTGACGTACACATATGCATACACGCATTGGGGACCACGTGTAACCAAAAGCGCTATATTAAATAAATAAATAAATGAATGAGTTTCTTCAAGTAGGTAAGATGTGCGAATACTATAGGAGACATACGCAACGTAGGCCTACACTTCGTATATAGATAGCTATATTAACTTATATTCAAAAGAGCAAGCCCTGAAGAATTGCTAAATTCTTGGATAATACTTCTGGCGTCCGATTGTTGTACGAGTGTCGTGATCCGCATTAGAGCCGGAGGAACACCAATATTTTATTACACCAGGATGTGTCTTGTTTTCAATTTTTCCACGAGGTATTCTTTTTTTTGTGTGTGTCTCGAGCAAGGTATCGGATCTGCGTCTTTATAGCGAGCTACGTAGACGTGTAGATTCACATTTTACCGGGTAAAGAAACTCTTGAGCACCGTTTCAACACCCGACTCTCTACCTAGCAGCGTGTCGAGTGGGTACCCATTCAAAATGTCAGAGAAATTTATTTTCTATCTTTCGCAGACGGTTCAAATTGACACTAGCTAGTCTACTAGTCTACTAGTTGTTACTCGCGCGGGTCGTTCTCTACCCGGACGTTTGTCTCCATGACGCGACAAAATGGTCGCGCGCGCCGGTCTAACGACCTAGCCCGTGACTACTGTGAAGGCAACAAACAAACAGAGAAAGAAATTACAATTTCTATAAATATAAGATCGAGCCTAACAGCATGAACTAAAAAACTGATTTACACTAAAGCGTCTTTATTCCGGTTAGAAATGCGTAATCTGGTTGGAGTTGGAGAATTTGCAGCACTTCATTGGAGCCATTGCCGGTAGAAAGACGGTTGGCAACAACAGCAGCAGCTCTCTAGCAACGATGCATTGCAACAACCTTGCCTCCCTGTTCGCGACCGACCGCGTTGTTGGGGGTCACTTGTGCATCTACAGATGACGTCGACAACCACCTGTGGCCGTCTGCGAGCCGACCAGTTGGCGCTAGTCGGACGCGCAGACGCGGTAGGTTGCCTCGCTATCAAAGACTTTGGGTATGCGATGACACCCGAGCACATACGAGGATGCATCACTATCTAAGACTTTGGGTATGCGATGACACCCGAGCACGTTTACGAACGTTCACGCGAAACTAAGGTTGGAATTCATAGTCGGCCCCTACACCTAGGGGCGCCCATTGTTACCAAGGTAACAGTTGTTTCCATGTTATTTCCCATAAACAAAACAAATCCATAGCAACAATGGGTGCCCCTAGGTGTAGGGGCCGACTATGAATTCCAACCTAACTCTCCCATTGCCCTACTTTGAACAAACAAATAGTGTCTATACACACACATATCATACGTGTTGTCGTTTTCTGATACAAAACAACAATACTCGTGATTAACATTTCATTCGATTCGATTAATCGGTAGTACGATCGCTTCGTGTGGTGTCTATAAGTAGGCGGTTGAAAGTTGCAACTGTATCGGTTGTATTGGCGGTAATGGCGGCAGGCTATATCGATCGTCGTCTAGTCGACTTTTTGAATATATATCGCGCGGTTGCGCTATCGTTTTTGATCTTTTTTTCTCTCCCTCGTCATTTAACGTGGAATAGTTTATTGAATTTTATAAATCCGATGTAGGGGGGATGTCCGAACGCGGGTTGACGATAACGCGTACGAAGTAACGTGTGTACCCTGCAACAACCCCTCGAGGTATTGGCGATACATATTATCAACGACGACACGGACAAATGAAAACCATAAGTTCGACTGTTGTTGTTATAGTTCTATACTCGATGGGTCGAACAATCTTCGTCAGAGATCGACTGAATAGGGACACAAAATAAAACGAGTGTGGGTGCCAGGACGCTTTCCAAGTGAAAACATGCGGCGCCTGGTACACAGACATGTACATACAAGTGAACTGTCATGGAAGAACGAAGGATTGTTTTTTGTTGTTGAAATTGTGTCGGTTGAAATGGAAGCGATATGTTCGACTGTTCTTTGTTTTACTCGATTAATCGAGCAATTCTCTTCAGAGATTGACTGAATAGGATCAAAGAAACGACTTTGGGCTAGTGGACTCTCTCCAAGTGAAAACCGCGCGTCTGGTACACAAGTTAATCAGGGAAGAACGAAGAATTTGTATCGATTTAAAATACTAGAGTCCAATGAAATCGTGTTGGTTAAAGGGATAATGATACATCTTCAATAGTGACTGCTACGATCTCTTTGATGTTTGACGCCACGTCAATATATCTTGAGTTATTTGCGCTAGTGACTACGAGACATTCTGTAAACTCAATCATAAACTCCTCATTTTGTGTGTGTTGGATACTCGTAAACTCTTAATCCTGTGTTTGTTGGGTACTCGTAAATCTGTAAGCGTCGGAGTCTTTCTTTGTTGGATACTCGTAAACTCCTAATCCTGTGTTTGTTGGGTACTCGTAAATCCGTAGACGTCTTAATCGCTCTTTGTTGGATACTCGTAAACTCCTAATCCTGTTTTTGTTGGCTACTCGTAAACTCCTAATCCTGTGTTGGTACTCAAACTCCTACTCCTCTGTTTGTTGGGTACTCGAACTCGTAATCCTGTGTTTGTTGGATATTAAAAACTCTACTCCTGTGTTTGTCGGGTACTCAAACTCCTACTCCTGTGTTTGTTGGGTACTCAAGCTCCTAATCCTGTGTTTGTTGGGTACTTCAACTCCTCAAACTCCTACTCCTGTTGGGTTGGGTACTCAAACTCCTAATTATTGGGTTGTCTGGTACTCAAGCTCCTAATTCTGTGTTTGTGGGGTACTCAAGCTCCTAATCCTGTGTTTGTTGGGTACTCAAACTCCTCAAACTCCTACTCCTGTTGGGTTGGGTACTCGAACTCCTACTCCAGGGGGGGGGAGGGGGGGGGGGATTTGTTGTTGAACAAGTTGACATCTTAGTCTACCAACAGCCCGTAAAAATATCTTTCTAGAATGTCAAGTGTGGTAATCCAGAACCTCGAACAATTGTGATTCCCTCCCTCATTGTGTGTGGGGGGAGGGGGGAAGGTTATTGATGAACAACTTGGGATCTCAGTCTACTAACAGCCCACGAATATCTTTCTACAAGAACAAGTGTGGTAATCCTGAACCTCAAACAATTGTGATTTCCTCCCTCATTGTGTGTTCCTTTAATTGTGTTGTGTATAGGTATCGCCCTTGTGTTCGTTCGAAATTCGACCGCGCGAAAAGGAAAAGTCTCAGTGCTCGTAATAGAATAGATTCGTTTGATTGGTAAGCGTCTTTACTACACTTTTTACACTGCGTCCCATGTGGTCGAGGATAGTGTGCTATAAAATATCGCGGGTTCACTAAAACTGACGAGTCACCAACGGCAAACATGTTACGCGACGCGACACAGCTTCCTTCGCACATAGCTCTTCGCGTTTGACAATGTTTACGTAACTTGAGTGTACACACGAAACGTCTATAACAATAACAACCGGTAACACCTCACTTCACGCACGTGACACATTTTTTTGTACGGGAATGCTATTTCCTTGTTGTATTATTTGCCAAGTTCCATTGCGAAAAAGTGTTAAACAGATAAGCAAAAACGGCACGGAACATTTGATGCAAGCAGGTCAAGCTATGTCGGGTATTTTTCCTACCCATGGCAAAACTACAGAAGGAAACATTTGGTGCCAGCTAGCTCAGTCGAGCTATGTTGCATGGGTATTTTTCCTTCCAATGGCGCACGGAACATTTGAAGCAAGCTAGCTCAGTCAAGCTATGTTGGGTATTTTTCCTACCCATGGCAAAACTACAGAAGGAAACATTTGAAGCAAGCTAGCTCAGTCGAGCTATGTTGCATGGGTATTTTTCCTTCCAATGGCGCACGGAACATTTGAAGCAAGCTAGCGGTCAAGCTATGTCGGGTATTTTTCCTACCCATGGCAAAACTACAGAAGGAAACATTTGGTGCCAGCTAGCTCAGTCGAGCTATGTTGGGTATTTTTCCTACCAATGGCGCACGGAACATTTGAAGCAAGCTAGCGGTCAAGCTATGTTGGTTATTTTTCCTACCCATGGCAAAACTACAGAAGGAAACATTTGGTGCCAGCTAGCTCAGTCGAGCTATGTTGGGTATTTTTCCTACCAATGGCGCACGGAACATTTGAAGCAAGCTAGCTCAGTCCAGCTATGTTGAACCTTTTCCTACCAATGGCAAAACTACAGAAGGAAACATTTGCTGCAAGAGTCATCTATGTATAGCTAGCTAGGTTGCTATTATTCCTACCAAGGGGTTGATGATGATTCAAAGGGCGGGATCGCTTTTCGTTCCTCTATCGCTCTCTCTCGCTTTTCCCATTACCTTCCTTTGTTTTATTGATTTGAATTCGGGGTCACTGAAATCAGTATCACGCGTAGGCCTTTAATATGAATTGGTGATTGCAAGGTCCCGGTATGATCACTACGCTACCGTAGTGATGAACTCGCCTGGCCTAGAAGTGACATTGTGCAACCATTTAGGTGTCAACCAACCATCAATATTGTATTTGCAAACAAGAATATACAACCAAAAATATTGTATACAAGCATAATTCTCAAGCGTGCACCTTTATCTTCCCACGGTATACAATAATTGTACGGTCGTGTATGGTCATATTGTAGCGTCACTGGTTTTAAACAAGAATTGTATGCGTGTATTGGGCGGTGGTGACAAATCAATCAGGCCTAGGTAGGGTAGTTTTCGACAGCTGCGAGGATTGGGTATCCATGATACGGGGATGGTACGACACATAAGAAGAGTTGCTATACGACACCCGGGCGTGATATGGCAACAACGTAAAAGAGGTTCCGTTCTAACGTTCCCACAACGGTTCCCATTCCGTACGACACCCGGGCGTGATGTGGCAACAACGTAAAAGACAATCTGTTCTGTTCTCACAACGGTTCCAATTCCGTACGACACCCGCGGGCGTGAAATGGCAACACCGTAAAAGAGGTTCCGTTCTAACGTTCTCACAACGGTTCCCATTCCGTACGACACCCGCGGGCGTGCTGTGGCAACACCGTAAAAGAGGTTCCGTTCTGACGTTCTCACAACGGTTCCCATTCCGTACGACACCCGGGCGTGATGTGGCAACACCGTAAAAGAGGTTCCGTTCTAACGTTCTCACAACGGTTCCAATTCCGTACGACAACCGCGGGCGTGATATGGCAACAACGTAAAAGAGGTTCCGTTCTTAACGTTCTCACAACGGTTCCAATTCCGTACGACAACCGCGGGCGTGATATGGCAACAACGTAAAAGAGGTTCCGTTCTAACGTTCTCACAACGGTTCCCATTCCGTACGACAACCGCGGGCGTGATGTGGCAACACCGTAAAAGAGGTTCACTCTACCCAATTCCGTACGACAACCGCGGGCGTGACATGACAACATCGTAAGAGGTTCCACACGGAACCAATGCAAAGGAACAGGACACACTGTGTGGCGAGAGTCTACTCGTTGCCACTAGAGAGTAAACACTCTACGGATCACGCGTGCGCGAAAACTCGAGTGTCTACCGATGAGGTCTTGTCGTAGACCCGTTCGTTTGCTTCTTTAAACATCCTACATGTACGTCCAACAGAACCTACGATCGGGACGTCGCGACCAAAGAAACCGGCGTCACAGATTACTATCGAATCAACGCGTGGCGTAAGAATAACTGAGAATCTATTTATGCTTAGCTGGTTATATTATAGCCTATACCTTCTTGCACATCGACCGAAACATAATGCTATGCAATCGTGGGGGGCTAGTCTAGGAATATTACCCCCCTTCCCTTGTCCCCCCCTACCCCGCAATAGCTTCAGGATGCAGTTCACTCCTTTTGGTTTATTCTAGAAGAGTTTTTTAAAGGTGAACACAGAAAAGGCTACAAAAATTGACTAGGAGAGAAGGTTCACTGCCACACAAAGCTTAATTTCTATGGTAGGATTTCGAAAATCTAATATGTGTGTTTTAAGTTTGGGTTGAAAGTAGATGAGATTTGTCACACGCGGGTTATCTAGAGACAATTCAATGAGAAGTCACAAACTTTTACGAGGGGGAAATTACTCGTTGTTGATTTGTTGAAACCATCAATGGCGGAGTCAAGAAAGTACCGTAGCAGCGCTATCTATTGCTAGTTTGAGTCTTTGTATAGGAGTCTCAAGAGGAGACTCGACGTAACAATAGATAGCGCTGCTGTACGGTACCCTCTTAACTCTGCCATTGATGGTTTCGACAAATCAACGATGAGTAATCTCCTTGTCGTAGAAGTTTATTTGCTTGCCACCAGATTGCATCTTGGGTGGCCAATTCAAAAATCGCTGTTCTATAACAGCTCGCGTAGATGCTACCGAATCTCGGCAAGGCGAGTTTTTTTACTAGTCTACCGAGAAGTTGTGTAACGAAATTACCGGTTTTGTCTACCTCGGTAAATTGTTTTTTTTTTTTAAGTTAAGTTTTGTTGGGCATCCCGAATTGTTGCATCACATGGACCACATAACCTGTTAGACAACACTAAATTATGTATACACTATACGCGAGAGTCAAACAACAATTGTCAATTATTTGTCCGCCTTATACTGCGAAAAGATATTATTATTATCTCTTGAAAAGGTGCTCATATAGAAAAACTATGCGGAAAATTTTGCCATTATAATCGGATGATTCAACCGAAAAAAACTTCGAGGAACAGCATTTATAAACAATGCTCTCGGGCCATCTAAACACACGTTTGTCCATCAATGCTTTTACCATCTATATATCGAAGAACCACAACGACCAATAATCAATAAAGTCTAACGTCTATACAAAATTCAAAACGATAAACGCTTGTACCCGTCAAACAAACCCGGTACCAACTTAACGCGAAGTGAACTCTGAATAGGCTATGTACGATCGTGTCTGTGTCGTAACGTAGCCCACCCCGGTCGAGCGAGTGGAGCGCGTCCGATTGCAGACGAGTAACACCTGCAATACTTACGAACCTGTTGAGTGTTGGTTGGTGTCTACAAGTCGTACGGTGGCTTAGTAGGAAGTTGTCGTCGTCTCGTAGCATGGTGGGGGTGGGTACTCGATAGATCTGGTCCACTTGTCGTTCCTACCTGGCAACAGGTTGTTGGAGATTGATCTAGGTCTCGTCGTTAACAAGTCCACTTGTGGTTGCCTGCTTACATGGCAACAGGTTGTTGGAGGTTGATCTAGGTCTCGTCGTAAACAAGTCCCCTTGTCGTCGCCTGCCTACCTGGCAACAGGTTGTTGGAGGTTGATCTAGGTCTCGTAGTAAACAAGTCCACTTGTCGTCGCCTGCCTACCTGGCAACAGGTTGTTGGAGGTTGATCTAGGTCTCGTCGTAAACAAGTCCCCTTGTCGTCGCCTGCTTACATGGCAACAGGTTGTTGGAGGTTGATCTAGGTCTCGTAGTAAACAAGTCCACTTGTCGTCGCCTGCCTACCTGGCAACAGGTTGTTGGAGGTTGATCTAGGTCTCGTCGTAAACAAGTCCCCTTGTCGTCGCCTGCTTACATGGCAACAGGTTGTTGGAGGTTGATCTAGGTCTCGTCGTTAACAAGTCCACTTGTCGTCGCCTGCTTACATGGCAACAGGTTGTTGGAGGTTGATCTAGGTCTCGTAGTAAACAAGTCCACTTGTCGTCGCCTGCCTACCTGGCAACAGGTTGTTGGAGGTTGATCTAGGTCTCGTCGTAAACAAGTCCCCTTGTCGTCGCCTGCTTACATGGCAACAGGTTGTTGGAGGTTGATCTAGGTCTCGTCGTTAACAAGTCCACTTGTCGTCGCCTGCTTACATGGCAACAGGTTGTTGGAGGTTGATCTAGGTCTCGTAGTAAACAAGTCCACTTGTCGTCGCCTGCCTACCTGGCAACAGGTTGTTGGAGGTTGATCTAGGTCTCGTAGTAAACAAGTCCACTTGTCGTCGCCTGCCTACCTGGCAACAGGTTGTTGGAGGTTGATCTAGGTCTCGTCGTAAACAAGTCCCCTTGTCGTCGCCTGCTTACATGGCAACAGGTTGTTGGAGGTTGATCTGGGTCTCGTCGTTAACAAGTCCACTTGTCGTCGCCTGCTTACATGGCAACAGGTTGTTGGAGGTTGATCTAGGTCTCGTAGTAAACAAGTCCACTTGTCGTCGCCTGCCTACCTGGCAACAGGTTGTTGGAGGTTGATCTAGGTCTCGTCGTTAACAAGTCCACTTGTCGTCGCCTGCCTACATGGCAACAGGTTGTTGGAGGTTGATCTAGATCTCGTAGTAAACAAGTCCACTTGCCGTCGCCTGCTTACATGGCAACAGGTTGAAGCAGGTTGATCTAGGTCTCGTCGTAAACTAGTCCACTTGTCGTCGCCTGCCTACCTGGCAACAGGTTGTTGGAGGTTGATCTAGGTCTCGTAGTAAACTAGTCCACTTGTCGTCGCCTGGCAACAGGTTGTTGGAGATTGATCTAGGTCTCGTCGTAAACTAGTCCACTTGTCGTCGCCTGCTTACATGGCAACAGGTTGTTGGGGGTTGATCTAGGTCTCGTAGTAAACTAGTCCACTTGTCGTCGCCTGCCCTACATGGCAACAGGTTGTTGGAGATTGATCTAGGTCTCGTCGTAATCAAGTCCACTTGTCGTCGCGTTGCCTGGATGGCAAACAGGTTGTTGATCTAGGCCTCTTGAGTGTGAGTGGGTACTTCTTAAGTCGGTATATTGTTGTGGTGTTGTTGTGAAGGTTCTTGCTGTCTGGTTGGTCAAGCTTTGACTGACGTTCTTTGACTATCCACCAATCATGCAATCGTAGGTAGGCTATATTTTCTGACGTGCAAGATGAAAAAAGTCAAGGTTTCTTCTTGACAAAGTTCAGCAATATGTTGTTGGACGTTGGTGTAGATTCGTTTTCTCGCGGCATTACCGCAGATCAACATAACCAAAATCATGCAGTTGCGGGTGTTTGTTGTCTGCTTCTATCTCCAAGACCTACCATCGTCCACTTTCCCCTTACGAAGATTCACCAACAGGTGGTTTCAGTGTTTAGATTTTTGTTGTTCGGTTGCGCTTGATGTTAGGTTGCACACTGGGACTGCTAACGGTCACCGCTTCGAACAAGAAACGTCATGCTTTGTCACCCTCCCGCCGTCTGTCGTTTTCCACTTGTTGTGTGCTCGTCAACAGATTGATTGAATGTAGACGTTTGTTTACTCGTGTCCGCTGATGTCGTTACTGGTCGTTACATTTCCGAGTGTTCAGGATTCCTTGCTCGGAGTTTTGATCTTTCCGGTAGTTACGTGTTTCAGCAAAAATTATGTCGTAAATGTGACAATCGGGTCTATTTAAAAAAGAAGCAATCTCGATCAAACCAATATATGTATATAAAAACAAGCAACTCCCGAAATTTTAAAACAATCTGGAACGTTGCAGCGGCACGTCTCGCCAAGAAGCTGCATTGTCATGTCTTCGTTTCGGCAACATGCAGCTCTGGTGTATTCTTTGCCTAGTCGTTTACTGGTCGAGTTGCTTTCTGGAGGATCAACGAGTTTAGGGATAGGTTTGGCTTTTGTACATGATCCGAACGAGAACGTGTTGCAGAAAAAGGTAGTAGTGTCTAGTGAATTCGACAATGTGCAAGACAAGCGATACAACAACCGACCACCATGGAGGAGAACGAATGCTGCAGTTGCACACGCGCGTGTCGTTTAGATTTGTCACCTCGAAGGATGACGTAGTATCAGGCAACCAGGACACGGAGGAATCCACGACAAGTAGCTGCTAAAGCGAAACCTTACCGGATATTCTCGGATGTCTCAAAGTATCAGGCAACCAGAACACGGAGGAATCCACGACAAGTAGCTGCTAAAGCGAAACCTTACCGGATATTCTCGGATGTCTCAGTATCAGGCAACCAGGACACGGAGGAGTCCACGACAAGTAGCTGCTAAAGCGAAACCAATTACCGGATATTCTCAGATGTCTCAGAGTATCAGGCAACCAGAACACGGAAGAATCAGCGAAACCTCAGATGTCTCAGAGTATCAGGCAACCAGAACACGGAAGAATCCACGACAAGTAGCTGCTAAAGCGAAACCTTACCGGACATTCTCGGATGTCTCAGAAAATCAGGCAAACAAAACTCAAGTTCTAACTCAATGGAAGGTTTGGTGTTGTCTGTAGTCCGCCTTTATTCCTTTCAGACATCAAACTGTTTCATACAGGATGCTTGTCTTGATTGTGAGTCCATGTCACGTTAATACGAGATCGTCGCTATGCTGCAATAACTATTATGGTTTGCTCGTCTATTGGGCTGCATTCGCTTCTGGTTGTTTGGTGATGTTGTAATGGAAGAAGTAAGAGGGTCATTGCGACGACACGATGAGGCTTCGGACAATGTCTTTGACACACAGATGTCGTTGACACACAGTCGTTGGCACACAGATGTCGTTGACACACAGATGTCGTTGACACACAGGTCGTTGACACACAGTCGTTGACACACAGATGTTCTTGAAGCACAGTCGTTGACACACAGTCGTTGACACACAGTCGTTGACACACAGATGTTCTTGAAGCACAGTCGTTGACACACAGTCTTTGACACACAGTCACGTGAATCTAAGCTGAGACACAGTTGCTGGAATTACTAGACGTCACAATTGAGCTTCACAGTCACGTGAATCTAAACTGAGACACAGTTGCTGGAAGAACTAGACGTCACAAAGTTGAGACACAGTCACGTGAATCTAAGCTGAGACACAGTCACGTGAAGAACAAGACGACTAGACTACGTGACTCTGACTCTAGTTACGCACACTGGAGTCGTTCAACTTTGAGTTTGAGTGGCGTCTTCGAATGACGTCGTTGAGTGACGTCGTTGAGTGGCGTCGTTGAGTGGCGTCGTTGAGTGGCGTCGTTGAGTGGCGTCTTTGAGGACATCACAAAGTCGTAGCAGCATAGTGGTGAGCACATGGGGAAGAATTGTTGATACAATGTCACAGACTCACTTCCTAGACGATCCTAGTTGGTCCATTTGGTCCACTGTGCCTATTATGAAGCTACAATTCGTGAAGGCAGCAGCGATGGTTGATATTCAGGTCGCATTTTACCTTCTTTCCGATGCGACAACGTAAAATTATTTACCTCGTACATTTAATCGGTTCTTGTAGAGTGACGTGTGCATTGCTATAAACCAGGTAATGCCAATGTAAAGCTCGCGGTACCATTGCTTGTGTGGAAGTTCTCGGGTATTTGATGATCTCTCTGCCATTCGACCTCCGCCCTAGTCCGTACCGTGGTCGCCGTGGAAAGAGCTTCCAGAGATTCTGTCTTGGTTGCCTTCACGCGAATAATCTGGGTGCTACTGTGGTTTTGGCCATATGTGTCGTCATGGGTTGTTCAACGAACAACTTGTTTCATTGGAGGATTTATAAACGTAAACTGGAGATAGGATATTTTAAAGCTGGCTAGATCTGATGTGTGGCCTTGGCTGCCGAGAAGTCACTGGACCGTTGTTTAGGTAAACATGTTGTCAAGCGAGTGTTATAACAGTGTACTTTCTGTTTGTCGTCGCCTTCTGAATGTATAGACGGATATTTAAGCTCTTTGCATAGTTTAAAAGGGAAAATATGTTCGATTGGCTGGCAATCTGAAGTTACAAGAAAACGTTCGGAAAAAATGCAAGGTGTAGTAGTGTGTATTGAAAATGATAAAAATCGATCAAGATTGAATTTTGGAAATTAATGAAAGAGATTGAAGAAAAATGTACTTCAAGAAAATTAATGTAGCTTTGATGTTTTTAATGCACAATTCAAAACGAATCTGCTACGAAACCATTTTATTGTATATCTGAAGTTGTTTTGATACTTGAAAAATTGTTATAATATTTATCTTATAAAATAAATTTCTATGTTTTATTTGTAAATTGTGTTTTTATTATTTTGTATTGAGAAGTAAACATCGCTCAGTAGGAATAAATATCGAAAGAAATTAAGTAAACTACTCGAAATAAAAAACTTGATGCTATAAAGCACTGTGGTTTGGTAAGCCATTCAGATTAAACATAATACATTAAATATTTTGATTTGTATATCCATAATTAGTAATGAAATTACCACAAACGCAGTATAGGGTAGTTATTTTGATTATTAAATCCATAATAGTAACGAATCTTATCTAGTCAAATCACAACATGACTGTATTGTCTTTGACTGAGGAAACCTAGAGTATGGATTACTTGTGAGAAACGAAGCGGCGATATTCAGAAAAAGTGTCTGTATGGGGTATTGATCCAGAATCTTCTATAACGGTAGGTATGTTTAATAAATAATACTAATAATAATGACTTATTTGCAAACAGGATATCAAAATCCCACTAGTGCAAACAGAATACAATACAAAAATACACATTAGACTAGTAAGTAGAAGTAGTAGTAAGTAATAACAATGACAATAATACATAAGCAAATATACAAAAACAACAACAACAACAAAATTGCAAAGGCAATTATTATATAAACTGTACAACTTACTTTTCTTGTTTCATACAACTGTCTCCAAATATTTTAGTATGTAACCTATCGGCATTTGCTGTCTGCTTAATCTACAAGATATAAGGAATGACCTTGCCTGGTCCTGGGGGTGTAATTTGGCTAGGGTATATGGTATACCTCTTTATGATCGCAAGAGGCGAGAAAATCACCCCCCCCCCCCCCCGCTTTCCATGACCGCCACTTAACTACTTTGAATATTATTTCCACTCACTTTTGTTAACGGCAAAGATCACTACAAATAAATATCATAAAAAATAAATATATACAACAATAATATATGAAAAATATATAAATATCACTTGAAAAACCATGGAAAATAACTTTACTCTTACTTTTACTTTTTAGTTACCTATATCTTCAGAACGCTGCATAATATTAAAATGTGATAATAGAGGTTTCATGGAGCTACACTCATATTAAATAAATATCAAATATTTTAATCAATCATCATATAAAATAATTGCAATTATTTCTAACTACAGCTTACGATAAAAATATTTGAAATTTTTGGATCCAGTTTTTAAGTTCTCACGAAAATACAATTTGGGCATTTATCACTAACTTGTTTAATACTCAAGACATTGCTAAAAAAAAAAACCTTTGGGCTTAGCAATCCATCTACCATATATATCTATCAACAAATGATTGAGATTTGAAAAAAACACATCAAGTGCATTAAGCTTTATGAATACCCCCCCCCCCCCCTCCCCAAGCCCTCCAGCCCTCCTGCAATAAATCCTCATATAGCCTCTCGTACATAGGCGCCGACTACGGGGGGGCTTGAGGTCTAGCGCCCCCCCTGACAAATCCCAGGGGGGGCTGAGCCCTCCCTGAGATTTGAAGTTTGTACTTTTTTGTTTGAAGAAAAAGTTCATTATAATAATAATAAAAATAAATAAAAACGATTTAGTCATCAGGTCATAATTCCCTCAATTTAAATTAAATTTTTTGTTATTGTTTTTCTGAATTTAAATTTAAAAAATATTGTCATTTCTAGCTTGAAATATCAGATACTTGCAGTACAGAACGTTCTCAGGTAGCAAAAGTTCAAGTACTTAAAAAACTGATATTGAAGGCAAGCATTATCTTGTAGAATCCCAATTACTTACTCCCAACTTCCTAAGCCCCAAAATTAATTACGAAATAATTCTCGTCATCGTTCTAATTTTTGCTGGTGGTTTTTTGGTTTTTGCACTACAAACACGACAGTATTTCGGTATAGCATTCAGTACGGTATTTTTTTCTGAAACGCTCAGAACGCGCTCTAAAGGCATGATTTTTTAAATTTTGCCTGCGGCGCTATTATTGAGGGCCTATGCCCCCCAAACCACCCGTGTTTTTTTCTCCTCGATAGATAATATGACTTATAATAATATGAATATGAATTATAATAATATTAATATGAATTTTGAAATATGTTAACCCTAGTTTTTATGCGAGTCCTTTCTGAGCCCCCCCTGAAATGTTAACAAGTCGGCGCCTATGCTCTCGTACCTAGATAAATAAAATAAATAAATTCACATTTATAGTCTACCCACTCAGTATAACTAAACTGATTTGCAGTAGGGGACTTTTTGGGCGTCGTGTGTGCCCGCCGTGTTCTTCAAGCAACCTAGACCGTTAGCACCAGCCGTGAAGAGATTTACGAGTCGCCAGACACAACGTTCAAGTCCCTAGTTGGACTCTACCTAAAGACTACATACTTTAAAGCATACTGTGGGAAGGCGTAGCAAGTGCACAGAGAGCGTTGCGAGCGGTCCGGCCAACAGTCACTGAATACTGGATACACTACAATAAACCAAGTTCCGTCGATCCCCTGGCGTAGGCTCGGTAAACCTCAAAGTGGAGTTCGACGAGCCCCCGCCAGGGGATTTATGGACCTTGTGATTTAACTATTTGACTTCTTTGGAAACAATGAATATTTCTCGAATAATAAATAGTTAACTGCCTCCTCAAGGGGTTTTCGGTGACTTCTAGCAGGCAGGACCCTTATTCTGGTAAAATTCGACTTCAGCTCGATCTCATTTATTAGAACAACTCTCATCTCATGTCGATAAAGTGAAACACTAGTTTGCGATTCTGATAAACTTCCGAGATCAATCACAACCGGAAGTTATTAGGTTTCGAAAAAAGAAAGTGTTGGCCAATCACAGGACAGGAAACGCGGGAAGGCACGGCTGCTGTGCCGCACTAGCGAAGCCTAGCGGCAATCCAGTAGACCTTGGATTTGTTATTGTTTCCTAGTTTATAGGTTATGTTCTAAGCCGTAAGTTACAATTCCAAACAAAATGCCTCTAAAAAGGTTTATGGAAAGAAGAAAAGCAGCATAGTACTTGACAATAACTATTGGGGTGAGTATATAAATACATAGATGATCAAAAGTGGGGTTATGTGTCATCCTATATTACACTTCACAACCTAAACGGTAACACTATAAAACCACTAGGCCTAGGCCTAGCGTATTTATAATAATGCCATAATATTATGCAAGTGTAAGAAAATATGTTTAATTCTTCTATAAGTTTTACATAGGTCTAATCCTAGTTACTTTTGGTATTAGTCCGTATATTTGGTATTACACACCTAGTTCATTCGAAGTTATTCCCTCGCAAATATTTATAGAGGCCTATGCTGCATGTTCAAAAGGCTGTGATATAGATTTCACTGACCAATCACGGACATCTCAGGAATTTTTGGGTACATGTAATGATCTCACTTTTTTCGAACGAAGTTTCGAGTGCCTCGGCCGATCAGAATCGCATTTCATAGTTCTCAGTTCGAATTTTCATGAGATCGCTTCTCGAATATTATCAGAATCAGGGTCCAGGGCTCAGTGGTCGGAACCTTAGGTCCGTCGATCCCCTGGACCCTTATTCTGGTAAAATTCGACTTCAGCTCGATCTCATTTATTAGAACAACTCTCATCTCATGTCGATAAAGTGAAACACTAGTTTGCGATTCTGATAAACTTCCGAGATCAATCACAACCGGAAGTTATTAGGTTTCGAAAAAAGAAAGTGTTGGCCAATCACAGGACAGGAAACGCGGGAAGGCACGGCTGCTGTGCCGCACTAGCGAAGCCTAGCGGCAATCCAGTAGACCTTGGATTTGTTATTGTTTCCTAGTTTATAGGTTATGTTCTAAGCCGTAAGTTACAATTCCAAACAAAATGCCTCTAAAAAGGTTTATGGAAAGAAGAAAAGTAGCATAGTACTTGACAATAACTATTGGGGTGAGTATATAAATACATAGATGATCAAAAGTGGGGTTATGTGTCATCCTATATTACACTTCACAACCTAAACGGTAACACTATAAAACCACTAGGCCTAGGCCTAGCGTATTTATAATAATGCCATAATGTTATGCAAGTGTAAGAAAATATGTTTAATTCTTCTATAAGTGTTACATAGGTCTAATCCTAGTTACTTTTGGTATTAGTCCGTATATTTGGTATTACACACCTAGTTCATTCGAAGTTATTCCCTCGCAAATATTTATAGAGGCCTATGCTGCATGTTCAAAAGGCTGTGATATAGATTTCACTGACCAATCACGGACATCTCAGGAATTTTTGGGTACATGTAATGATCTCACTTTTTTCGAACGAAGTTTCGAGTGCCTCGGCCGATCAGAATCGCATTTCATAGTTCTCAGTTCGAATTTTCATGAGATCGCTTCTCGAATATTATCAGAATCAGGGTCCTGGCGGAGACTAGGTTGGGAGTTCGACGAGTCTCCGCCAGGGGATTTACGTACCTTGACAAGCTATAACTAGGCGGAGCAACTTAACTTCATGGGGGGCATTCCGATACTCGCTAAGTAGCGCAGTAGCCGCGCACCTCCCATTCCGTAACTAGCTCCAAACGCCCCGCCATTGGGTTTAAAGTTTAAACCCAATGGTGACTGCCAGGTTTCGAGCCGTTTTGTGAGACTCTGTATCAGGGATGTAGGAGTGGCAAAGAGGTCGTACGACAGTAGCACCGGGAAGGTAGCGTCGATACATCAGGACCAATATATTCCCGTAATCATTTGTAATTGTTATTTAAATGTTTCAAGACTGTTCCTTTTGATTTTGGAAGTTGAGGATAACTTAAATGGAAAAGGTTGTTTATTTATTTACGTAATGTGGACAAACAAAATAAGTATGCAAGGTATCAATCTGTATTTTATTAAATAACAATAATAACATTCTCTTTTTAATATTTGGCTTCGAAAATATAAGACATGAACAGCAGGATTACGTGTAAGGTTACAATACATAAACACAGGAATGGTTAGAGGGGTGCAAGGGCTGGATCAAAGGGTCCGTCGATCCCCTGGCGGAGACTAGGTTGGGAGCTCGACGAGTCTCCGCCAGGGGATTTACGGACCTTGACAAGCTATGACTAGGCGGAGCAACTAAACTTCATGCTCAGTTGAGTACAACTTCATATACTTGTTATTGTCTCCCAGCTTCTATACAAGTACCAACCCTCTTCCAGTTTCGCTCTCAGATTTCTACGCCACGAAATTACTTTAATTGCACTCTCTTAGAAACAACACAACCTCCAACTTTAAAGTAGCCAACGTAGATACAATTCACTAGAGAGATGTGTACAGCGTGCGGTGAATTGGTGCTTTTATTTTCCCCACAAGCAAGGAAGAAAGAACAAAGAAATATTTTATGAGGTACAATTGCATTTCTTTAGGGTAGAAGAACATTGGTGAAACTTGAGGATCTTTTGTAGAAGTTTTTATTCAATGTTCATTCTAGTGTTTCGCTAAACAAAAGAAATGATTTCATTATTTTGAACATCTACGCTATTGGTTTTCTTGTCTCATTGAATTTAAATGCGTAACAACGAACAACCCACAAAATAAAATGTGTTTATATTTGAGCTGGCAATATTCAATTTCAATTTATAATGATTTTATTCCCAAAATAAATCCACTACGAAATACGAAAATAATATTTATGAACATAAGAATAATATTATGTACAGTACACAGGAAAACAAACTGGAGACTTAATTTGGGAAGCCCGCGTAAAGAAAAAAATCGTGGAGGTTTGCCTGACTATACTCAATCACACTTGAATAGTGTTTTAACATAACCAGACAATCCGTGGAAAAGTAATACTCATATGTACAACAACAGAAAAAGATAATACTTCTTGTTATACAAAGAACAAAGTTAATGAGAAAATGATAATACATATGGATTTTATGGATACACAATAAATAATCAATCTTTATGTCTCAGTCTGTAATCTGTATGTGTGTGTATGACTTTCAACCTGATTTCTATCTATACCTGTCTCACTGTATGTTATCTTTCTGTGTCTCAGCAGACTGTATGTATATTTTGTATGACTATATGTCTCAATCTGATGTCTATCTGTCTGCCTGACATCTGTCTGTCTGTCTGCCTGTATGTCTGTCTGCAATATAAAACCCAATGAAACGTGTCCTGTGAATGCCGAATCAACTCCTGTAGGCTAGTCCCGACGTGGCAGAGGGGTGGGGGAGGGGAGGGGAGGGGTGGAAGGGGGGGGGAAGGCGAGACGAGGATGGACGTGAGAAGAATGAGAAACTGAGACACAAGATGAAAGTAAATGAGACTTTTCTACTCGTAAAGTAAAAAACAATGGTTGGAGTCGACGAAATATATATTATAACATTGAATCGAGTTTTGTCAGGCGTGACATAAATTTAATAAGAGAAACAAACCCGTATTTAAACTTCACTGAAAAGACACTGGAGGGTTACAAATGGGGTTTTCATTTTCGTAATGTTTTTTTCATGTGATTCAAGTACAAATTTATCCCTTTAGGGGTCCGGTGTTGTTACACACATCACATGTTGCCTCTAAATGCTTTATCCGTAGGGGTTGATGAATTAGAGGGGGGAGGGGGGGGGGGGGGGGGGTGGGGGGCACAATACTTTCCGGGACAATGCTTTTCAAAGCGGCATTAATCTCTCTCCCTCACAATGGAGCCACAGGCGACGTTTTGAGGTGGCTCTAAACGTTTTAGCAGGAGCACACGGGACGCCGGGACAAATTGTGTAAATAAAGAGGACTTTCAAATATTTAAATTGTTACTTTTGTTATTTTCTGTAATTTATTACCAATTATGAAATTGTAATTACAATATTTGATGAAAGTCTTAGAATACAAAACCAAATTGCGCTTAAGATCATATTCTTCAAGATCTTGAAATGTCCCACGATATCAATAAAATTACTGATACAAATTAAATTAACCGATCAAATTAACCGGTATTAAGAGTGGTTTAATGTGAGCTACCCATTATCGTTTCTCTTTTATTTTTTTCCCGGCAATATTGTTATTTCTATCCGCTTTTTGTCATGAAACATTTCTCAAGTAAAATTTGTTACCGTTTCTCATTCAACGATGCTACTAATCAATAATTTATATTGCGATGAAAATGAATACTTTGTCATATGTGATGAAATATTTTACTGCATTAACTTTAAAGCTTTTTTTCACTTTACGATGTATCACATCCACTGATATCGTTTCTATGCGTTCATAAAAATGTTATACCCCAAATTTAATGTGTATTTAACATTGTCATTTTGCAAGATCAGAAATAATAATAATCGAAAAATCAAATAGTGGTAAAAGTAGAATCATAAGATTTTATCGCCACTCACAGGAATTTTCATTTTCACTTTCTAATAATATAATGTGTGTTTAACATTATCATTTCCGAAGATCAGAAATAATAATAATCGAAAAATCAAATAGTGGTAAAAGTAGAATCATAACATTTTATCGCCATCCACAGGAATTTTCATTTTCACTTTCACTAAATCTATTTCTTTACGACTACCATAAATCTCACTTGTGAACACATTACTATAACGCAAATCACGAGAATTACTTTAAATCAACGTATAAACTCAAGCGCGCATTGGGCGATAATTTTACGACTGTGCCCGCCGGTCGTAAACAACCAATGTGTATTCACCGGTTGGCAATAACTTTAGACGACAGCCAGTAGAACCAACGTGATAAAAAACGAATTTTATAACCAAGCTTTCTTTGCAGCTGTTGAAATTCTTCGCGTGGTCCTTTTATGTCGGGTCGGGGGTACGTTTGATATTTCAGCGTAAAATGAAATATATAGGACGTTATAAAAATACAAACTGGACTAGATTTTCGAATATTTTTTTTTCGTATTTTCTTCGGATGGAAGAGTAAAGAGAAATTTTTCTTAGATTATAATATTGTTTTGTCTTTTCTCTCAACGAAAACAAAGGTTTATATTGAATATCGCCAGTGCGATACAACGAACAGAACAGATAGGAACGTTTTCTATATTTTCCCTCGAATCAGTATATTTTCATTAACTGTATTGAATTCACAACACGACAATTTCCAAGAATAATAATCTTCCAATCTTCCGATATCTTGATATGAACTTATATAGAAGAAAATGGGTTTGAGGCGATTCTGAGAAAATAATTATTGGAAAATATAGTCTTGGATATTACTTTTCACGTTTGTGGCAGGGGAAAAATAAGATGAACTCTGTTTTGACTCAAGTAAGTTCCAGCCTCGTTCACAGGCAAGAACGCCCCCCCCCCCTCCCCCCCCCCCCCCCCTCCGCTTCAGAAATGTTCCTATTTCAACTTTTCCCTTAATACCACTGTATGTTTATGTTAAAACCCTATTCGCTCATGACTTAAAATCCCAACCACAATTTTGGTTTCCTTACGCGGGCTTCCCAAATTGTTTTCAGTTGGTTTTTCTGTACACACTATAATAATATTATTCGTATGTGCATAATAAATATTATTTTTGTATTCTGTGGTTGATTTATTTTGGGAATGAAATGAAAATAATAATTTGAATTTATTTGATAGCCTACTCATGCGTTTATATGAACACTTCAGAAAAAGTATTTCTTTGTCTGGTTTTTGATATGATTGTGGATGTTGTACCGGCAAAATTCGAAATGTTTCAACAGCTGGAAGATTTGGTGACGTATGGTGTCGACTTTTAGTATGAGATTGAAACGAACTGATATGAGGTTGAGAAAAGATTGAATTTTGAAGGACATGGTTCAATTTATATCCGCCTAGCCTCGTCGAAGTCGTAACACTATCGCGTAGCATCCGCTTTAAAATCCATACATTTCCTACTCCAACCCTAGTAAAGTAAAAAACCACGTGACTATGAACAAGTACGAGATTGGTGTAAAATTACGTTTAGAAAGTGTATTTACATTAGGAACATACACAGAAAAATGTATCTACAAAATATCATCCCGTATTTTTATTTTGACTTTTTTGATAATTATTAATTGTTTGACAGATCAATGTATTTTTTGCTTATCTCTGTTTTTCCATCTATTTATTAAAAAATATATTATTAATACACTACATATTATTTTTATGTGTTCATAAGTCTCTATTATTTTAGTAAATTTTAATTAATTTTAAAATATTTAGGCCTACTGCTTTATGAACGTATTTTTGTGTGACACCATTATATGTGTAGTACCAGAATACAATTTCCGACAAATGTGTTCTCTAGTTAATTTTAGCCACACGTGACTGTGCAGAGTCGAATGTAACATTCACTCGAACTGTTCTCGGTTTAATTACACATTAAGGGTCTACGAACATCAGCTGCAATTGCCAAACTCAAGCTGAATCAAACTAACATTAGAAACTCGGAAACTACCTCTCTCTCTCTCTCTCTCTCTCTCTCTCTCTCTCTCTTTTAGCTCACTCTCACTCGTACATGTTCATATGGCGAGGGGGAAAGGGGGGGGGGGTAGAAGCAGGAAAGGGATTTAAATTAATCCATTTCTAAAGACCAAACTATAAAGCTAGATGAATTCGGTTCAGCGAATTTTACAATTATTTATACATTTCGACGGGAAATGTCTTTGTTGAAATGTACCGGCAAAATTGCGTTCTCTACCTCATTTAATAAAACATAATAAAGGTATTGTAAAATTATAATTATTGTAGTACAGTCACTTCTTGTAATCGAATTATATGACAAGCAGAGATTTTATCCCTTGGCCATAAAAATATTCATTATTTCAAAGAAAGCTCAGTACAATAATATTCATATCTATGTATGGCGTCATGGTTATGGAGATTTTCTCTTAGTTGCTACATCGCAGTATATAGCCAGTGTTGCGCATGACCAGTGTGGCTCTGCTTGTCGTTCGAGGCGTCTAAAATAGCGAGTACCGTATGACCTTGCTGTTAAATTCTTCCTTAAAACTTTTTCACTTCGTTTTATTGATAGAAGTAGTAGAAAAAATACAAAATCAATATAAAGTTCAATAAATGTGTCAATAAATGCATAAGAAGCAATAGATTTTTAAATAAAAAATACAATTCTCTAACATTAGAACACTTTGAAATGTTTTAAAATTTTCAACACAACCTTATGTACATATTAACGAAACAATATATTTAATTCTAATTAAAGTCGTTTCACAGCAACCTTCTGAACATGCTGACGTCATAGATGAGTGAGTCGAAGCCAATCAGCGGGGGGTTTTTCAAATACTGACATCTGATTGGCTGCAATGCCTCACTCATCTATGACGTCATCATCCACAAGGTTACTGTAGAGTGGAGCTACTTTAAAGTGAAGGGGTTCATTAGTAAAAGCATTGAGTTTGTTAGTGTTGGAGCTACACTAACAAACGCAATCATAATAGGGTCCAAGGGTGTATTTTGGGTGTATCATTCCTACACAAACAAACAAACAATTAGTGAACACATAGTGTAACAAATAACTCCGCCCGACAAAGTTATAAAGCCACCTAGTGGTTCTCGTTAGCCGAACGCAGCAATAATTGTTTCCAGCAACCCTTACGGCTCAGCCTTGGATAGAGAGGATTAGGGGTACAGATTGGACAAACAATGGGCTAACCTTAAGGGGAAGGACTACAACCCCGCGAAATTAATGTATTTTGGTCATGTCTCAATAACGCTACGCAAAATCTTAATGCGATTGTTTTTAATTTGTGAGAGCTCAATACCGTATGAAAAAGATTTGGTAGTTTGTACTTTGTAGTAATAATTATGAAATTGGTAATTAACTATAACAATTATTACTATTCCAAACTAACAAATCTTCATTTATATTATTAAATTGGTTTATTAAAAAATCTATGTTGATTTTAATATGATTCATTATTAAAATTGTTAAGAATATTATAATTTTTAATTAGGTCGGAGATAAAAATTTGTAAATGATTTACAGTTACAACAAACTTAAGGAACTTCAAAGAATGCTAATTTTTTACATGAAATCATTGTTATATGACTTTTTAAATTGAAACAATTTGCACCTACTTATTCAAAATGTTTAAAACTATTCAAAATGTAGAAAACAGTTAAATTACAGTTTTCTTTTGTACTCGGCACCTCCACCAAATTCCAACTTTTTATTTGAGAATTATTTTATCACGTTATTATCGACATTGTGCTGAAATGTTTCATTAAATATGTATCTAGATTAAATAAATATTTAATATGGATATTTAAAAAAAAAAAAAAAAAATTTGTTTTCAAAATTCAGTTTTCAAAAATTAATATATTTTTTTTTTTTTCTATCTCCCAGGCGTGATCATCTTCGGCTCGGACCAGGAAGTGGCTGGAGTGATGCGAGCCGTACGTCGCACCAACGCAACCGGAAGTTTCTCCTGGATCGGGTCCGACGGCTGGAGTGCGCGATCTCTAGTCTCTAACGGGAACGAAGCCGAAGTTGAGGGGACGTTATCAGTCCAACCGCAGGCTAACCCCGTCAAGGGGTTCGAGGAGTATTTCCTGGGCCTGACCGTCGAGAATAACAGACGGAACCCGTGGTTTGTCGGTGAGTGACACTTATTTTATTTATTTATTTAATGTCTATCCTATTTGTCATACAATAACTACGGTAATGCTTTCGTCATCAATCAATGACGTGTTTGGTACCACTTGGGGCCTACCACCAGCATTAGTGGCTAATATAAATTAAATTGAATTAAATTAAATTAAATTAAGTTAATGTTCTAGCTGTACATATTATAATCATTAACATTAAATAACATTAGGAATGACTATAATACGTTAATTTTGATTCTAAAAGTTGTTTGAAAATACAAACCGAAAAACCTAAACTTCTCACGACCTTCTGCACCGCAAACTAGAAAAGCGTCGTTAAAAAGAACGCGTCTTTGCATCTTTGCAAATTTTAACGAGAAGCTGTGCGACTAATGCAGGTAGGTAAATTATTGCAAGCAGGCAAGTCTGCTCTCATGTCTTTTCTCTAATGAGATACTGTATTCTGACGTCACTAACGACTTAATCCCTACACTCATTAAGGTCGCGACCAGACCCATCGTGTTTCTAGTAGAGAAACAAGACTGTTCTTTTCTGTTCGTTTACCGGGACGTAGACAATTCTTGAAACTAGGTCGCAGCAGCTGTTGCAATAATTGACCATTCAAAATAGATTATTATTAATTAAAACGGAAACATAGTTGAACAGGTAAAACGGTGTAATGCCGACATTACACGACTCAATACTTTCGTCAAACTTAATGAATTCAAGAACAAAAGCGAATCAAACACAGTTTGTTAAAAAAACTGCAACAATGTTGCTTCTATTAATTGATGCTTTTTTCTCCTTGAATTCAATAAGTATGACGAAATTATTGAACCGTATAGGAACTTAGTAATTGGACTGTACACTTTTCCTTGTCACAACATAAAATTAAAACGCAATATTTCGAACCCTGATCAGAACTCTTCAACAGGTGAAACTACATTAGCTTGAAAACTAACAGCAATAATTGTAGATTATTATGTGTATTATGGTAACTGTAATGTGGAGGAGTTTAGCTATTAAATTATAACTCATTGTTGTTTTATTGATAGTTGGCATGTAACGTCACTGTGGCCATACTAGTGTCATTAATTATTAAAGGAGATGAGCGGGTATGATTTTTAAATTGCATTAAAGCAATGTTTATAATTAAAAATACATATGTTATTAAAATAAATATCACAGATTCACAAACAAGTAAATTTTTGCGCCCTTAACAATTAAAACAACAATGCACAATAATACAATATTCTCACCAGTGTGCAGCCTATTAGAAAACGCCATAAGTTCGAGTTTTAATAGAGAATTATCTTGTGTGTTTTGTTATTATTAATTTAAAAACCATTTTCTTACTAGAATCACATTATATTATTAGTGTCTTGGAATAGATATTATTGAAAAAAGGTACAAGTATCTTTCACTTATCATTGCTACCAAAGTCTGGATCAAAACCGATCACTCACATCAAAAACGAACGCTTCTTTGCAGATAATTTCACCCATAAATTACACATTGTTGTATCAAAGTTTTATCTTAAATGTTCAATGAACATTCATGTAAACGAAAATGTTCAATAATTCAACAATCTAGATCTTAATCACAAATTTAAAGTGTCTACCATTCTACTTTATAGCCCAGTCTTCACAAGTATCAAATTATTTTAAATATATTTTAAACACTTCATATTTCTTGCGATGATATAATTTCACATTATGTCTAGTCTAACTCATTCAAGTACACCACGTCTACCAACCGTTACAACACCAAAAAACGAACATTTCCTTCCGAACAATACTCCCGCACACTCACCCACACACACAAATGTAAATCCGCCTCTTGAAACAAAGGCTTTGAACACAATAGAACTGAAAAACGTTCTCCGTCGGTTGGTGTCAACAAAATGGCCGCCTCCGCCATTATCAAAATGTCGTCTGTTAAGTTCTCACGCCCGGCGACGAGAAGACAAGATCGTCTCCATTGTTCTAAACTGGTCGTGAATTGTTACCGAATAGACGCAAAGTTGTGAGATGAGATTGGAATCAATTCGCGTTTTGGTGCATGTGCGAGGTATTGAATTTCGTTAACTACTCAACGGTGAATAACGAAAGTTATAGTTGATAGTTTGAAGTTGGGTGAGCAAATGATGACAATGGTCATTTTGAGGAGTGTTATAGTTTTGGACTGTGAGTTTAGAAATGATTTGAATATCGCATATTTGTTTTTGTTCGTTTTGGAGTGTTCTGTTTTCATTATGGTGACAATAGTTCGTTTCGTTATTGGAGATGTGTACGGATTATTTACGTTAGTAAATACACATGAAATAGAACACAACAAATGTATTTCGAAGTAAGGTATAATGATTTGTTTTTTCACTGCAAATATTTGTCATTAGTTTGCAAAAACATTTTATGGTAATTTTTCATTATAAGAAGGCTTATCATGATGGTTTTTTATATTAGGATTATCGTTTTTAGTTTTTAACTCGCACCGCGCTTTTAATTATCATCGGATATATAATTAACCTACATTTTTATAAATGACAACCGTAACGATTCAAATGTTTAAAACATTTCAAATTCAATAATTAGTACCTACAAAACCATAACACTCTCATTTAAAACTTGTTCAATATGTGTAGAACATATTATTTCCAAAAAACGTTAATTTAGTACAGTATTTCTAGTAACGCTTCCATAATATATTTCATTCTTCGAATCCCCAACTTTCAAACAACTGATTAGGAATTCACACTTTTGTCACCTATCTCTTCTACGGACAATTCTCAGGAAATTAATTATAACTGGAATTAATATCCATTAGCAATAATAAGTGATAAATCCAATATTTGAAACATTCAAATTTCAGTTTTCAGTACTTACAAAACCACATCACGCAAATTTATCACTATTTAAACATTGTCTAACATTCTCAATATATTTCCCAAAAAAAAACCTTAATCTGACTGTAACGATTTTTCCACAAAGACTCCCATAATATATTTTCTTGTTCAAATCACCACCAACTTTCAAACTACTGATCAGGAATTCATACTCTTGTCCCTCCCGATTTTCCCTAGCGGCCAATTCTCAGCCTTCACAGCCCATCTACCATATTGCATCGTACGCATACCATACTAACCACACTCGGTCGAGATTGCTTAGTGGTCTGTTTGATTACTAAGTAGTATTTTCAACCGTTTGCATATTCATGCTCGAGGTGGCCACAGAGATTCATGGAAAGTCGGGGCGGAAGGGGGGGGGCATTAGAGTTGTGGCCGGTTGTGTTCCGTTTAGTTCTTGGTTAGGCAATGCTGTGTAAACCATGGTGCTTATATTATTATGTGTAACCCATACCGCAAACCACATAGATGTATATTTCCATAACGTAACTCCCGATAGAGCTGGCTCAGCGGTAAGACGCGAGACTCTAATTCGGGAGGTCGCCGGTTCGATTCCGCCCACCGGCAGTCCTGACTGAAGGTTTTTTCCGAGGTTTTCCTCAGTCGTAAAGGCGAATGCTGGGACTGAGTCCTTCTAACAGCCCTCGGACATTCCTTCCCAACTATCCAAACACCCTAATAACTTAGTTAGTCACCTGAAGAGGGGCACATCAGGTAAAGCTGGTGTGCACCCTAGAATAGGGATTCCTACGAAAAAATATTATAACGTAACTAGTCTAGACTCAGATTCTTATCTTTCGTGCAGGCTGTTTGATCGAAAATCAACAAATTCGTGGTTCACGGCCGCTGTGTTTGGAATCTTCAGGTGTCCAACTCAAGGGTGTTAATTATACCTAATAGACCTGTTTCAGGTATGGTATTTATTGGTGCAAAACTCAAGACTCATTTTGACAAGAAGAATAGATTATAAATTGATAACAAAAACGCAGTGATCTCAATCTGCTATATTTTATTTTGTTGTTTAGGGGTGAAAATCAAGTACATGTTGCATAAGCAACATAGCCATAAGCAACATGATAATCAACTGTCCAAAGTCTGTGATTTCTTTCATTTTCCTTCTATCTATCTGTTTGAGATACCTTTTTAACTTAGCCTTTTAAACATTTATATAATTATTTGTTACAAATGGGAATACTTATGATAGTTTTAGTATTTTGCCTGAACATTGAATACGAATATAAATACGTACTTTAAAAGCCAGAAAAAATAAAAATCTCTAGTATCTGGGAATCGAGCCCAGGTCTCCCACTCACCTATGAGCTATGTCTACTGCTGTTATCTCAGCTAAAATCAAGAACACACACACCATATTACTTACCCCTTCTGTACATGATAGCGTCTGCTTTAGACATAAACTAACAAACAACAATTTTACTTCCCACAAGACAGTGTTCAAACACTAAAGGTTCCCATCGTGTGTTATTCTGAGAGAAACACGGTTGCTCCAACTTTTCAGACTGAATACATAAATCTACACTTGATTAATTTTGTGTTTCTTTGAATTTGTTCCTTTATAAACGCATTCAGAATAAACAAGAAATCCATGCAGTGTAGCTCGTTGTTTTAGTTAGTGGGTTTATTTCTGCTTTCAATGTAGAATGTTCTGGGTTCAGTTCCCGGTTCTGGCTAAAGCATTTACCTTTGGAACTTGATTTCAATCATACTGATGTACTATGTACAAGTACACGATGACTTTGTATTCGTCATAGCAACAAAGTTCATAATAAATAGTGCGAAAATGTCCTCCACTGAAAATCAGTTTTTGTAACTGAGTGGGTAGAGCATGTATTTATTTGAATGACTTGTTACTGGTCCGAATTCTTGAATATTTAGTTGTCTGGTGAAATTGTTATACCTAAGGCTACCTTCTGATAATTATATTTTTTTAATCATATGTATATTCTATACAAATGTTGTTTTATTCTCATAACTCTTAAGATATCCTTGATATCTATGATATCTGTGATAAATTGCTCTTTTAATTATAAGAACCATGCTAGGAATACTATTTCTGCGCGTTAGATGGACACTGGTGTATTTCATCCAAAGTTTAGAGTGATGTGTTGTAATTAAACCCTGTATAGAACGTCCGTCGGTCTCGCTTCGGATAATCTCGGCCGTTTCCGTGAAGACAACTTCGGGCACGAGAAAAACCCTTAATTACGAACGAGGTCTTGTGCACTCGGCACGCCACTCGAGTATTTTCCACTCTTGGCGTGAATCACAGACGGTGAAAACAAAAGACGGACATACGGGAAATAATTAGAAAATAGAGAATTTCCTAAAGGGGTAGAGCAATGTACAACATAGGTGGCAGTGGTGGGAGGCGAGGGGAAATCGTGACGTCATGGGTAGAGAAACGTAGAACATAGGTGGCAGCGGTGGGAGGGGAAATCGTGACGTCATGGGTAGAGCAATGTAGAACATAGGTGGCAGCGGTGGGAGGGGAAATCGTGACGTCATGGGTAAAGAAACGTAGAACATAGGTGGCAGCGGTGGGAGGGGAAATCCTGACGTCATGGGTAGAGCAATGTAGAACATAGGTGGCAGCGGTGGGAGGGGAAATCGTGACGTCATGAGTAGAGCAATGTAGAATATTGATGGCAGCGGTGGGAGGGGAAATCGTGACGTCATGAGTAAAGAAACGTAGAACATAGGTGGCAGCGGTGGGAGGGGAAATCGTGACGTCATGAGTAAAGAAACGTAGAACATAGGTGGCAGCGGTGGGAGGGGAAATCGTGACGTCATGAGTAGAGCAATGTAGAATATTGATGGCAGCGGTGGGAGGGGAAATCGTGACGTCATGAGAAGAGCAATGTAGAACATAGGTGGCAGCGGTGGAAGGGGAAATCGTGACGTCATGGGTAGAGCAATGTAGAACATAGGTGGCAGCGGTGGGAGGGGAAATCGTGACGTCATGAGAAGAGCAATGTAGAACATAGGTGGCAGCGGTGGGAGGGGAAATCGTGACGTCATGAGTAGAGCAATGTAGAACATAGGTGGCAGCGGTGGGAGGGGAAATTGTGACGTCATGGGTAGAGCAATGTAGAACATAGGTGGCAGCGGTGGGAGGGGAAATCGTGACGTCATGAGAAGAGCAATGTAGAACATAGGTGGCAGCGGTGGGAGGGGAAATCGTGACGTCATCATCCAAAGCGTTTAGAAATCAAATATAAACCACTTTGTTGTGTTATTGGTTCTCGTTTTGATTGAAGAACTCTAGACCGTAACACTGTTCATAGGCAGTTATTGAATGCATGTTATTTTCTATACCAAAATTAGCTTTCAAGAACGAGTATTTACGGGATTATACAACGGCTACAATAAATGGCAAAATGTTTGATTTAATTTGAGCCGTCTATAGAAAACGATTGTTATTATAAACACGCATATATTCCAAAGAAATGTACTAAAACGATCATTGTTTTTGCCATTGTACAGCACAAAGCGAGTGGCCAAGACAAGAAAGTTTGTTTATATTTCTTTCTAGTCGTAATTGCAAACAAATGTTAGAGAACCATTTAACTTTCAATCATGCAAAACATTATCAGAAATATAACAAAAACTAACTATTGAAATAAATAAAACAGGCGTTTTGGCACAGACTATGACCGCCAAGCACACTGGATGAATGAAAAAGTATAAAGTTGTATTTTTAGAAAGTAATGTTTTTCGATAATAGTCCTAGCGCGCATTCAATTACAAACAAACTCACTGTTGATAACAATATGGTGGTTTTGAAGAACAAAAGAAGTATATTTATTTCTCGCTTATGTACATTTCGATTCTTTAGTGCAGATTTAGCTTACGGTAAAAGACACTTCTTTAGATCTTTGGCATGTCTTCGTTAAACTTTGTCAAGTAAAGCCTGATCCAGTATGGTTTCTTACCTTTCAAATAACTGGTGTTGAGAGGTTCCGGGTGGTGTTTTACATAATCGTTTCCAGAGCACCTCCAGATATTAGAGGGTGGATCTCAAACAAACTGCCTTCACCCCCCTCATCCCTTAGAAACTACACGGGCTCAATGTCAAAGTTCTAACTTTGTGCATGGTGTAGCTAGCTAGTATCAAATCACAATTCTGTCAACCGAACGCAACAGTGCAAAACCGAGTTTGCTGTTGCGTGATTAACTCCTCCCCTCCCCCGCCCCCCCTCCCCCCCCCCACCCCTCCTACAAACATTGCCCTCGCTACAGTTCTACACGGATTCTATGATCGACAATATATAGAGAAATTAGTTTTCGAGGAACCTGTCAAATGATTTCTCTCATCATTTTCAACATATTAACTAGTTTACTGCCCGTTTCATGCACGCTGCTTCACGTAAGTCAGTAGATTCTTGATGTTTTTTGCTCTTTCATATAGGCAGTCTTTCGCTTAGTGGAGTGCACAAGCCTCGTTAGTCACTACCGATGTGTTAGAAATTTAGAGGTATGCAACCCAGGGTCTTAAATTATCCTTAATGAACCTTTTTAAGTAGATGGTAGAAACTAGCTATATCTGGTTATCTAATAAGCATAAGGCTAGTTATTTTCCGATTTTTTATCACTTAGCGCTCTCATATATGCATATTACATGATAGAACTGAGACTAGAATAACAAGTAAAAAGTAAACATACACTACCTGAACACCACAATGTATTATAACTTGCCCGAAATCGGAGAAGGATCATGATCTTCTAAATCCCCTTGCGGGGTCTCGTCGAACTCCAAAACCGCGCACCGACCACGAAGCTATAGTCGCGTCGCGTTAACTTGCAACGTGTTTTGTCACGTATTATGTGACGCGTATGACAACTACCAACCTAAATCTAGTTGCATCCCGTGTTCTCCTGCCTCAGGTATTGTAGTGATAATATCGCGCGCATGTTGTCAGACGTGGTGGGGTCGCATTCCATTCACGGTTGGTGCAGTCAATGCAGTGGACAATAACAATGCAGCTGTTGGGTAATCTCGAGTTGAATACCGTTGAAATAGACCGTGTGGAGCGACCGTCTCTTCTCAGAATTTTAGGGGACATCTCGCTTCTTACGGCGTCGCCAGTATAGCGGCTATTTTGTAGGCAAACCTTAAACAAAATTACCATTTGGGGGGGGGGGGGGGGGTATAAGATAAATTTAGCAAATGGATATTGAAGATAACAGTTTTCCATGACTATATATACACCTACTAACTACTGTGTATACACCCTATGGTGTTTCAACCCCCCCCCCCCCCCCCCCTCCCCTGCTAACTGTTCGCTTCGCCTCAGGACTCTCGAAACAACTAACATCAAAGCTATAACAACTCCAGTCAGATCGTGACGCCATGTCTTAACGCAGCTGGTGATTAATAACATCCCCCCCCCCCCCCACCCCTCTTGTCATTAGGGCTGAATATAATCGTGGTGACGTCACAAGATAATGTTACAACATCACGGCAACAGTTGTATAGGCTGTGTCGGAGACAATCGGGTTCACAAGGTGAAGAAGTGAAGTCCATTAGGGATTCAGTTTCATTACTTCTTGTCTTAGGAATAAGTAAACGGTGACTTTGAAGCCGTCCTAGCAACCAAGCACTCAATAAATTCAAAGTTGTTCTGAATCGACCTTGTTTATTCTGACATTTGTCCGCAGGTGTTCGCACTGTCCAATCACTGATTCATATGTTTCTTATTTGAAATATCGATCTTTGATTGGTTATCGCTCACTCGTCGATAGTTTTCGGAGCCTACAGGGTTGGTTTAGTCGCTTTAAATTAAAGTCCCCCACTGAAAATCGGTTTCCTTACTGAGTGGGTAGACTCGCTAAATGTGAATTTGTTTATTTTATTTTTATTTATTCTTAGGGCTGGTCTTACAATCTCCTAATAGTATAGTGATTATTTGTAGCAATTAATGTATTAGGAGTATTTGAAGAGTTTTGATTGGTCGTTGCCATGGAGACAACAAGCTATTCACAATCTATGACGACACAACCCTTTATTTAATTGGCTTCGATTGTTGTCTAAATAAAATAAATAAAATAAATTCACATTAAGAGTCCACCCACTCAGTAATGAAACTGATTTTCAGTGGAATTCTTTAATTTAAAGCGACTAAACCAACCCTGTAAGCTCCGAACACCATCGACGAGCGAGCGATAACCAATCAAACGATATTTCAAATACGAACCATATGAATCAGTGATTGGACAGTGCGAACACCTGCTAGTTAGTAGTAGAGAACTAGTCTTGTAAGAACCATTCAACAGTGTGTTTGTAAATTTATACAGCCGCCTGTTGATGAGTAGCGTGACGTGGGAGGGGCGGGAGAGGGGGTGGAAGGGGAGGGGATGACGCGTCACCGTAACTTGTGGCCGCATACGGTGGAAGTGATCGGTACCCTGGTCTTGTGTTTGACATAATTCTGTTGGTTTCCATCATCAGTAGCCACGCATAGTATTTGTCTCATCATGCTGTGGGTGATACTGATACAAGGGTTAAATCCGAGAATAACAACATTGATTTGATGTAACGACATCGCCAAGATTAGAACCCGCTAAAATCAACTATCAAGGACGAGCGGTACTTTTAAGTTTACCCACTATAACTGCCATTTTGAAGCAAACCAGATATGTTATAACACATTTGCATTTGGGCAAATATGTTGGCAAGGAATTTTTGAAAATTCTTTCGCTACAGCATACTGCAGCCCTTTACACTCGGGAAAATTGTGGTATTTTGTGTATTAACGCATTTTCGTTGCTTTTTCGCCACAATGTCGTGCGTCGGAGATGTTAAATCTAACAGTTGAGTACGTAGTAAACAATAAATAATCAAATAATCAATCAAACCATTACGATTTTGACACAAAATGGCCGCGTTAAAAAAACCATGTCGTATACAGAACTACATGATTCCTCCCCTACACACACATTATGACCGGTGAATGACGTATACATATGAACACAAGTAAGGCGTCACATACTATAAACTATAAACTATAGTTATACACAATCGTAAATCTTGGCCATTGCTAACGAGCTAGTCGGTTAAATGACTTATCATGACAACAATCAACATCCGCCATTTTATAACCGCGAAGTGCATCGGACGTATTTGTTGATGAGTAGTTACGACCATTGCGCACCAGTAAATAGAGATGCAATGTGAAATTAGCGTTCTGCACAATAGATGGTTTATTGAACTGATATACGAGGATTATCCTGCCCAGGGACTACTACCTTATCGCGGTAGGCAGGTTTGCGTGCTTTGGTGCTTTGGTTATCCCGAGAGCTATGTCGTCGGAAGCGTATGCTTCTGGTAGGGCCACCCTAGCCGGACAGGTCGATGAAGAGAAGTCAGACGAAATGCAGTCCACATGCTCCCCACTCTTTTTTCTTCCCTTTACCCCTATCCTCCCCGCCCTCCCACTGGCCCCTTTCCTCCAAGCCCCCTATTTCATTTTCATATTTCACCCATCTCTCATCGCCTCGATTAGTCAAGTTGCAAAAATATGAGACGTTAAGCCCAAATATCAATAAATCACGATGAATATGTTCTTTAAAATGTTGATTTCAACTGTAAATGTACACAAGGTCTAGAAAATAGATGGATGTAGATACGTACAAGAGTTAAATACACAATTAAAAACATTTAATATTATTTGTTTAATGGTGCTATTAAATTAGATTTGATGCAAGTGAAAGTGTCAAACCCTACTGAATTGAACAATTAGAATTATTATTTATCCATACAGCCTGTGTTAATCACCTCTACCCTATTCAATTACGAAATTAATTTTCAACTAGTAAAACAAAAACAATTTTAAATGTAAAAGGCACACAATAATTAAAATTACCAGACAAAAATACGCGGTTACTACTGCGTATTTTAGTTATTCATTACATAATCTAGGAAGCTTTAGATCATAGTAAAATCGTATCTTTCAATAACTTACTTTGCTTACACTACTTTCACTATCATATTATCACTCTCACTGTTGCTGTCACTTCATTTACACTCCCGTTATCACTTTCACTACTACTTTACTCCATAACCACTTTCATTTCACTGTCAATTAACCCTTAATGTAACTTCAATCTCACTCCCACTATAACTTCTCTCCCCCACTAAACTTCAGATTGGCAAAGTTTGGCCAGTTTGCTGCTTAATCCCAATAACAACTTTCTGCCTAGTTAATCTGGACAGTTAATAACTGAAATACCGCACATTACTCGACTTGGTGTAAACCAAGGGTAGACCACACAACGGGGGGGGGGGGGGGGGGAGAGGGAAAGGGGGGGGGGAGGTTATAGGGAATTTGTGGTTTCAAAACCACGACAGATTTTCGGAGTGTCCGAAACCTTAATTCTAACGTTACTTTTACTGCTAATTTTCAATGTGGCTGGGCCTTAATTTTATTTTATTAGTAGACTCGTGCACATATAAATAGTAGGCATTTATTTGTATACTTGTAGTGTTTCAACTACTACTGCATTTTAAAGAACAAATACCCACATTACACGGTTCAATACTTTCGTCAAACTTATTGAATTCAAGGACAAAAAAGCATCAATTGATAGAAGCTATATTGTTGCAGTTTTTACCAAACTGTCTTTGATTCACTTTTGTTCTTGAATTCAATCAGTTTGACGAAAGTATTGAGCCGTGTAATGTCGGCAAAAGAATGTATGTGTTCTACCACAACAGCCTTCAATTGTTTCTCCATGGCAACGTCAAAGTTTGATCACAAATGTGGTAGCCTCGCGCAAAGATGTGACGTACGTGCAACCTATGAATATAGCCTGGGGCATAATTAGTGATCTGTTTGGTCATGAGGAATAGGAAGGGATTTTGTGATCACAAGCTAATTCAAAGGGAGACATGTTTTGGTATTTCATGTTCAGTTGAAGTTTACTCTATAAATAAATAAGAAATAAGAGTTTCTGGGTTCTTCCACAACAGACTTCAATAATTGTTTCTCCATGGCAACGTCAAAGTTTGATCACAAATGTGGCCGCCATGTGCAAAGATGTGACGTACGTGCAACCTATGAATATAGCCTGGGGCATAATTAGGGATCTGTTTGGCGCATCGCATAATATTGATCTATCGTTTCTATTCCATAGGCAACTTGATTGAATGATAACATCCTCGAGGTATCTATTGGACCGTGGTGCGTTTGTTCTACCCATAATGCAATGCGATCGAGCCATAGTGTGGCCGCAAGATAAGCTGTGCTTGCTCTAATCATGGCGTTGTATCTTATAGGTTCTATTATAAATCCATGCTCTAATAAACCATTTCAAAAACTATCTAGGACCCTTTGTATGAGTATCATCATTGTCTTCTAAACCTTCAAGAACAACAATACACAACAATTAAAAGTAAGCTTTCAAATGGTCATCATCTACTTAGCTTGATTTTATGTTTCAATTGTTGTTCATTTTTGCTAATAAAGATTTAGAGGACCGTGATGATAGTCATACAAAAGGTCTTACATAGTTTTTGTAATTGTCTATAGGGCTTTGTATTGCTGTTTTCTCTCACAAGAAGCGCTAGCTTACTACCTGCCCTATGAGCAGGTATTATCTTAGAGCAGAGATGAGCTCTAAGGGTAGCATGGCAGCTGCTCAGCTGAAAAAATTAATTAGCAAAATTAATTAATTTAAAAAAATGAAGCGTGCGTGAAAAATGAATATTGCAATAATTTATCCGTAAATAAATAAATAAATTATTATAAGTAATATTAGTGTGAAAATAAGGAAAGTAAATATCATTATTATATTATGAAAGGAACAGAAGAAAAAGAGAAACAAAAATAAAAGGGAGAAAAAAGAGGAAAGATAGATGTATTTATTTCATTCAAATTCTAGTAATTGCGTTAAAGAAATTACTCCCTCCACCACTATTAAAAAATGTTAAAGAATTATAAATCATGTGTCTGAGAAAGCAAAACTTATACATTTCTGTTATGTTAAACATTTTTAAATATAAGTTCTAGAGAGAAAGTTTATAATAATTAACGGCTATGGAATTTGTGCGGATTCAAGTCGTAAGTTATTTAATTAAATACCAACATTGCTAGTGCGGTTTTGCCCAGAGCTGTATCCTACTTCCTTGGTTGGCAACAATCAATGGGTTTAGCCTGGTTGCTATGGTGAAAACAAGTTAGTAGCTTACTTAATGTTACATTATTCAGGCTATACATAGTTATTACATGTGTGCTGTGAGGCTCACTGTAGCTTCAATAAATGTACTATTTATTAATACATTGTACGTACATATTATAACTGATTTTGTCACAACCAAAATAAATTTGTAGAACTAAAACATTAGTATCAGTCCAAAAAAATCTGCCACTTTAATTAGGACTCGATTTATCAAATATTCCTTCAAGTCAATTTAAAAACGATAAGAACTCAAAACAAGATAACCAATCTTAAATATTGCAGTCATTACAGAAACCAAATGATTTTACATTAAATAAATAACTACCATATAAAAATAAATAAATAACAACCTAAGATTTAAAATATTATAAACATTTTTAAACCAGTGTTTATTTCTGACTTGAATCTTAGAGTCAAATCCATAGTCGTTCCTCACGTGCTCCTCAACTCAGCCTTTCCTCAGACTCTTCGAACCACCAATCACAGAGCAGCACACATGGCAATGCTGCTCTGTGATTGGTGGTTGGGCGAGTCTGAGGAAAGGCGGCTGAGTTGAGGAGCACGTGAGAGGAACGACTTTATGCATTTGATCCTAAATGTTGATGGTTCTATGTCTAGTGAGCGAAAGTTCAAGTCGCGATCATGTTCACGCACTAGAGTTTTCACGCACTAGAGTTTTCGCGCACTAGAGCTTTCGCGCACTAGAGCATTCGCGCACTAGAGCTTTCGCGCACTAGAGCTTTCGCGCACTAGAGCATTCGCGCACTAGAGCTTTCGCGCACTAGAGCTTTCGCGCACTAGAGCATTCGCGCACTAGAGTTTTCGCGCACTAGAGCATTCGACAGTAGAGCATTCGCGCAGTAGAGCATTCGCGCACTAGAGTTTTCACGCACTAGAGTTTTCGCGCACTAGAGCATTCGCAAAGTAGAATATTCACTCACTTAAAATTTCGCTCACTTAATACGTTCCCTTGTTGATTACTAACCTCTTTTACAATATTGTGTAGCTTTTTCAAGATAGGTTAGACTATTACTACAACACGTTTATATCTCGCGGTATTAATAGTGAGACTACATAGCTTGAGAGTTTATAGAACGGAACGAGAAAATTACTGTAAACAACAAATAAATTGGCTGAAGCTGGAGTTCGAGTTGGAGTAATTTAATAAGAGTTCGTTAGGGAATAATTGCTCGAGTAGTTATTAGGGGATGAGTTAGAGAAGATTAATTTCTCAACCACCCCAACATTCGGGCCCCGAGTCGTGAGCGGGGGCGGAGATTGAGTTAAGTGAGCCGTCTTAGAGAAGAAATAGAATTTTCGCGAATTTTCGCGAGAGTGACGGCGCGGACAGTTGAACAGTTCATCAGATTATCTCATTTCCGCTTATTAAAAGATACAAAAATAATTCGTTCTTGAAATGTAATTATTGTTAATTGGTTCTGAAAATTATTTCTTGGTCGTCGAACTGTTTTTAATAAATAATTCGGTGAAATAATATTAGTGAAAATAAATTTTGTCATCAAAGCGTATTATAATGTGACAGTTAAGCTCACGTAACGCATTATCTTTAATTATTAAAATGTTTATCTACAAAATTGCTTTAAAAATAGTCCAGTAGAAGTCAAAATGATGTATTTACGTAGAGAATATATCGTGATTAATTATTATATTGAATGATGCTCAGTTTCCGTTAGAATGTTTTTTTAAATCACTTTCGTTATATGATTTTAATACACACATTCAATATTAAAAATCATTATATGTAGGTAAATTCTCTAGGAAATGACATAATTTTAAATTTTTGTTACATGATACGTAGTAAAATATTTACTATGTGAATTTTTACCGTATCACTGCAAAGATAATCACCGTTTCGATATGTGATCTATTGATAGGTATATTTATGAGCCACCGCTGCACTCACCGCGCGGCCGGATGGTGGGGGTAGACCCTTGGCGTGCATGGGGGTTTAGTGCAAGACATCACTGCAAGGTTAAGATGAAATACACTTGTTAGTTTGAAGATCGTCCACCAGGGGAGGTAGACTGAATACAACCTGCGGGCAACAGGTGTGTCCGTAGATCCCCTGAGCTCAGTTTGTGTTCATATGTGGTATATATGATGCGGTAATACACAACTCAAACAGTTTTACAAGCTTTCTCAGCGATCAATTTCAAAAAGCAGTATACATGAACTTGCAACGCATTGAATAGGTCTGTAGAAGAAATAGTGAATATGTACATCGATAGTAATATTTCATAGAATTTAAATAAATGTAATTATAGTTATCTGGAACAGCGGGCGTAACTAATGAAACTTGTAAGCTTTACTTAGCCCAAAAATACATTTACGAATGTAGTTAAAGTTTTTTAACTTCTAATATGGATTTAATTCATCACTTCTTGGCTTAAGAATAAAGCCGCGTTCACATAAATGACTAGTGACTATTGACTATTGACTATTGACTATTGATTAGTGACTAAGCGAATTGAACCATAGGCGATACGTGCTGACGTTCACACAACTTTACTTTTGACTTATGACTATTGACTATTGACTAACGAATTGAAGATATCTGGAAGTCATAGTTACAACCAATCACAACGTTCGCGTTCAGCCAATGAATGTGGAGCAACGGAAGTCAATACCACTATTCAATTACTGTCAAGTGTATATTTGTTTTTGACTATTTCCGGCGAATATTATTTATTTATTATTTTTATGAAGCTGTCAAACAATAAAATATTCTTATTTTGAAAACAAATCTTCAAAACAAACAAGAAACATACAAAACCTTCACAACTTGGTTGCCCATCATTAAACGTTTTAACTGGTGATTAGTTACTATCGCCATACCTCGTTTTCTTCATAATGTTGCAATTTTATTATTTTGACAGCTCGTTGTTTGTCAATCAGTTCGATTCATTTGTTCTAGGTGGCAGATCATACGTGTCAAAGAACTTAGTTGTGTAGTGTTCATATCTTTCTTTGGGTAGTCAATAATCACTAGTCAATAGTCAATAGTCAGTAATCAATAGTCATTTATGTGAATGCGGCTTAAGTATTCGGTGACTTTGGTGCCGTCCTAGCAACGAAATTCAAAGTTGTTCTGAATCGGTCTTGTTAATTCTGGCATCTATCTGCAGGTGTTCGCACTGTCCATACGCACTGATTCATATGTTTCATATGTGAAATATCTATCTTTGATTGGTTATCGCTCACTCGTCGATGGTGTTTGAAGCCTACAGGGTTGGTTTAGTCACTTTAAATTAAAGTCCCCCACTGAAAATCAGTTAAGTTACTGAGTGGGTAGACTCGAAATGTGGATTTAATTATTTTATTTTTTTATTTTATGTGTGAAATAACGCCATAAATCTTTCGATTCTCGATGAATCAGCGGAAATTAACGAGGAATTAGATAAGAATCTGAGGTAGGTATGCGACTAAAGTAAGCCTAACGTAAATAGTATTATCATCCTTACGACAAAGCCGTGTCCAATGGTACCAACTTAATAGTCTACTTCTCAAGTTTCTACCCTCATTAAAACAGGTACATTACGGATAATGTACGACCTTCTGTTGGTTACCTGAAACAGTGGGCGTGACCAATGATTATTAATCTTGTGCACTCCACTAAGCGGAAGACCATACTTTTACGAGTGTGTGAAAAAACGCCATTCAGGATTCTATTGATTTTCGTTTAATTACCGTGCATGAAAGTGTTAGTAGATATATGAATCTGAGTTCAGTATATTTGAGATTTCCTTAGTTTGACGCTCCCCTGCTGCTCCCCTCCATCGCTATGTGACCACCCTTATCCCCGTGACAACCCGATAATCATATAATATTTATTCATTTCATACTCTATTATTTATAATCAGTCATATTTTTTATGTTGAGCGGTGGTCACATAAGTAGGGGGTGGAGGTTTTAAACTATGTCAAACTTAAATAAGCTGTACTATATGCGATCATATACTTACCTTGGAGCTAGTTTAACATCTTTTCTCTCGCGTATGTATTAGAAAATGAATACCTGAATTTCTTCCGTTACCCGTGCGGCTTTGTATCAGATAAGAAAACGCGTTCCTTTGGGGAATTTAGACAGGCGTTAACAACGCCCCCCCCCCCCCGCCAAAAAATCCAGAGCTTTTGTTTCGTTTTTCTCGCGTGCAAATACCGGGCTTTTCTTCTCTCTGCACACAGCTGTCATTCATTCTGTCTACTTTGCTGGCTGGCAGGAGGGCAGAAGGGATTTGTATTGGTTTAATCATACTGACACTCATCGTTCCGGATGTGAGAAATAAGAAAAGTGTTTTTCTTTCAAGAATGTTGGAAAAGGTCAGCTTAAAAAGCGTGAGCGTTTTAAGTTTAGTTGTTTTTAGGATGAATGTTCACCTCTTTTGCGGAAAATCCGATTTTGGTCTGTTAAAATATTGCTTTAAAGTGGTTTTTAACTTTCCAAAAGAAAATCAAAATATGCCATACTGTACGGGATTTCGTGTTCTTTCTTATAAATGTATTTTCATTTCAGTAAAAAAAAAATACTCAAGAATGGATTTTAATAATTGTCCCAAAAGAAAATCAAAATATGCGATACTGTAGCTACGGGATTTAGTGCTCTTTCTAATGAAAGTGTTTTTATTTCAGTAAGAAAAAAATACTTAAGAAAGGTTTTAAATAATTATTGTCCTAATAGAAAATCATAATGTGCCATCCGGTACGGGATTTAGTACTCTTTCTAATGAATGTATTTTTATTTCAATAAGTAAAAAATACTTTGGAACGGTTTTAAATAATTGTCCTAAAACAAAATCGAACTATGCTATACTGTACGGGATTAAGAGCTCATTCTAATGATATTTTTGTTTCAATTAGTATTTCCGTATTGCAGATGTTCTTAATTAGGTGCGAAAGGTGTCCGGCGACATTACATTGCAACAGATAATTTAGGACATCTGATAAACGGAAATATTGATTTGAACAAAAACACATTTGTTAGAAAGATCACTAAATTCTTTGCAAGGTTACATATTTTGGTTTATATTTGGGACAATTTTGATATATTTTAAAACAATTTCAAGAGACCGCAGTCGGAAGTTCCGCAGGCTAAGTAGTCACACTGACACATCCTTAAAGTAACTTATTGAAAGGCTAATCATTCTTGGTACATAGACACATATTAGACTGCCAATTTTAATTCATTCTTATTCCAGTTTCACTAAAACTATCAAAACATATTAAAAAAATCTATAAAATTACAGATGGTTATTTTAGTGAAAATATATTGGCGCTGACATCTTGAAATTTGACGCCATTGAAGTGTTGCTGCAAATTAATTCCACACTATATAGAAGGCGTCTACCATTGTTACCAGTATTGTTCAATATTGTTGGTAAAGATAACCCGGCCAACTATAGGCTACTAGCAACACCAAAAGACAACAATGAAACAAATTAATTGAATCGATGGATAAACAACAAGCTGTCAAAAAAAATTCTTCTGATTTTGGAAAACAAAACCAAAAACAAACAAATACACATACAAAACTTTCACTTAGTCATTGTGCATCATTAAAAGTTTTGTATGGCGAGCAGTCACTATTGCTACACTTGTTTTTATTTGTATGGTTGCAATTTTATTATTTTGACAGCTGGTTGTTTGTTCATCAGTTCAATTCATTTGTTCCATTGTTGTAGTCCGGATATGATGTCAGTTGCGGGTTCCCTCGATACAAAAATCCTAGCAAGGCCTTCTTGATCTCCTAAAGCAGCACTTTAATGACGGCAACTAAAACAACCGTATACATTTTTAATCAAATTGTATACCTATTTCAACCCCGTGCCTGACCACCCCTTGACGATGTGTTGTTTCAGAGTTCTGGGAGGATCACTTCCACTGCCGCTACCCCAACAGTTCCCGCACCCCGTACAACATCAAGTACACCAAGGTCTGCACCACCACGGAGAAGTTGACCCTTAATAACACCGCCTTCGAAGGACAGCTGCAGTTTGTCAGCGACGCCGTCATGGCCTTCGGTTACGCCTTCCGGTAAGACTTTGGGGGATTCCCGACCTTGACAATAACTTAGTGGGGGATTCCTGACCTTGACAATGTCCTTAGTGGGGGATTCCCGACCTTGACAATAACTTAGTGGGGGATTCCCGACCTTGACAATGTTCTTAGTGAGGGATTCCCGACCTTGACAATGTCCTTAGTGTAGGATTCCCGACCTTGACAATATCAGTGTAGGATTCACGACCTTGATAATGTCCTTAGTGTAGGATTCCCGACCTTGATAATAACTTAGTGGGGGATTCCCGACCTTGACAATGTTCTTAGTGGGGGATTCCTGACCTTGACAATGTCATTAGTGGGGGATTCCCGACCTTGACAATGTCCTTAGTATGGGATTCCCGACCTTGACAATAACTTAGTGGGGGATTCCCGACCTTGACAATGTTCTAAGTGAGGGATTCCCGACCTTGACAATGTTCTTAGTGGGGGATTCCCGGCCTTGGCAATGTTTTTAGTGAGGGATTCCCAACCTTGACAATGTCCTTAGTGGGGGATTCTCGACCTTGGGCACAAATCTCGAGCGAGTTCGAGTCAACTCGCATGCGAAATTACGGTTTTAATAATTACTTGTTCTCGGAACCAAATACATAAATATACCAAAATAACCCTAAGAGATGTTTGTTTATGAAAAGGTATAATATATTTTAGTATGAATAAATCTATATCCTCGAGTGTACAAAGTCAAACAACAAATCAACAAAGTAGTTCCTGAAATTGTTTACCGCAGTTGCCACATTTCCCGCTAGGCGCCCCCAGTCGTTTGTTACATGACCACCAACACATGTATTATTGTTTTCATATTATTAAATAATAATAAAGCCTTGTTATATTGTTATTTTGTTTTTATCCAGGAACTCGTATGTACTAAAATGCTTCAAAAACAAATATTCACTTAACAAATTAAGGTTATGTTTGTTTCTCCATGCTTGTGTGGGCTGCTCGTAATGGAATCTACCACTACTAATAATTGTAATAAATTAATTAATGCCGCGTGTTTGGTGTAACGATTAACACGCTAATATTGATCTAATGTGACGACAGCTTAAAGATTAAACTAATGAACACCAAGATTGTGTGGACGAATGTTTGTGGTAAATATTTTAATTAACAAAAGGTGTGGTACCTTTTTTTATTTCGTATGTATAGTCAGAGTCGATGGAGAAGTTTCCCCTACAGTCGATGAAGAAGTTTCCGCATTAAAAATAAATTTTTCTGTCGACTGTACCTGTCTTCATTTGAGCAATAATGCATGTATACAGTAGCGAAACTCACGAATTTTGTTGCAGCAAATACACTCGCACGCAGTTTCTATGACTGTAGACTGTGGACATAGATTGAGAGCAATAAAGTAGTTCTTCTACAACTTGAGGTAGCTTTTTATCATCATCATTATCCATCTCCGTTTCCTGCTTCTGGTAGGGTCAGTTTGTGTTTCACAACCAAATTTTTCCACCTCTTCTTATCTTCCCACAATCGTACTTCCTCTACTTGCTCCCAGTTCTCTTCTCTCGTCTGTAGGTCTTCAGCAATCTATTTCTTCCACCTCTTCCTTGGTCTTCCTCGTCTTATTTCTTCCTCCCCGCATTTCTTCCTTCGATTTTTGTTTCATATATTCTCCTGGGCATCCTCTCTTCCGTCATTCGTTTCATGTGTCCAAACCATCTCAGCCTTGTCCTTCCCATTCTGTCCCCTTAAAACACTTAAAAACGCTTAAAGCTTTTTATAATGGTAAGATATGTCCACCAGGTTACCGCTACGCAGCGCTAGTGTCGCAGAGATAAACCGTGCGCAAGTTAAGTAGTTCCACAGCAACCTTGTGAATGCCAACGTCACACGAGTGAGTCTGATCCAATCAGCGGGGGCTTCTTGAAATACTGACATATGATTGGCCAAGCCTCGCTCATCTATGACGTCAGCATCCACAAGGTTGCTGTGGAACGACTCGACTGTGGCATTACTGAAAAAAACAAAAGAAACAAAATACTAAAGCCAGCGTACAGTCAAGTTAAGTATAAGATTTGTTTATGGTTGATATGGAATGGACGTCTCAGGCGCGACTTTCTGTCGCTCGCAGCGCTAGCAGTACTGAAAGGTCCAACTCAATCTTCGCACCTCGTTTTCTCAATTCAACTTTCGTCGTTTATATTTAAAAATTTCTAAATTTAAATCATCCATTGTAGTTTTACAAGGTTTGTGATGTAGAATACCTTTTGCATTAGATACAAAACAAACATATCGTCGTTTGACAGTTGACAGTTAACTTACGACAATGTATAACACGGAATTAATTACAAAGTTGGACCAAGTTGGACTTATCAAGACAGGTGCTGCAGCTGCTACCTACTTCAGCTTTGACCTAAGATGGCCATTGTTTTATTACAAGCTACAAAATTCTCCGTAGTAACCATAAACAAGGCTTAAACTTAACTTGACTGTGCATCCGGCCTATTTCATCCCCCTTGACGTACGACCTTGACCGAGAGTGTTGTGGTTGCAGGGCGATGCACGCGGAGCTGTGCGGGGGTAAGCCGGGCCTGTGCGACGCGATGCGACCGACCAAGGGGACGGAACTGCTCCGCTACCTTCGCAAGGTCGAGTTCGAGGGGTTGAGCGGAGACAGTTTCCGGTTCGATCGCAACGGAGACGGTCCGGCCCGCTACAACATCATCCACTTCAAGCAGACGTCGGCGGGGAAGTACGAGTGGGTCAGAGTGGGGGAATATACTGACGAAGAACTGAGACTCAACATGTCAGGTGAGTTGGATTGGGGAGGGGAAGTGAGGGGAAGTACGAGTGGGTCAGAGTGGGGGAATATACTGACGAAGAACTGAGACTCAACATGTCAGGTGAGTTGGAGGGGGAGAGGGAAAGTGAGGGGAAATACGAGTGGGTCAGAGTGGGGGAATATACTGACGAAGAACTGAGACTCAACATGTTAGGTGAGTTGGAGGGGGGAGGGGAAGTGAGGGGAAGTACGAGTGGGTCAGAGTGGGGGAATATACTGACGAAGAACTGAGACTCAACATGTCAGGTGAGTTGGATTGGGGAGGGGAAGTGAGGGGAAGTACGAGTGGGTCAGAGTGGGGGAATATACTGACGAAGAACTGAGACTCAACATGTCAGGTGAGTTGGAGGGGGGAGGGGAAGTGAGGGGAAGTACGAGTGGGTCAGAGTGAGGGAATATACTGACGAAGAACTGAGACTCAACATGTCAGGTGAGTTGGAGGGGAGAGGGGAAGTGAGGGGAAGTACGAGTGGGTCAGAGTGGGGGAATATACTGACAAAGAACTGAGACTCAACATGTCAGGTGAGTTGGAGGGGGGAGGGGTAGTGAGGGGAAGTACGAGTGGGTCAGAGTGAGGGAATATACTGACGAAGAACTGAGACTCAACATGTCAGGTGAGTTGGAGGGGGGGGGGGGGAAGTGAGGGGAAGTACGAGTGGATCAGAGTGGGGGAATATACTGACGAAGAATATTGAGACTCAACATGGCAGGTGAGTTGGAGGGGGGAGGGGAAGTGAGGGAAGTACGATTTGATTGTTTGGTTGTTTAACGACGTACTCGACAACTACGACCATATGACGTCGGGGTGTGTTTGAAAGAAAGGAACAAGTAGGACGTTAAGAGGAGGAGAAATATCGATCTTTGATTGGTTATCGCTCATCGTCGACGGCGTTCGAGGCCTACAGGGTTGATTTAGTCGCTTTAAATTAAAGTTCCCCACTGCAAATCAGTTTAGTTCCTGAGTGGGTAGACTCTAAATGTGAATTTATTTATTTATTTATTAATGACGGGTGAGGACGTTGGCTGCTTCTCCTATGTCTTCTCCACCTTAACCTGTCGGATTTGGTAGCCCTACCAGAAGCATACGCTTCCGCCGGCTTAGCTCACGGGATCAGCAAAACACACAAAACACCCCTCTACCTCTCATTTTCTGCTTCAACTTCCCTTCTCTCATATTCTCTACCCGCCATGCTAATTGAAACAATAACGCTTCAATACTTCAAGAACCGTTTCATCACTGTAATGTGGGTGGGACGCGCGCTTCAAGTGTTCGACTAGTATAAAAAAAAAGCAACGGCTTCTTGAAGTGCAAACACACGGGCAAGTTTCAAGTGCTAGAGAGAATTTATGTGTTTAACCCAATTGGGGGGGAGGGGATTCCCGAGTGGGTAGAGTAGAGGTTAGCTTTACCGACCGCGCGAGAGGTTAACAAGTGTAATTTGTGGAGTTGTTTGAGATGGTTTCGAGTGGGGTTTAATGAAGCGGGGTTTGGTTACTTGTGGTTTAGGTCATTAGAATATTTACTAAAGGAAGGTGCGGTCTGAAAGCAAAGGTCTACAAGTAGTAAAGGGATGGACCATTATTTAAACCGCGCGAAAATACGTTTTTCCTTTATGATTGATTGATATTCGGGCTTAACGTATCATGTTTTTTCAACTTTGCTAATCGAGACGATGAGTGGGTGATATATGAAGATGAAATGAAATAGAAGGCTCTTTGGAGGAAAGGGGCAAGGAGGAGGGCGGGGAGGAAAGGTAGTGGGGACGATGTGGACTTCATTTCGTCTGACTTCTCCTCCTCGACCTGTCCGTCTAGGGTGGCCCTACCAGAAGCATACGCTTCCGCCGGTATAGCTCTCTGGATCACCAAAGCACGCAAACCTGCCCACCAAGATAAGGTAGCAGTCCCTGGGCAGGTTCTCCTTTATTTGTATTATTCTATTATGAATTATTATGAACAGCTAATCAGAATAGTAGCTAATAAGCTATTAGGTCGATTTTAAAGCTTCTGATTTGTAATTTCCATGGTGAAAACGAGTGTCAGCTACTATCTTTCTTAATAGCTGCTCATAATACCAGCTTTCAATGTAAGGAGGTAGTCAGCAGAAAAGAGCACAATTCTAAACACAAAAATTGTCTGCCATGTGTCAACCCATATTAAACTTAACGTAACCTATAGGTATATTAATCAACATATAAAACAGTACATTAGAACAGGGAACAGATTAAAAAAATGTCGGATCTAACAATGAATACAATATTAACAAGTAGACCTAGGTATATCTAAAAAATACTACACACCACATTAAAAACATGAGAGCGTGTGTCGAAATAGGTATTGTACAAACATGATGCTGAGGTTTTTATAACTTTATAAGTTCTACAGTGTTCTAGTTGATTCCAGTTAACAAGAGTGATTTATATTTGTAACTGAATTGTCTATTCAACAATGATATCTATCTTACCTACTTACTTTGTTGTAATTAAGGTCAGTGTAGGGCACAATGCCCTATTTAGCCTGATGAGTGATGATTGATGAATCTTAATGAGGAAGGGAGGAGGATAAGCCTGGTACCGTCACGTAGCCTGCTCCTGTCAAAAAGTACCATCTTCTTAACGTCCCATCCGAAAGGACGCGGTGTAACTTTGACACCAGTCATATAGGTTCCTCCACTAACCTGGACTGTTGACGAGAAGAACGAAGCTGTTACCCAAGCTTTCGAACCCTCCGATCTGCTCTAACCAACGGTAACTAGTGTTTCAGAGGAGAGTGGTCACCCATCCACCTCCTGACCTAGCCCGAGGTTATCTCTGTGTCTGAGCACACCTAAGAGACAGTGCCTAATTTAAGGAAAAAGTGGAACTGCGCAAACTAGTCTTTAGAGGCAAAGTGCCGGGGGGTCTGGGGGGCACGGCCCCCCAGGTTTCGTTGTTTTACCTTTTTTCAAGAAGATGTGTAAATGGCTTGAGATGTACTTCAATACATTTTATTAGATTTACTACCGCGATTCACCAAGCGCTTACCTCCTCAGAAAACATACAAAGTTAAGTAGACGTTAAGAAATTGAAGAATATAATTGAAGATTTAGTATTTAGTAAGATTTAGTAAGATTGAGCTCACAGATCTACTATCTCTCCTAGCAGGGCCTAATTTAGTGCGCAGCTAGACACTGTTTGCAAAAGTAAAGTTTGCACTGTCGCAAAAGTAATTTGCACAGCTGCAATTTGTGATTTACACAGTTATGAATTCGTCTTTAAAATAACTGATAAAAAATATACATTATATATTTTGTTTTTTTTACCTTATGCCCTATAAGATAGAAAAAACAAAATATATACTGTATATTTTTAACAGTTCTTTTAAATACGAATTCTTTACTGTGTAAATCACAAATTGCAGCTGTGCAAATTACTTTTGCGACAGTGCAAACTTTACTTTTGCAAACAGTGTCCAGCTGCGCACTAAATTAGGCCATGCTAGGAGAGATAGTAGATCTGTGTGCTCACAACATCCAACTTTCAACCGGTAGTCGACATAAAATGGCGTCTTAAGGTGATAAATCGCTCAGCTGCGTAATACGCGCGTGCATCATTCACGCACGCGGGGGCGGTGGAATGACGTATTATCATGATCTATGACCTCCATTTATATACGACGGAGACTTCCCGAGTCTGATTCATTGCGAGACTCCGCCCCCTTTTATGACGTCACAAGCCTAGGATTTTATTCATATCTACTCCGGTTCGAGAAAAAACTCCATGCGTAAATTCTGCTCAGGAAATTATTAATAAATACATTCACATTTAGAGTCGACCCACTCAGTAACGAAACTGATTTTCAGTGGGGGGACTTTAATTTAAAGCGACTAAATCAACCCTGTAGGATTTGAACACCATCGACAAGTGAGCGATAACCAATCAAAGATCTATATTTCAAATACGAAACATATAAATCAGTGATTGGACAGTGCGCGAACATCTGCGGACAAATGTCAGAATTTACAATGCCGATTCAGAATCACTTTGAATTTATTTGAATTATTTTCCCATTTGCGAAATCTCTGTGTTGTTTAATGTCTGTTCTATGTGACGTCACGACGGTCAAATTGAAAAGCAAAATATGAATTGACATTGGGACCGGTCAATAGAATGTAAACATGCTTACCACGAAATATGAGAGTTTTAACACGACTATCAATATCAACATTTTTAATTATGAAGGTTGCATGGATTGATTCGCGTTTGTAAAGTTGGAAACTAAATGTGGGCTGTCCTGATACTATCTTACTTCTTGCTGTGAGAGACCTATAGAAGTGTAGATATTGTGGAAAGAGAAAATAATTACTGATAGGATGTTTTGATTTTCGCAGAGATCCAGTTCAAGTTGGGTCACCCTCATCCGCCCGAGTCTGTCTGTAGTCTACCCTGTGACTTGGGTCAGGCCAAGAAGTATGTGGAGGGAGAGAGCTGCTGTTGGCACTGCTTCAACTGCACGCAGTATCAGGTGAGAGTAAAAACACTTGCATCAACTGCACTGCACGCAGTATCAGTTAAAATTTTTTATATTATTGTATTTATTTAAGTACTTAAATCTCTATCTTCAACAAGTTATAATTTCTTTTAGCATCGTCATGCTATATGACCAACTGAAGCCGAGGATAGTTTTGTGCTTCCGAAAACATTGCATTTGGTTCAAGTTATTTAACTACATCATTTAGAAGTGATGTCTTCATAAAACATTGGATGGACTTTATCCTTTAAAAATGCTCTATTTACTTCGAATTTCGGTTAAAAATAATAATCATATACACAAATTAAATAGTAAATAGTTAGTCAAAACACGTGCAATAATAAATGTGCACTTCGGGTGAACGGTTAGTAAAATGTTTGACAAAATATACTATAAACATGATTCACAAATAAACAAATTATAAAATATAATTTATATTATTGATAGTAGATGATGATTATATTATAATCAATGAGCAATAGGTTTAAAGAAATAATCTTCGGATAAATAATGTAAATGATAAAGGAGATACGAATATGGTAAATTCTAACGGAAAAGACACTGAATGGTAAAATAGTATAAATCCAAAAAAACGAAATAAAAATACCGTACATAATGTGTTGATGTATTTACCTCACATCCTCCCTCGTTATTTTCTCCGCAGTCCGTAATACCCCGCCCGGCAATGCTCTCTCCCGGTATTAGAGATAAATAGAGGAAGAAAGGTGCAGCGTACCACGACTCACAAACACCCGAGAGGGTTTTGACATTTACCACTCTTTAGATTAGTAAGAGTGATTACATTGGCGCTGGCGAGGCATCAAATTACCCTTGGGGGTTTGCTCCCCCCCCCCCCTCCCCTCCACGTTTCGCGCCACCGGCGGTTTGTTACGGAATTCGTCGGGCGTACAGGGTTTTTTAACAACCGTAGCTCGGTCAGTATTAGTGTAGGATTTGTGTAGTATTAGTGTAGTATTAGTACAGTATTAGTGTAGTGTAGTGTAGGATAAAAGTAGTATTAGTGTAGGAGAGTGAATAGGCGCACGAAATTAGTAATTATTGTTTTAATTTAACGGGCCCATTGGCAGACAAAATGAAAGTTTATAAAATATGAATAAAAGATAACTTGTTATAATAATAGAAGGAAACGTGATATAAAACGTGAGTCTTCATGTAAAAAAAATACGGTTTGCATTTTGTGTATTGTAATTATTTGCAGTTAATTGTTTAATGATAACTATTTTGCCCGTTTCTTTGAAGCTTCTACACAATACAGTTTTAGTTTTAATATTATAAAATTATGTTTTAATCACGTAAAAGAGGTTACATTTTAGTGAGAAATAATTAATAAGTACATTAATGAATATATTAATTATAAGGTAGTTTTTACGACTGTTATGATTGTTGTTGCCCTTTTTTTACAGTTTTCTACAATTTGGTGGAGGTGCCAAGTACCGCAGTAAAATTTTATATTTTAAAATAAAGTTGTTTTTCCAGTTTATAAAATTGATTTAAGCTTCTACTTTGTGTCTGTTATACACAGTGTGCCTATTTTGTAAATAACACTTTGTTTATGATCATAATTGACACTAGTAGAGTTTTAAATCATTATTATCAATCATATAAATCGTTAATCACACATTAGAGCAATTTTTATATTTATATAAAATAATCTTATGCATTTACAAGACAACTAGTAAGAAAGTTTCACTTGTTCACCCTATTTTGAATGTTTCCACAATTTGGTGTAGGTGCCAGGTATTTTCAAAATCACAATTTATTAGTTATTTTTCTCATTTTTGAAGCTAGTTTCACGTGTATTTCCCAGTTTCTTGACCGAATATTTCTTTACTTCATGTGTCACTGTTAATTTTCCCGGTTGGGGTAATATATAGAACAGCCAGCTAATCTCCTCTTTCAAATTTTCTCTCTAACAAGCTTTGTGGTGTGGGTAGGCTAACCCCTCATTCCCGCAGCAGACTCAACCCAGTGGAATTTATTATGTATTATGTTCCTAATTAATTACATGTTTGTTTTCGCCGCCCGCTTCAACCACCCCCCCCCCCCCCCCCTCCTCCTTTCCCCCACCACTGCTAGTGAAATAGACGTGCCGGCATAATTTCTGTAATGTCGCCTTATGGTATGTTTACAATAATATCTCTGTTAGTCTGTCCCATGTGTGCGGGTAGACCGAAGAATAGGGGTAAATACCCCCTTTGTCTGTTTTTCTTTTTTTCGTCCATTGCTTTGTTTGACTTTGGGTCTGGGATGTAGTCGTTGGCAACGGGTAATATTCCATCCTCTTTAAATGTACTAGCTTTTGTATAATGTTTAATGTGGCCGAATTGTGGTTTTGTATGAACTAAAACCTAGGTTAAAAACTATGACAAATGTCTTAATTATTACGGTTGTAATAATTAGTAATGTAAAATAAATACATTATAAGTTTACTAACTAATAACTATACCCATTAGACATTTATTTAAGACTTAAGGTTAAAGATTTTATTTTCCTAACTGTTTTACTTAGGATCGCTACCATTGGCCGGATTTATAAAACGTCTCCTCTCATTGGCTGGGCTAAGAATTTTAGTTATAAAGCTAACGTTGCTACATGGCTCTCTTACATCTTTAATCTTACGACAGTCTGTAAACACCATAATGCTTTTGACTTGGTTCGATTTTGTTAACCCTTAAATCTTTAATAAATGTTAAAAGGCTGGTCCACACAGATTTTTAAGACATAAGATTTAAGGTTTACGCGTAGTCGTAAAGTAGGATCATAGGAAACACGTACTGGCGTTCACACAAAGTTTTAGTTTTTAAACGTTGTTTTTATGTGTTATTTATTGTCATAAAATTGGGCAATGTCAACTTTACGCTTATATCTTAAAACAAGTTACTAGAATCTCAAGCCAACGGACCAACTACTTTAATAATATTTACGAATTAATTGTAAGATGTGCAGGAGTTGTTGTAAACAAGGATTATTATAATAAATTATGGATAATACAAATTTCAATTAATTGGTATTGTATCACAATGATGATTTAACTTAGGATAAAACGTTACAAAGTACTACACTTTACTAGGCATATCTTGAACGCAACGAAACTATGTGAACCAAAGCCCTTAAAACAACGTCTTAAAACCTTATGCAATATGTCTTAAAAATCTATGTGGACCACAAACTGACCATAAACTGACCATAAACTGACCATAAACTGACCACAAACTGACCATATACTGACCATAAACTGACCGTATACTGACCATAAACTGACCACAAACTGACCATATACTGATCATATACTGACCATAAACTGACCACAAACTGACCATATACTGATCATATACTGACCATAAACTGACCACAAACTGACCATATACTGACCATATACTGACCATAAACTGACCGTTCCACTGCCTTCCAGATCCGTCACCCTAGCGACGAGACCCAATGCATCGCCTGCCGTGACGGAACACTACCCGACATCCGTCACGTGACATGCAAGGACATCCCCGAGGTCTTCCTTCGTCCTGAATCAGGATGGGCTATCGGCGCGATGTCCTTCTCGGCTACCGGCATCCTGATCACCCTCTTCGTGGGCGGTGTGTTCTTCCGGCACAACGACAGCCCCGTCGTGAGGGCTTCTGGGAGGGAGCTCAGCTATGTTCTACTCACTGGGATACTTCTGTGTTATTCTGTGACCTTCGCCCTGGTTCTAAGACCTTCAGACGTGGTCTGCGGTATACAGAGGTGAGGAAGCTACCCGAAAAAAAATCAAAATGTCCCGTTTTTTTTTAAATACAATAATTTATTTTAAACTTTTCATTTAATTAGTTATTGATATATATAGGTATTGGGTAATTAGATCACAGGGCAAAGATTGACATCTCGGCTGTACTTGCAGGTCTAACCCTAGGTCTAGGTTGGTCTAGGTCTGCTGTATGTCGACTTAACTGATTTATGTTGGTTTTAAAATTGCTTAAAAGCACTTTCAATTTTCAAAAAGTAAACGAAAATAATGTTATCCAGTAGTGTTTACTGTTCTTTTTTGTGGTTGTTTTTTCTTCAATTAAATATGTCTACTTTTCGAACGTTTTTGAAATGAACTTTTGCAAAGTGTAGTTTCAACGCAGCTTGCATAATTAAATAAGAACGTTTGTAAAACGGAAATATTTATTGGAAGGAAGAAACAATCACATGAAAGAACATTAAATTGTCTAGGGGATGACATGTTTCGGTCTACATTTTGACAATTTTAAAGATTTTTCAAGCTTATATAACAGAGAGAAATGGGGGTTCCGCAGGACAGGTGGCCAAACAGCCTTAACAGAATTCTACTTCATGTATTGAGGAAGAAGAACATTAAAAAGAACATTTAAAGAACATTTTAAAGAACATTTTAAAGAAAATTTCAGGGAAATTTTTAAAGTTTTCAAAAAGTAAACGAAAATGATGTTATCCACTTGTATAACACACCAAGCCTCCTAAAGTTTTAAACCGCCATCCACCTCCAAACCAAAACCACCACCCTTAGCTGTTATGAGTCCCCTACTTGTTTTGGATGTCCACAAATCAGCTCGTTACACATTCTATGAAGACCGGACAAGAAACTAAATTAATGAAACGGTAGCGATTCACGTTCTAGATTGTATTCTGTTTTTAATCGAAATTTTATCCCGGCCCTGTGTTAGCTGGATTTCTAGACGGATTTTCTGTCGGTCAACAAACGAAGACAAAGAGGAGAAAAAACACGCACTGCTTTTGATCATTTTAGGGGGAGGGGGGGAATCGAAGAACTGTTTACTTAGACTAAGTAAAGAGAAACGCATGATGCGTTGTCTTTGTGTGAAAGAATCCAATTTATACAATCGTGTGGTTTATTGTGGAGATAAAAACACACAGTCATATGTTTGGTGGAGCCGGAAACCGAAAAATGTTTTTGAGCCAAAATTGAAAGCGAGAAAAAATATATTCGGAATGATTTGTTTTTTCTGGAAGCGTCGGGCGTGTGTGTCAACATAGATGTATGATGAAAGCCCGTATTAAAGGGGGTTGGATTGAGGGGAGGGGGATGGATCGCTTTTATTATAGATCAGAAAGTTAGTTTTTTATCGATTGAAGAGACTTTTTTCTGAATACAAGAATTTTTAAATTTCAAGCCGTACCAAAAATTTACATTCAATGAATTTAGCTGTAAAGATTTCGCACATTACTATGGCGGGTAAGCGGATTCCACCTCTTCCTATCTTCCCACAATCGTACTTCATCTACTTGCTCCCAGTTCTCTCATCTCGTTTGTAGGTCTTCACCAATCTTTTCCTTGGTCTTCCCCGTCTTCTTCTTCCTTTGATCTTTTTTCTTATATTCTCCTGGGCATTCTCTATTCTGTCATCCGTTTTATGTGTCCAAACCATCTCAGCCTTGTTCTTCCCATTCTGTCCCCTAGCTTCTCCACACCAAGCATTTCTCTAAATAAAATAAAATAAATAAATAAATTCACATTTAGAGTCTCGAAACTGATTTGCAGTGGGGACTTAAATTTAAAGCGACTAAACCAACCCTGTAGGCTCCGAACACCATCGACGAGTGAGCGATAACCAATCAAAGATAGATATTTCAAATACGAAACATATGAATCAGTGATTGGACAGTGCAAACATCTGCGGACAAATGTCAGAATCAACAAGGCAAATTCAGAACAACTTTGAATTTATTGAGTGCTTCGTTGCTAGTTTGTATTTCTAATTCTGTATCTTCTTGTCTTTCCCACCGTTAATTATTATGAATATGCGAAATATATTAATGCAGCATTATTCTTCAGGTTTGGCACCGGGTTCTGCTTCACCGTGGTGTACGCGGCGTTGCTGACGAAGACCAATAGGATAGCGCGTATCTTCAACGCGGGTAGACGGACAGCCAAGCGGCCCAGCTTCATATCACCCAAGTCTCAGTTGATCATCTGTACAGGCTTGATCGCTATACAGGTAAGAAACATTGTCTATCACATAACGCGAGCTTTCAAGGTCCAATTAACGTGAAATGGTATTGTCTCATATTTAAAATCTTAGTTTACAGCGGACTGTGGTAAATCGTGGTCAAAAAGGGGTAAATATTGGGCACAGCGGTTCACGTGATAAAAATCATAGTACCTACTAATACAATTTGAAGATCTCCTTCTAAGCTCATAGTAGTAATACAATTTGAAGAGGTATAATAATTATGTAATCTCCTTCTAAGCCAAGATATTACACAACTTAAAAAACAAATTACAACTTCTTCAAATTGTATCACCCAACCACCACAAGGCACAAACTCATCAATGTTTTACTTCTAAGGAGGTGGTGAGAGACGGAGAAAGTGGGAACACTTACAATACAACCATGAAACAATTAGCCTAGGCCTACAACTTTCTTTCTTATTCCTTATACTTCAGTGCTTTGAAAATGATGTGTGTATACATATATCTATACTGCATCTGAACATCTCTTGTACCAAATGTATATTTATTTGTATAATAAGATGTAAATATTAGAATATGTAGTATTAAGAGTTAAGACTAATGTATTAACCAACATGACAACTCGAATGTTCTAAAGTATATAACGTATAACTATTGAACTTTAAAGAGGCTAATAAACATTGAATAATTGGTGTCCGCAATTGTTGCAGGTCCTGATCAACGGAGCGTGGATGCTGGTTTCACCCCCTAGAGCGATGCATTACTACCCCACAAGGGAAGACAACCATCTTGTCTGCTCGTCGCACATAGACGCGTCCTACATGATAGCGTTCATGTATCCCATCCTACTCATCATTATCTGTACACTCTACGCTGTACTAACGAGGAAGATTCCAGAAGCTTTCAACGAATCTAAACATATCGGTATGTGCAACGTTGGTATCTTCATTCTTCACTCTTTAGTGGTCTACCCGAATTTAGATTATTTGATCAAATTAGACCTTCACGAAGCTGTGAGGTTTCTTACTCCATTCCAAGTGATTATAGAGTGAAAGAATCTTTGAGCCACACTCGGTTGAAGTGGGCCCCTTTTCAGATGCTGATATTTACTTAAAGCTTTGACAGAAAAACTTATCCCTCCTTTATAGATTTACTATTAGGCCTACCTAATTCTCAGCCATTCTATCGTGGCTATAAGAACACTTATATTGAACCACAAATGTCTTGTTTCTTCCAGGTTTCACGATGTACACAACTTGCGTCATCTGGCTGGCGTTCGTCCCACTCTACTTCGGTACCGGCAACCACGTCCCGCTCCGCATCACCTCCATGTCGGTGACCATCAGTCTCTCTGCTAGCGTCACTCTAGTGTGTCTGTTCTCGCCCAAGCTCTACATCATTCTAGTACACCCCGAGCGTAACGTCAGACAGAGCATGATGCCCAATAGCAAGGTGGGTACCATACCACACACATACCTCCATGTCTGTGACCATCAGTCTCTCTGCTAGCGTCACTCTAGTGTGTCTGTTCTCGCCCAAGCTCTACATCATTCTAGTACACCCCGAGCGTAACGTCAGACAGAGCATGATGCCCAATAGCAAGGCGGGTACCATACCACACACATACCTCCATGTCTGTGACCATCAGCCTCTCTGCTAGCGTCACTCTAGTGTGTCTGTTCTCGCCCAAGCTCTACATCATTCTAGTACACCCCGAGCGTAACGTCAGACAGAGCATGATGCCCAATAGCAAGGTGGGTACCATACCACACACATACCTCCATGTCTGTGACCATCAGTCTCTCTGCTAGCGTCACTCTAGTGTGTCTGTTCTCGCCCAAGCTCTACATCATTCTAGTACACCCCGAGCGTAACGTCAGACAGAGCATGATGCCCAATAGCAAGGTGGGTACCATACCACACACATACCTCCATGTCTGTGACCATCAGCCTCTCTGCTAGCGTCACTCTAGTGTGTCTGTTCTCGCCCAAGCTCTACATCATTCTAGTACACCCCGAGCGTAACGTCAGACAGAGCATGATGCCCAATAGCAGGGTGGGTACCATACCACACACATACCTCCATGTCTGTGACCATCAGTCTCTCTGCTAGCGTCACTCTAGTGTGTCTGTTCTCGCCCAAGCTCTACATCATTCTAGTACACCCCGAGCGTAACGTCAGACAGAGCATGATGCCCAATAGCAGGGTGGGTACCATACCACACACATACCTCCATGTCTGTGACCATCAGTCTCTCTGCTAGCGTCACTCTAGTGTGTCTGTTCTCGCCCAAGCTCTACATCATTCTAGTACACCCCGAGCGTAACGTCAGACAGAGCATGATGCCCAATAGCAAGGTGGGTACCATACCACACACATACCTCCATGTCTGTGACCATCAGTCTCTCTGCTAGCGTCACTCTAGTGTGTCTGTTCTCGCCCAAGCTCTACATCATTCTAGTACACCCCGAGCGTAACGTCAGACAGAGCATGATGCCCAATAGCAAGGTGGGTACCATACCACACACATACCTCCATGTCTGTGACCATCAGTCTCTCTGCTAGCGTCACTCTAGTGTGTCTGTTCTCGCCCAAGCTCTACATCATTCTAGTACACCCCGAGCGTAACGTCAGACAGAGTATGATGCCCAATAGCAAGGTGGGTACCATACCACACACATACCTCCATGTCTGTGACCATCAGTCTCTCTGCTAGCGTCACTCTAGTGTGTCTGTTCTCGCCCAAGCTCTACATCATTCTAGTACACCCCGAGCGTAACGTCAGACAGAGCATGATGCCCAATAGCAAGGTGGGTACCATACCACACACATACCTCCATGTCTGTGACCATCAGTCTCTCTGCTAGCGTCACTCTAGTGTGTCTGTTCTCGCCCAAGCTCTACATCATTCTAGTACACCCCGAGCGTAACGTCAGACAGAGCATGATGCCCAATAGCAAGGTGGGTACCATACCACACACATACCTCCATGTCTGTGACCATCAGTCTCTCTGCTAGCGTCACTCTAGTGTGTCTGTTCTCGCCCAAGCTCTACATCATTCTAGTACACCCCGAGCGTAACGTCAGACAGAGCATGATGCCCAATAGCAAGGTGGGTACCATACCACACACATACCTCCATGTCTGTGACCATCAGCCTCTCTGCTAGCGTCACTCTAGTGTGTCTGTTCTCGCCCAAGCTCTACATCATTCTAGTACACCCCGAGCGTAACGTCAGACAGAGCATGATGCCCAATAGCAAGGTGGGTACCATACCACACACATACCTCCATGTCTGTGACCATCAGCCTCTCTGCTAGCGTCACTCTAGTGTGTCTGTTCTCGCCCAAGCTCTACATCATTCTAGTACACCCCGAGCGTAACGTCAGACAGAGCATGATGCCCAATAGCAAGGCGGGTACCATACCACACACATACCTCCATGTCTGTGACCATCAGTCTCTCTGCTAGCGTCACTCTAGTGTGTCTGTTCTCGCCCAAGCTCTACATCATTCTAGTACACCCCGAGCGTAACGTCAGACAGAGCATGATGCCCAATAGCAAGGTGGGTACCATACCACACACATACCTCCATGTCTGTGACCATCAGTCTCTCTGCTAGCGTCACTCTAGTGTGTCTGTTCTCGCCCAAGCTCTACATCATTCTAGTACACCCCGAGCGTAACGTCAGACAGAGCATGATGCCCAATAGCAAGGTGGGTACCATACAACACACATACCTCCATGTCTGTGACCATCAGTCTCTCTGCTAGCGTCACTCTAGTGTGTCTGTTCTCGCCCAAGCTCTACATCATTCTAGTACACCCCGAGCGTAACGTCAGACAGAGCATGATGCCCAATAGCAAGGTGGGTACCATACCACACACATACCTCCATGTCTGTGACCATCAGCCTCTCTGCTAGCGTCACTCTAGTGTGTCTGTTCTCGCCCAAGCTCTACATCATTCTAGTACACCCCGAGCGTAACGTCAGACAGAGCATGATGCCCAATAGCAAGGTGGGTACCATACCACACACATACCTCCATGTCTGTGACCATCAGTCTCTCTGCTAGCGTCACTCTAGTGTGTCTGTTCTCGCCCAAGCTCTACATCATTCTAGTACACCCCGAGCGTAACGTCAGACAGAGCATGATGCCCAATAGCAAGGTGGGTACCATACCACACACATACCTCCATGTCTGTGACCATCAGTCTCTCTGCTAGCGTCACTCTAGTGTGTCTGTTCTCGCCCAAGCTCTACATCATTCTAGTACACCCCGAGCGTAACGTCAGACAGAGCATGATGCCCAATAGCAAGGTGGGTACCATACCACACACATACCTCCATGTCTGTGACCATCAGTCTCTCTGCTAGCGTCACTCTAGTGTGTCTGTTCTCGCCCAAGCTCTACATCATTCTAGTACACCCCGAGCGTAACGTCAGACAGAGCATGATGCCCAATAGAAAGGTGGGTACCATACCACACACATACCTCCATGTCTGTGACCATCAGTCTCTCTGCTAGCGTCACTCTAGTGTGTCTGTTCTCGCCCAAGCTCTACATCATTCTAGTACACCCCGAGCGTAACGTCAGACAGAGCATGATGCCCAATAGCAAGGTGGGTACCATACCACACACATACCTCCATGTCTGTGACCATCAGTCTCTCTGCTAGCGTCACTCTAGTGTGTCTGTTCTCGCCCAAGCTCTACATCATTCTAGTACACCCCGAGCGTAACGTCAGACAGAGCATGATGCCCAATAGCAAGGTGGGTACCATACCGCACACATACCTCCATGTCTGTGACCATCAGCCTCTCTGCTAGCGTCACTCTAGTGTGTCTGTTCTCGCCCAAGCTCTACATCATTCTAGTACACCCCGAGCGTAACGTCAGACAGAGCATGATGCCCAATAGCAAGGTGGGTACCATACCACACACATACCTCCATGTCTGTGACCATCAGTCTCTCTGCTAGCGTCACTCTAGTGTGTCTGTTCTCGCCCAAGCTCTACATCATTCTAGTACACCCCGAGCGTAACGTCAGACAGAGCATGATGCCCAATAGCAAGGTGGGTACCATACCACACACATACCTCCATGTCTGTGACCATCAGCCTCTCTGCTAGCGTCACTCTAGTGTGTCTGTTCTCGCCCAAGCTCTACATCATTCTAGTACACCCCGAGCGTAACGTCAGACAGAGCATGATGCCCAATAGCAAGGTGGGTACCATACCACACACATACCTCCATGTCTGTGACCATCAGTCTCTCTGCTAGCGTCACTCTAGTGTGTCTGTTCTCGCCCAAGCTCTACATCATTCTAGTACACCCCGAGCGTAACGTCAGACAGAGCATGATGCCCAATAGCAAGGTGGGTACCATACCACACACATACCTCCATGTCTGTGACCATCAGCCTCTCTGCTAGCGTCACTCTAGTGTGTCTGTTCTCGCCCAAGCTCTACATCATTCTAGTACACCCCGAGCGTAACGTCAGACAGAGCATGATGCCCAATAGCAAGGTGGGTACCATACCACACACATACCTCCATGTCTGTGACCATCAGTCTCTCTGCTAGCGTCACTCTAGTGTGTCTGTTCTCGCCCAAGCTCTACATCATTCTAGTACACCCCGAGCGTAACGTCAGACAGAGCATGATGCCCAATAGCAAGGTGGGTACCATACCACACACATACCTCCATGTCTGTGACCATCAGCCTCTCTGCTAGCGTCACTCTAGTGTGTCTGTTCTCGCCCAAGCTCTACATCATTCTAGTACACCCCGAGCGTAACGTCAGACAGAGCATGATGCCCAATAGCAAGGTGGGTACCATACCACACACATACCTCCATGTCTGTGACCATCAGCCTCTCTGCTAGCGTCACTCTAGTGTGTCTGTTCTCGCCCAAGCTCTACATCATTCTAGTACACCCCGAGCGTAACGTCAGACAGAGCATGATGCCCAATAGCAAGGTGGGTACCATACCACACACATACCTCCATGTCTGTGACCATCAGCCTCTCTGCTAGCGTCACTCTAGTGTGTCTGTTCTCGCCCAAGCTCTACATCATTCTAGTACACCCCGAGCGTAACGTCAGACAGAGCATGATGCCCAATAGCAAGGTGGGTACCATACCACACACATACCTCCATGTCTGTGACCATCAGTCTCTCTGCTAGCGTCACTCTAGTGTGTCTGTTCTCGCCCAAGCTCTACATCATTCTAGTACACCCCGAGCGTAACGTCAGACAGAGCATGATGCCCAATAGCAAGGTGGGTACCATACCACACACATACCTCCATGTCTGTGACCATCAGTCTCTCTGCTAGCGTCACTCTAGTGTGTCTGTTCTCGCCCAAGCTCTACATCATTCTAGTACACCCCGAGCGTAACGTCAGACAGAGCATGATGCCCAATAGCAAGGTGGGTACCATACCACACACATACCTCCATGTCTGTGACCGTCAGTCTCTCTGCTAGCGTCACTCTAGTGTGTCTGTTCTCGCCCAAGCTCTACATCATTCTAGTACACCCCGAGCGTAACGTCAGACAGAGCATGATGCCCAATAGCAAGGTGGGTACCATACCACACACATACCTCCATGTCTGTGACCATCAGTCTCTCTGCTAGCGTCACTCTAGTGTGTCTGTTCTCGCCCAAGCTCTACATCATTCTAGTACACCCCGAGCGTAACGTCAGACAGAGCATGATGCCCAATAGCAAGGTGGGTACCATACCACACACATACCTCCATGTCTGTGACCATCAGTCTCTCTGCTAGCGTCACTCTAGTGTGTCTGTTCTCGCCCAAGCTCTACATCATTCTAGTACACCCCGAGCGTAACGTCAGACAGAGCATGATGCCCAATAGCAAGGTGGGTACCATACCACACACATACCTCCATGTCTGTGACCATCAGTCTCTCTGCTAGCGTCACTCTAGTGTGTCTGTTCTCGCCCAAGCTCTACATCATTCTAGTACACCCCGAGCGTAACGTCAGACAGAGCATGATGCCCAATAGCAAGGTGGGTACCATACCACACACATACCTCCATGTCTGTGACCATCAGCCTCTCTGCTAGCGTCACTCTAGTGTGTCTGTTCTCGCCCAAGCTCTACATCATTCTAGTACACCCCGAGCGTAACGTCAGACAGAGCATGATGCCCAATAGCAAGGTGGGTACCATACCACACACATACCTCCATGTCTGTGACCATCAGTCTCTCTGCTAGCGTCACTCTAGTGTGTCTGTTCTCGCCCAAGCTCTACATCATTCTAGTACACCCCGAGCGTAACGTCAGACAGAGCATGATGCCCAATAGCAAGGCGGGTACCATACCACACACATACCTCCATGTCTGTGACCATCAGTCTCTCTGCTAGCGTCACTCTAGTGTGTCTGTTCTCGCCCAAGCTCTACATCATTCTAGTACACCCCGAGCGTAACGTCAGACAGAGCATGATGCCCAATAGCAAGGTGGGTACCATACCACACACATACCTCCATGTCTGTGACCATCAGCCTCTCTGCTAGCGTCACTCTAGTGTGTCTGTTCTCGCCCTAGCTCTACATCATTCTAGTACACCCCGAGCGTAACGTCAGACAGAGCATGATGCCCAATAGCAAGGTGGGTCTGGGTACCATACCACACACATACCTCCATGTCTGTGACCATCAGTCTCTCTGCTAGCGTCACTCTAGTGTGTCTGTTCTCGCCCAAGCTCTACATCATTCTAGTACACCCCGAGCGTAACGTCAGACAGAGCATGATGCCCAATAGCAAGGTGGGTACCTACTTTGGGGAACAAACACAAAGGTTTGTTCGTTTGTCCTGCCTCAACTGGAGTAATCCGGAAATTCGTAAGTTTAACGGAAATGGGAGTAAAAATCACAGTTGCTCCCATTTTGACAAAATAAAAACACAGTTGTCACAGTTGAGATCGTTTGAGTTGAATTCTTACTCCTTCCTTCTTGAGAAGCGGGTGTAAAAACCTTATTGCCATCACAGTTGTAGTAAGTTACTACTGGGCAAACAAAAGAAACACATACAGCCCATCCCGGACAGAAAAACGGAGTTTTCTCAATACCTACCGTACTCAGCTGGAGTAATGATCCCAGGACAAACGAACAAACCTGTCTCTGTATTGGGCGCATTCAGTAACTCGCTTGATAGCCTTGCTTCCCCCATACCGAAACTAGCTGGTAAAACTATGACATTGGCTGACTATATTTCATAATTCAGACTCTTACTGGAGAACTATCTCTTCCAAAAACAAGACAAGAACGTTTGCAACTGAAGATTATTCACATTCATGTTCAATTCTGTTGTTAACACTGAAATTGATATCCACAATGTGTCTCTAAATGAATATAAGAGATTAAATTAGCATTAGTTGTAAGTTAGTAACATTAATTGTTGCTGGCATTTTACCTTGTTCTTATGTGTTTTGTAGCTTCTCTTATTTTTTCTGTATGTGTTACATGTGTGTCCATTGGCCAATGTATTGTATTTTATTGTATTGCACTCGTGGAACTTCGGTCCTGTTGTCGATATAGTCGATATATAGATTAATAATTCTTACCGGAGCATACAAATAATATAGAATAAATGTATTATGTGTACTGCTAGATTTTGGGAAACTAAACTAAACTAAAAGTGAAACTATAAAAGTGTTCTGGGTGTTGGTTACAGGTACGATTCAGCAGTCAGGTGAAGAGCAGTGCGGTGAGCGGCACTGCACACTCAGGCAGTATGATGGCCGCGGTGGTCTGCAGTGGAAACCAACAACTGTATCCGCAGAATAGCCAACATCCCCCGCAGGTCGCCGACAACAACATAGGTATGTGTACCAACTTTGGGCAGATAAACTAGCCTGCTAATGCGTGCGTTATGGGGTTTAGAATATCTATTACACTTTGGGCTGAAGTTGAAGTTGAAGTGAAGCGAAGTGAAGAGGATTGAAGTTGTACACCATAAGCATTGCTATGGGAGACCGTGTGGTACCTATCCATGCCAACAATTGTCTGTATACTCCTTACTTCTTACATGCAATGGAGCAGTGCAACCTACATATTTTAGTAGTACCTACATTTGTGGTACCTGGTGGTACCCACCTTTACTACACTCGCAGCGCTAGCATACTACCTACCTATACTACATGCAGTGATGATCTCAGGCATATCCCGGGGGGGGCGGAGCCCCCCCCGGCAGTTGTAAATGCCCCCCCCCCCCCCTAGCAGATTGAAAAAATCACATTTGGACAAATGTGGGAGGACACAAAGAGGACACAAAACACAAATTTGCAAAAAAAAATTGTCAAATACAAAAAAATGAGGTATATTTTTCCACCTCATATAAGACTAGGAAATAAATCGATTTCCACGAAAAACTCATCTACATAAATGGTGCAACATTTTATTTTCTATTTAAACGATGTTAGGTAAAGGTAAGAATGGCAAATAGGAATCACCTCATATTCGATAACTGAAAGGATGGCATCAACAGAGACCGTAACCCCTTCCGCCCCTGCCTTTTGTCACGGCGTCAAAAAAAAGCCATAAAATGAGTTACTAATTTAGCAACACCCCAGATTTTTATCAGCCCCCCCTAGGAAAAATTTCTGAAATCATCACTGACTACATGGTCCTACAGGCAACCCAACACTACCTTACATATGCTTTCGTCACATGCGAGGTACTTGTAGCCAATCAGTGATCGTTATTAGCTCGGGCTTGTCTTGGGTGGTTCGCTGGTTGGCTACTTGTGCTTCGCCTGTAACGAAAGCATCTGTAAGGTAGCCTTGGGTTGCCTATAAACGCCCTTATGACGACCGCAGCAATGTGTGATTTCGGCCGAATTCATATGACCCAGCTGTAGAGTACATCATTATAAATACTAAATTATCCCTCTAATAATTGATGATGATGAAATGACCTTATCCTTCAGACCGAAATTCAAACATCCATTACCGATCAATGTCATACTATTACTTCCTCTCCGTACGTATTTAACTTTGTAACTTTTAACGTTGTATGATTGTATATCATTTGTGTAATTGTATGTACCTGTAGGCTAAAGAGGGTATGGGCATGCCCATATAACCCTACACTGGCCATCCTGTCCTGTCATGGGACAGGAAAACAATAATAAAATTAATTAATTAATGATGATCCTAGTCCTAACCTTATCACGGTTCTGCGTTGCAGGGGTCGACCTTGAACTTCGAGAGGACATTGTCCACCAACTGAAGAAGAAAACCCTCGTGAAACATCCGGAGGTGGTCAACCGCTCCACGCAGACTCTCGTACCCGAAGAACCGACCACCAACCACCATCAACCACCTCCGTTACCAACCGAGCCGCCGAGTTCTCCGGTAAAACAGTACAGCCAACCCAACAATATAATCATCAGCAGTAACGGTCCGATTCTAGTCACGACGCAGCTCAAATCTCAAGAAGTTGCGTTATAGCAGGCGAGTCCAAAGAAGAAGGGAAGACATTCAAGTAAGAGGTACGTTAAGAGTAATCATACTCCAGTTGTGGTTTGAATCAATGGCCTAGGGAATAATTTATTGATGATTAAGATATATTTAAAAAAAAAAAATTCCCACCCGAAGTATTTTGATGTGATGTTAAATGGATGTTTACAGGGATGATGAAAGTATAAGTATTTTACGTGATTTTAAACTCAAATATAGTAGTTTCGATAAATGAATAGATTGGAATATAATAATATATAGTTCATTCGGATATTTCGATTAGGTTCTTAGATTTTACAAAGAAATGTTTACAAGAAAATGAAAATGAAATAAAAAAATTAGGATTAGGAGAAAGATATTTTTTTACGATTATTATGGGGAAGAAAAAAATGAGGAAATGTGAGAAGATCTTTAATGCAAATGCAATGCTCAGTAGTTTGATTTTGTTTGGTGAGTAAGAAAATTGTTTTTTAAAACAGGTTTAATTAGAAATGTGTTATTAGATGAAAGAATGCACAATCTCTTAAGAAATTTATATCTTATATATAAACCAGTTTAGTGTCACATTAATATGACTTGATACTGTAGTAAAAATAAACTAGATTTTTATTAGTAATCAATAGATTATTGAAACATAGGTTAGAATCATATTATGCCGATGAATTAGTTTGACCGTTTTACTATCCAACTTTCTACCTAATAACTTAAGTAGAAAATATCTAGATAGTGTATTGATAAATAAATAAACTAAATCCACTCGGTAAAAGAACTTACACGTAACATAAGCAAGTAGTAAAATAAATAATGTAATATATAAATAAAATTGAAAAATATCAATGAAATACATCGAATTCAGAGCAACATTTATTATTATTATACTAATTTCCGAAAGCTTGTAATTATATTTTAAACTTTGATTTTATTTAATACATTAATGTGCAGAAAATAACAAGTTATATTTTCATATTTAAATGTATACTCACCATTCAAACAAAAAATCAAACTATACAGCCAAAATAAAAAAAAAATCTTCCCCATAAATAATCATAGACTTTTTTTAAATAAAAATTCTACCGATATCTACAAGTCAATATAATATATAATATCATAAAGTGTAGTATATTCGATGGCAGTATGTTATATATGTTATACTTATACCAAAGATATTATAAATGTGCATTTATTACTATTCTATGGTGCCACCCTAACAAAATGAAAAGTCTGATGTATTTAACGTGTAGGTATTGCCCTGGTTATGAAGATACATTAACCACACATAATGAGCCCATGTGTGAGCTAATATGACATTCTTTATAGTGAGGATAAATACAAAAAAAATCCCTATATTTAAATTTTAAACGAGAGAAAACGTAAAATAACCTTCCAATATTATTATATAGTAATTGTAGTGTATATATTATATTGTATTGAAGCGATCTCAATGTGTAAATATTAACTCCTTGTCTCCTCTGTCCCTTCCCGTACAATGCATTGTAAATTGTAATCTTGTACTAAAACTAAAAACACTTATGGACGTTACGACTTGTGATGTATAATGAAGGAAGTAAGGAAATGGGGAAAAAATATGGATGAATTTTTTGTAAGATGGTATTTACAGGTGATCGTTTTTTTTAGTTTGGAATTTTAAAATAAATATTACGATTCAAGTAAATAATAATGTAATCTTGTGTAAAGAGATGAAACTACAAATAAATGTTTATGTGATGAAAGTTTGTTGTACGGTTTATTGTGTGGATTGACACCTATGAAAAGAAAAACTGGATAAAACCCTCCCCCCCCCCCCTCCCCCCTCCTCCTCCTCCCTCCTGGTACTATATCGTATAATACAATACAGTATAGTATAGATAGTATACTAGTATATGTTAGAAGGATCCCCTAGAATCCTGATCCTGATCCTGATCATGATCCTGAATATCATATCCTGCCCATGGACTGCTACCTTATCGTGGTGGGCAGGTTTGCGAGCTTTGTTGATCCCGAGAGCTATGCCGGCGGAAGTGTATGCTTCTGGTAGGGCCACCCTGCCGGACTGGTCGAGGAGGAGAAGTCAGACGAAGTGCAGTCCACACCCGAATCCCCTTTCCTCCCCTTTCCCCTTTCCTCACGCGCCCTCCTACTTGCCCCTTTCCTCCAAAGGGCCCCCAATTTCATCTTCATTATCACCCACTCATCGTATCGATTAGCCTCGTTGCAAAAATATGAGACGTTAAGCCCAAACAAATATCAATCTCCTTCAAACTACTTTATCGACTGTTATAACACCAATGATCCAACATGCAGTGAAACAACAACCTTATATATTATTTACTCTCAGCAGGCGGTGATTAAAACATAAACAACAGTGCTTTCTTGGAGTTGTATCAGCTGTGCATTTTCCGTTATTTAAATGTAAATAAATAAATATTATTGATTGAAGCTATCTAGACGTGGTAAGTTTCCAAAATGACTTTTCGTGTTTAAATAAGTTTTGATTCGTGGATTATTGAAAGAGTTTTTGAAGAAAAGTGTATTTTGTTTTGGAAACATGTCTGGAAATGAATCTGCGAGTACTTCTAATCGAGAAATCGATGAGGGTTTATATTCTCGGCAGTTGTACGTCTTGGGCCACGCAGCAATGCAAAGTATGGCCACCTCCGACGTCCTCATATCAGGCCTGGGCGGCCTAGGCGTGGAAGTAGCCAAAAACGTCATCTTATCAGGCGTAAAATCTGTGACCCTCCACGACGGACAAATCTGTCAAATCTCCGACCTAACCTCCCAATTCTACCTTAGCGAATCCGATCTGGGGATATCGCGTGCCGAAGCAAGTCTCCCACAGTTGGCAGAACTGAACGCGCACGTGAATACACTCTCCTACACTGGACATCTAACAGAAGAGTTCATCAAGAGATTCAAGGTAGTTGTCTTGGCCGATACCCCAGCCGCAGATCACTTGTGGATAAACGATTTTACCCACGAGAATAAAATCGCTTTGATCATAGCGGAGAGTAGAGGTCTTTTCGCAAGGGTGTTCTGTGATTTCTGTAACGATTTCGTGATACACGATAAAAACGGCGAGAATCTCATATCGACGATGATTTCAAACGTGTCGAAGAACAAAGAAGGTGTGGTCATGTGTTTGGAGGATACAATGCACGGTTTCGAAGACGGCGATTATGTGACGTTCAATGAAGTCACAGGTATGACCGAGTTAAACGGATGTAAACCGAGGATGGTGAACGTTTTGGGACCGTATTCTTTCACTATCGGCGACACATCAAGCTACTCTGAATACGTTCGTGGTGGGATTGCAACCCAGGTCCGCATGCCGAAAGTGATGCAATTCAAAAAACTATCGGACGCGATCAAGGAACCGGAATTTGTGATGACAGACTACGGAAAGTTAGAAAGATCAGAGCAGATACATGTGGCATTCGAAACACTACGTAAATATGTTTTGGTGAAGGGTGAGTTACCGAAACCGTGGTGTGAAAAGAATGCGGCTACTTTTTTGTCTATGGTGCAGGCGACGTGCGCCGAAGATGGTTCCAATCTAAAAATTGACAATGATCTGATGGAGATCTTTGCGAAGACGTCTAGAGGATCTTTAGGACCAATGAACGCAACAATCGGCGGTATCGTAGCGCAGGAAGTGCTCAAAGCGTGCAGTGGAAAATTCACGCCGATTCACCAGTGGTTGTGTTTCGACGCCGTGGAGTGTCTACCGACCAATCTAAAGCATCTAACCGACGACGAATGTAAGGAGCAAGATTGTCGTTACGATGGACAGATGGCCGTGTTCGGAAACACGTTTCAAAAACGTCTGGGCGCGTTGAAGTACTTCGTCGTCGGTGCCGGCGCGATTGGATGCGAGCTGCTCAAGAATCTTGCGATGATGGGCGTGGGCACAACCACGGAAGGCGGTTCGATCACCGTCACCGACATGGACAGTATCGAGCGATCGAATCTAAATCGCCAATTCCTATTTCGACCGCACGACATACAAAAGTCGAAGTCGCGGACGGCGTCGAGAGTGATTCGTACGATGAATCCTACCGTGAACGTGATCGCCTACGAGGATCGCGTCAGTCCGGAAACGGAAGGTGTTTTCAACGACGAATTCTTTGAGGGGTTGGACGGCGTTGCGACGGCGCTCGACAACGTGATGGCGCGACTCTACGTTGATCGTCGATGCGTGTACCATCGCAAACCGATGTTGGAGTCGGGAACACTCGGCACCAAAGGCAACACCCAAGTGATCATACCACACGTGACGGAATCGTACGCTAGTTCTCAGGACGCGCCGGAGAAGAGTATCCCCATGTGCACCCTTAAGAACTTCCCCAACGCCATCGAGCACACCCTCCAATGGGCGCGTGACTGTTTCGAAGGACTCTTCCATAAGACGCCGGAAAATGCAAACAACTACATCAAGGACCAAGGTTTCATCGAACGCATCAATAAACTCACTCCGAATCAGTCTTTGGAGATTATGGAATCGTTGAAATTGTCACTGATCGATCAACGACCTACGACCTTTGAAGATTGCGTCATTTGGGCACGATGCTATTGGGAGGAGCAATTCAACAACCAGATACGTCAGCTTCTGTTTAACTTTCCCGAGAATCAGTTGACTTCTACCGGACAACCGTTCTGGTCAGGTCCAAAACGTTGTCCGGTTCCGCTGACGTTCTCCACAGACAATCCGCTACATGTGGATTTCATTTTCGCTGCTGCCAACCTCAAGGCACAAGTCTACGGTATCAAAGAGAACAGAGATCGTAAAGCCGTTGTTAACATCGTCAAAAACGTGACCGTACCGGTGTTCGAACCGCGAACCGGTATCTCCATAGCAGAGAACGATTCCATGGCCACGTCGACGGATGAGGATGCGTCGCGACGCGTCAAACAGCTACTCAAAGATCTACCGTCGAAGCGAGAACTCGTCGGCATGAACGTGACGCCGTTGGAGTTTGAAAAGGACGACGACACAAATCTGCATATCGATTTCATCGTCGCCGCGTCGAATCTACGCGCCCAAAATTATCGAATCGAGAACGTGGATCGACACAAGAGCAAGATGATTGCAGGCAAGATTATTCCGGCTATCGCGACGACCACCTCCGTAGTCGCCGGCCTCGTATGTCTTGAACTGTACAAACTCGTCCAAGGACATCAAAATCTGGAACTCTACAAGAACGGTTTCGTAAATCTGGCGCTACCGTTCTTTGCCTTTTCCGAACCGATGCCGGCAAAGAAGTTGAAATACAACAACACCGAATGGACTCTCTGGGATCGTTTTGATGTCGCCGGCGAAATGACGTTGCGTGAATTTCTAGACTTTTTCGAGAGACAACACAATTTGGAGGTGACGATATTGTCGCAGGATGTTTCACTGTTGTATTCGAATTTTATGTCGAAGGAGAAATGTATCGAACGGATGGATCGACCCGTTTCCGAGCTGGTCGAATCGATTACGAAGAAGAAGATTGAACCGCACGTCAGGGCGTTGTTGTTGGAGATTGGATGTAATGACACGACAGGCGATGACGTAGAAGTGCCGTATGTTCGTTATTTTCTCCCTAGATAGCGGTGGTGTCGCTGCCGTGCTCTCAAACAAGCCCAACGATAGCACGGTACTAGTATGAGAATATATCCAGTATAGGCATAATAGCAAATGTGGGCGTTTAATAATAATAATAAGAAGAAGTATAGCGAAAAACAATAATATTTGTATATCGTTTTCTTATTGAAGTGTTCACGATAGCAGAATGAAAAGGTTTTTTATCCCGGTGGGGGGGGGGGGGGGGGGGGGAGAGGGGGCACTCTGATGACAGTGAAGGTTATTGCATCATAACTGTGTGAATGTCTTGTTCGTTGAAGATGAAAGAAAAATGTATCTAACTTGTTTTAAAATGTCTGTATTTTCCACAATAATAAACTTGTACTTGTAAAACGTGTTTGACTTATTTTCATTTTATTTAAAAATTCCATATTTTCCCACACAAAAAATCCAGTCGATACAGCATAAAAATACCTCAAGCTATGATTGTTTAATTAAAATATGGACTGCTGAAGAATTTACAGTAAAATACGATAAAATAGCTAATAATATTCTTATTCTAAAAATGAAGGAAAACAATGAAAGGGTAAGAAAATTCCTTTGTGGAAATAAAACATAAAAAAATAGATTGTTATGTAATTTATTGTGTACCCTAGTTCCTACCTACCTACCTACCTACCTATGCATAAACTGATTTTTCATGGCATGCAGTTATATCCAGCATTGATAGAGTAGGTAAGGGAACTCTGCAACCAGAACTACGAGACGGCTGCTACAACCAGAGATCGCCTATATCTTCTGCTACAACCCGAGATCGACTAGATCTTCTGCTACAACCAGAGATCGCCTAGATACATAAAATCAACGAGACACACAAAGACCTACGAGCAAATGCAGTCCAACCAGCTTACACAAATAAGACAAAGGTAAATTGTAACAATATATGCAATTAAAAATACAATTACTTAAAGCCAATAAATGGATTGACAGCATCAAAATATATCGAGTCCATTTTTACTTAAATTTGAAAAAAAAAATGAAAATTATATTTATGGATAAATTAAAGAAAAAAGAAAAGAAAAAAGAAGCGTGTTGACCAGAACAAGAATAATTGCATAATAGTTAAATAAGAAGAAATCATTTAAATATTTATTCAAGAAACATTCTTGTCGTGGATATTATGTGAAATACAGAAATTAAAAAAAACCATCCCCGACTGGGAATCGAACTGGCGTCTCCCACTTGTCGGGTGAGCGCGTTAACCGCTAGACCTGTAATAATTCGACGTAAGAAAGTGGTGCTTTAAGATACACTATGTGCCGGTGAACACACTGCAACGCTTTAAATTGAATTGCATTGAGTTGCCAGTCTCTGTGGTCTAGCGGTCAAGGCGCCCGCCCGGCAAATGGGAGACCTGAGTTCGATTCCCAATCGGGGTTGGTTTTTAATTTCTGAATTTCACACAGACAAAAAACATTATATACATGTTATGTTATATACAAACATACTTAATCACGGCTGCTATAAGGGAATTATTGCTATTTTTCAGAAAGGACAAATCAAAATTCATATGCACTCTCATTGGAAGTTACTCACTGCAATTTAAAGTTGGAACGTCAACATTTTTCGTAACCCTGCCAAGTCATACTAGATAATAATATAAATTACAAAACAACCGCTATGCATACAAGGATCACGATACGGAGAGAAACTAGATTCTGGCCGCTTTTCAACTTATAAGTAATATCAATTATAATATGGACCCATCGCATCAGTGTGTCAATATAAATATTCATAATATATTCATAATCATCACTGAGAAACTAGGACAAGGCAAGGGGATAGGACATCAACTGTATGGGCCGCTGTGGCTCGTTTCCCGTCCCCTCGGCACTAGCAACACCAAAAGACAACAATGAAACAAATGAATTGAATCGATGGACAAACAACAAGCTGTCAAAAAATAATTTCTTCTGATTTTGGAAAACAACACAAAAAACAAACAAATACACATACAAAACTTTCACTTAGTTGTTGTATATCATTAAAAGTTTTAAATGACGAGCAGTTACTATTGCTACACTTGTTTTTATTTCTATGGTTGCAATTTTATTATTTTGACAGCTGATTGTGTGTCCATCACTTCAATTCATTTGTTCCATTGTTGTCTGTTGGTGTTGCTAGTGCCCTAAAGAATGTAGATATCTTTAGTTTGGCATAGTTTGAAGGCTTGAAGCTCCACCCCCTAGTTATGTGACCACCGCCCAGCATAACAAATATGACTGGTTATAAATAATATAATACGGAATTAATAAATACTATATGATTGTCGGGTTGTCACGGGGGTAAGGGGTGGTCACATAGCGATGGAGGGGAGCAGCAGGGGAGCGTCAAACTAAGAAAATCTCAAGTCTAGCTTTGCGTAACAAGATAAACTCTTATTTTGGGAAGTCGCCGGTTCAATACCGGCCTCCAGCAATACTGACAGAAGTTTTCCAGAGCTTTCCTCAGTCAGAATACGAATTCTGTGATTCAAACATAATTTTTTTATTTTTATTGTGTATCAATTCAGTTGTAAAATGAATTTACAAAGGAAAACAATAAATATAAGATAAAATACAATATTCAACGAAAACTACATTGTAAATGTAGCAATAATGAGGGGGGAATGTTTTAAAACTGGAATTTTACATTTCTTATAAATACTTCATCACGCTATAACTAGATACTAGAGGGATGGATATAGCTGGTATAGTCTTGATTTATTGTATTTTAATTGTATGAACGTATATTTACAATAAATTGAAATTGAAATAGT
>OX246744.1:9029815-9209617 GCA_945910005.1 Isoperla grammatica
TAAGGACCTTACTGTTAATTTTGACTAGACAGCAAAACAAATATGATATTCTATATCCTGAAATAAAAAACTTTTGTGAAAATGTACTTTCAAGTGATGTATATGTTAACCCTATTATTTACTGCAAGTATATTGATTATGAACTGCTAAATGATGAATTAAACGCTATGAAATAAGTGTTTTCTAAATGATGTACTTAATATTATCAATAAAAAAAAATATATAATGGCCAATTGTTGTTCTCATTTCAAATACTCCTTCTCCTTTTCCTCTCTGTTGACTTCCTTAACCTTGATCAATATTGTTATAACCTTAAACTAAGCCAAGGATAAAACTGAAAAACTGTGTTGTGTATGGTCAGTTTTGTTTACATAACAAGAAGGTCTATGACCTCTACCTATCTGCTTACGTCATTTATGACATTAACCCTTAATAGTAACAAAAGCATGAGGGTTTTTTAACTAAAAGTGTATGGTCAGTTCTGTTTACATAACAAGAATGGTTATGACCTCTACCTATTTGGTTACGTCATCTACCTTGAACGGTTGAACCTCATTCTTTATGACATTAACCCTGAATTAAGGGCGGAAGGGGGCGGGGCTTAGCGGACTGGAGCTCCTATATCACTACTGCTATATACCTGTCTTCATTTGAGCAATAATCAATGTATCCGGTAGCGAAACTCACGAATTTTGTTGCAGCAAATACATTCGCACGTAGTTTCTATGCCTGTAGGCTGTGGACATAGGTTGAGAGTCGATAAAGTAGTACTACTAAAACTTGAGGTAGCTTTTTTTATCATCATCATTATCCATCGCCGTTTCCTGCCTCTGGCAGGGTCAGCTTGGGTTTCACAACCAAATTTTTCCACCTCTTCCTATCTTCCCACAATCGTACTTCCTCTACTTGCTCCCAGTTCTCTTCTCTCGTCTGTAGGTCTTCAGCAATCTTTTTCTTCCACCTCTTCCTTGGTCTTCCTCGTCTTATTTCTTCCTCCCCGCATTTCTTCCTTCGATTTTTGTTTCATATATTCTCCCGGGCATCCTCTCTTCCGTCATCCGTTTCATGTGTCCAAACCATCTCAGCCTTGTCCTTCCCATTCTGTCCCCTTAAAACACTTAGTAAGAAATGCCTACCAGGTTACCGCTACGCAGCGCTAGTGTCGAAGGGAAGCAGCCGTGCGCAAGTTAAGTAGTTCCACAGCAACCTTGTGAATGATGACGTCACACGAGTGAATCTGATCCAATCAGCGGAGGCTTCTTGAAATACTGACATATGATTGGCCAAGCCTCACTCATCTATGATGTCAGCATCCACAAGGTTGCTGTGGAACGACTTGACTGTGGCATTACTGAAAAAAACAGAGCAAACAAAATACTAAAGCCAGGCGTACAGTCAAGCCAAGTATAAGGTCCGGTCTTACAATGTCCCAATAACTACTTATTCGTCGAATATCTTGTTTTCTCCATGACAACCCCCAACCAAAACCCTTGAAATCCTCCAAATAGCTTAATTGCTACAAATAGCTTTCTTATTAGGAGATTGTAAGACCGGCCCTATCTACTCAATCTTCGCACCTCGTTTTCTCAATTCAACTGTCAAGTCGTTTATATTTAAAAATTTCTAAATTTAAATCATCCATTATAGTTTTACAAGGTTTGTGATGGAGAATACCTTTGGCATTAGATACAAAACAAACATATCGTCGTTTGACAGTTGACAGTTAACTTACGACAATGTATAACACGGAATTAATTACAAAGTTGGACCAAGTTGGACTTATCAAGACAGGTGCTGCAGCTGCTACCTACTTCAGCTTTGACCTAAGATGGCCATTGTTTTATTACAAGCTAAAAAATTCTCCGTAGTAACCATAAACAAGGCATAAACTTAACTCGACTGTGCATCCGGCCTATTTCATCCCCCTTGACGTACGACCTTGACCGAGAGTGTTGTGGTTTCAGGGCGATGCACGCGGAGCTGTGCGGGGGTAAGCCGGGCCTGTGCGACGCTATGCGACCGACCAAGGGGACGGAACTGCTCCGCTACCTTCGCAAGGTCGAGTTCGAGGGGTTGAGCGGAGACAGTTTCCGGTTCGATCGCAACGGAGACGGTCCGGCCCGCTACAACATTATCCACTTCAAGCAGACGTCGGCGGGGAAATACGAGTGGGTCAGAGTGGGGGAATATACTGACGAAGAACTGAGACTCAACATGTCAGGTGAGTTGGAGGGGGGAGGGGAAGTACGAGTGGGTCAGAGTGGGGGAATATACTGACGAAGAACTGAGACTCAACATGTCAGGTGAGTTGGAGAGGGGAGGGGAAGTACGAGTGGGTCAGAGTGGGGGAATATACTGACGAAGAACTGAGACTAAACATGAGTTGGTGAGTTGGAGGGGGAAGGGGAAGTACGAGTGGGTGAGAGTGGGGGATTATACTGACGAAGAACTGAGACTCAACATGTCAGGTGAGTTGGAGGGGGGAGGGGAAGTACGAGTGGGTCAGAGTTGGGGAATATACTGACGAAGAACTGAGACTCAACATGTCAGGTGAGTTAGAGGGGGGGAGGGGAAGTACGAGTGGGTCAGAGTGGGGGAATATACTGACGAAGAACTGAGACTCAACATGTCAGGTGAGTTGGAGGGGGGAGGGGAAGTACGAGTGGGTCAGAGTGGGGGAATATACTGACGAAGAACTGAGACTCAACATGTCAGGTGAGTTGGAGGGGGGGAGGGGAAGTACGAGTGGGTCAGAGTGGGGGAATATACTGACGAAGAACTGAGACTCAACATGTCAGGTGAGTTGGAGGGGGGAGAGGAAGTGAGGGGAAGTACGAGTGGGTCAGAGTGGGGGAATATACTGACAAAGAACTGAGACTCAACATGTCAGGTGAGTTGGAGGGGGGAGGGGTAGTGAGAGGAAGTACGATTTGATTTGATTGTTTTGTTATTTATCGATGTACTCGACAACCATGACCATATGACGTCGGGGTGTGTTTGAAAGAAAGGAACAAGTAGGACGTAAAGGGGTGGAGAACTATCGATCTTTGTTTGGTTATCGCTCACTCGTCGACGGTGTTAAGAGCCTACAGGGTTGGTTTAGTCGCTTTTAGTTTAAGTACCCCATTGAAAATCACTTCGTTGCTGAGTGGGTAGACTCTAAATGTGAATTTATTTATCTATTAACGACGGGTGATGGCGTGGGCTGCTTTTCTATGTCTTCTCCACCTTAACCTGTCCGGCTTTGGTAGCCATACAAGAAACATACGCTTCCGCCGGCTTAGCTCTCGGGATCAGCAAAACACACAAAATACCCCTCTACCTCTTATCTTCTGCTTCCACTTCATCTCTCGTATATTCTCGATCCGCCATGCTAATTGAAACAATAACGCTTCAATACTTCAAGAACCGTTTCATCACTGTAATGTGGGTGGGACGCGCCCTTCAAGTGTTTGACTTGTATAAAAAAAAGCAACGGCTTCTTCAAGTGCAAACACACGGGCAAGTTTCAAGTGCTAGAGAGAATTTATGTGTTTACTCCAATTGGGGGATTCCCGAGTGGGTAGAGTAGAGGTTAGCTTTACCGACCGCGCTAGAGGTTAACTAGTGTAATTTGTGGAGTTGTTTGAGATGGTTTCGAGTGGGGTTTAATGAAGCGGGGTTTGGTTACTTGTGGTTTAGGTCGTTAGAATATTTACTAAAGGAAGGTGGTGTCTGAAAGCAAAGGTCTACAAGTAGTAAAGGGATGGACCATTATTTAAACCGCGCGAAAATACGTTTTTCCTTGATGATTGATTGATATTTGGGCTTAACGTATCATGTTTTTGCAACTTGGCTAATCGAGACGATGAGTCGGTGATATATGAAGATGAAATGAAATAGAAGGTTCTTTGGAGGAAAGGGGCAAGGAGGAGGGCGGGGAGGATAGGGAAAGGGGAGGAAAGGGAGTGGGGACGATGTGGAATGCATTTCGTCTGACTTCTCCTCCTCGACCTGCCTGGCTAGGGTGGCTCTACCAGAAGCATACGCTTCCGCCGGCATAGCTCTCGGTATCAACAAAGCACGCAAAGCTGCCCACCACGATAAGGTAGCAGTCCCTGGGCATGTTCTCCTTTATATGTATTATTCTATTATAAATAAATTATTATGAACAGCTAATCAGAATAGTAGCTAATAAGCTATAAGGTCGATTTTAAAGCTTTTGATTTGTGATTGTCATGGTGAAAACAAGTTATTATAGCTACTTACTTTCTTAATATAGCTGCAGTCAGAGGCGGACTGGCAGGTACGGAACTACGGAAACCCGTACGGGGCCCCCCCGGGTGGGGGCCCCCTTCTGGGCCACCACCCAACCCCCTGAAAATAAGTATCTTACGCTATATAGATTATGAAACTAAATAGTAAGAAGAGCATAATATGTCATCTCATGTCAGTGTAGAAAGGGACATAACGTATCAAATAGACCATCTACAAGTGCTACTACTACTTACTTACTAGTTTATTTTAAAATATAAAACATGCCATTGTTGGGAAAGTTTTTTCTAAAATTTAATTTTCAAAGTGGTTCACAGTACAACATGTGTTCCACATATTTATCGTCGTGTATCGATTTTTAAACGTGTTTACAAACATTCTAAACAAATTTATGGGGAACAATATAGTTTGAAATATCCAACTGCCAGTGTTGGGATAGTTCTGTTGTTCCGCATACCTTACATCATTTATCAATTTTTACACATGTTATGCGTTCTAAACAAATAAATAGGAAACAACAATCCTCCAAATTACTGCATGCTAGCTCGCAACTTGAGAGTGACTTTGCATAGTTTGCTAGTAAACTTTGTTACATCAGAAAAATGACAAATTGGGCTGATCGCGTGTTTATAAGTGTTCAAAATTTTCAAAAGCGAACATTTTGGCAAAAATATATCTATCGGTGCCTACTGAAATCCGATCCCGCGCAGCACTAGCCATAAGCCTTTCTCAAATGACAGGATCGAAATTCCATCCTAAGTAAGGAATTATAAATGCAATATTGACTTTAGTTTCATTGTTTTTCATGATGGGATATCGCCTCAAAACGCGTTTTAGGCCACTAAGCATCATGCAGGACCGAAAATTGTTTCGCCTTCGGCGCAGTTGCCTCCGGCGGCAAGGGCTTCGCCCCAGCCCCCACCTATACATCTCGCTCCCTCGTTGCGAGTACAAATTGCACGATGCGAGTGGACAACTAGTACTCGATATTTGTAGACTGTAGAGGGTTGAGAAACAATATAGTTTGAAATATACAATATAAAACTGCCAGTGTTGGGAAAGTTTTTTCTTCAATTTCGTTTTTTAAAGTGGTGTTCACAGTTCAACACGTTGTTCCACATCATTTATCGATTTTTAAACGTGTTTATATGCGTTCTACAGAAAACAATAGGCTGAAAAATTTTCGCCTCCGGCGGCTGGGGCTTCGCCCCAGACCCCTTTCCACTTCGCCAAGTTCCGGGGCCCCTAAAATCCTTTTCCGTACGGGGCCCTTACCCCCCCAGTCCGCCTCTGTAGCTGCTCATAATACCTGCTTTCAATGTAGTCAGCAGAAAAGAGCACAATTCTAAACACAAATATGTTCTGCCATGATTGTGTCAACCCATATTAAACTTAACTAAACCTATAGGTATATTAATCAACATATAAAACAGTACATTAGAACAGGGAACAGATTTAAAAAATGTCGAATCTAAGAATGAATACAACATTAACAAGATAGTAGACCAGTTCTAGTAATAGTCCCAGCTGCAACGAACCACTCAATAAATTCAAAGTTGTTCTGAATCGGCCTTGTTGATTCTGGCATTTGTCCGCAGGTGTTTGCACTGTCCAATCACTGATCCATGTTTCAAATTGTGACATATGGAACTTTGATTGGTTATCGCTCACTCGCCGATGGTGTTCGGAGCCTACAGGGTTGGTTTAGTCGCTTTAAATTTAAGTCCCCCACTGGAAATCAGTCTTGTTACTGAGTGGGTAGACTCTTAATGTGAATATATTATTTTATTTAGGGCCGGTCTTACAATCTCCTAATAGGAAAGTTATTTATAACAATTAAGCTATTTGGAGGATTTTAAGGGTTTTGATTGGTCTTTGCCATGGAGAAAACAAGCTATTTGACGAATAAGTAGTTATTGGGACATTGTAAGACTGGACCTTAATATCTAAAGAATACTACACACCACATCAAAAACATGAGAGCGTGTGTCGAAATATTGTACAAACATGATGCTGAGGTTTTTGTAAGTGCTACGGTGTTCTAGTTGATTCCAGTCAACAATAGTGGTTTATATTTTTTACTAAATTGTCTACTCAATGGTTATATCTATGTGTGTCTGAGGTCACCTTAGAGAGATTGTAGATCTGTGAGCTCACAACATCCAACTTTCAACCGGTAGTCGACAGGAAATGGCGTCTTAACGTGATAAATCGCGCAGCTGCGTAATACGCGCGTGCATCATTCACGCACGCTGGGGCGGTAGAATTACGTATTATCATGATCTATGACCTCCATTTATATACGACGGAGACTCCCGAGTCTGATTCATTGCGAGACCCCGCCCCCTTTTATGACGTCACAAGCCTAGGATTGTATTCATATCTACTCCGGTTCGAGAAAAACTCTGTGTAAATTCAGCTCAGGAAATTATAAATAAATAAATAAATAAATAAATAAATAAATAAATAAATAAATAAATAAATAAATAAATAAATAAATAAATAAATAAATAAATAAATAAATAAATAAATAAATAAATAAATAAATAAATAAATAAATAAATAAATAAATAAATAAATAAATAAATAAATAAATAAATAAATAAATAAATAAATAAATAAATAAATAAATAAATAAATAAATAAATAAATAAATAAATAAATAAATAAATAAATAAATAAATAAATAAATAAATAAATAAATAAATAAATAAATAAATAAATAAATAAATAAATAAATAAATAAATAAATAAATAAATAAATAAATAAATAAATAAATAAATAAATAAATAAATAAATAAATAAATAAATAAATAAATAAATAAATAAATAAATAAATAAATAAATAAATAAATAAATAAATAAATAAATAAATAAATAAATAAATAAATTCACATTTAGAGTCTACCCACTCAGTAACGAAACTGATTTTCAGTGGGGGGACTTTAATTTAAAGAGACTAAACCAACCCTGTAGGCTCCGAACACCATCGACAAGTGAGCGATAACCAATCAAAGATCCATATTTCAAATACGAAACATATGAATCAGTGATTGGACAGTGCGAACACCTGCGGACAAATGTCAGAATTAACAAGGCCGATTCAGAACAAGTTTGAATTTTTTTGAATTATTTTCCCATTTGCGAAATCTCTGTGTTGTTTAAAGTCTGTTCTATAGGGAGTATTCATGTGACGTCACATCGGCCATATTAGAGGCCACCTATAGGGAGCTTGCAAGAACGTCATTTCCGGTATCGCACGGTAGCCATACTGAGGTACTCTGTAAACATTTGTTTACGTTCTTCCGACACTGTATTGTTGCAATATTGCAGATGTCCTTTGACTGACACATCAACTGTTTTCAAACAAAGGTTCCGTATTATGACTGAAAACAAAATAAGAACGCGTAAACTCTGTTTGAAGACAATCATTTGAATGTGTTATCATTTTCTAGAACTTTTACCTGAATACATCAATCTATACGGCTTAAAACTGTGATATTTCCTTGAAAACCTGTGTGTCTTCTATTGACAGAACGAATGTAAACAAGCAATGAGTACCTCATAATGGCCGCCACGTTACGTCTATTGAAAGATACCTATTGAAAAGCAAAATATGAATTGACATTGGGACCGGTCAATAGAATGTAAGCATGCTTACCACGAAACATGAGAGTTTTAACACGACTATCAATATCAACATTTTTAATTATGAAGGTTGCATGTATTGATTTGCGCTTGTTAAGACTATTCCAGAGCCCGTGTTGTCACTTGATTAGCGCTAGTGTGCTTAGCGAGTATAACAGTTACGCTGTTGTATCGGCAATAGGCTGCTGGTAGTTCACCGTTTTCCACGAAGAACGCGCTACAAAAAACAGTGTCCGCGGTTTGTTTGAAATTGTATCACAACGTTTCCGGCAGCCCGGTGTCGGCTTGTGTGCAGCGCGCGCGGAGATGACCTTGGGGCGAAGGGTACGATTACAGCGGCGTCTGCCAACGTTATCGCTACTCGCTTGTCTCGAGCGCGCGTGTTAGTTAGACAAATATCATTCATACAGTTCAATTCTCATTTCACTTCATTCTTTTCTTATATATTTGATAGGCTATCTATGTGATTGGTAATCCAGAGTTGCTATTATTTGTTCTAAACTTTATTTTTATGTATTCAACGGACATATTATTCAGTTAAAAAGGATGACTTTTACATGACTTTTACATCCAGATACTATCTTACTTCTTTCTTTGAGATACCTATAGAAGTGTAGATATTGTGGAAAGATAAAATAATAACTGATAGGGTGTTTTCAATTCCTGCAGAGATCCAGTTCAAGTTGGGTCACCCTCATCCGCCCGAGTCCGTCTGTAGTCTACCCTGTGACCTGGGTCAGGCCAAGAAGTACGTTGAGGGGGAGAGCTGCTGTTGGCACTGCTTCAACTGCACGCAGTACCAGGTGAGAGTAAAAACATTTACTCTGGTTCAACTGTACTCGTTGATTGATTGATATTTGGGCTTAACGTCTCGTATTTTTGCAACTAGGCTAATCGAGACGATGAGTGGGTGAAATAAGAAAATGAAATAGAGGGTATTTTAGAGGTTAGGGGCAAGTAGCAGGGAGGGGAGGAAGGGAAGGGGGAAGAAAAGGGAGTGAGGAAAGTTGAACTGCATTTCGTCTGACTTCTCCTCCTCGACCTGTCCGGCTAGGGTGGCCTTATCAGAAGCATACGCTTCCGCCGACATAGCTCTCGGGATCAACAAAGCACGCAAACCTGCCCACCACGATAAGGTAGCAGTCCCTGGGCAGGGACTGTACTCGTAAAAGTGAATGTATCTATTTAAATCTCTATCTACCACTTTTTTATTTTACGAAATTAATGAATAAATACTTAAGTGAGTTTCGTAAGTCAATGCAACCAGCATCGTCAGACTGTATGACCAACTGAGTTTGTGGATTGGTTTGTGATTCCGAAAACATTTTGGTTCAATTTTTTAACGTATGAAATTGTATGAATTGGAAGTGAATATCTTCATAAATGCACATTAGATATAGATAACCTATACAAATGGTGTGTTCATTTCAAATACTGGTTTTAAATAATAACCATAATGCAAAGTAAATAGCAAATAATATAAAACACGGGAAATAATGATGCATGCTCATAAAATATTAGCGAAATTGTAGAAAAGTTTACTCTAAACGGTAATGGTACACGATGCATGATTGATCCTATATTTTGGTTTATGATATAAGGTTAATGATATGGTACATTATATTATATTGTGTCAAGGAATGGTACGATAAAATGAAGAATTACAATAAACACGTAGGCCTATGGTAAGTAAAATAAAGGAGATACAAAATAGGGTAAATTCTAACGGAAAAGACACTAAATCAAAACGACCTATGGCAAAATGGTATAAAGCAAAAAACCGGAATAAAAATACCGTACATAATGTGTTAATGTATTTACCTCACACCCTCACTCGTTACTTTCTCCGCAGTCCGTAATACCGCGCCCGGCAATGCTCTCTCACGGTATTAGAGATAAATAGAGGAAGAAAGGTGCAGCGTACCACGACTCACAAACACCCGAGAGGGTTTTGACATTTACCACTCTTTAGATTAGTAAGAGTGATTACATTGGCGCTGGCGAGGCATCAAATTACCCTTGGGGGTTTTGTCCCCCCCCCCCCCCTCCCCCCCCCTCCCACGTTTCACGCCACCGGCGGTTTGTTACGAAATTCATCGGGCGTACAGGGTTTTTTAACAACCGTAGCTCGGTCAGTATTAGTGTAGTATTAGTGTAGGATTAGTGTAGTATTAGTGAAGAAGAGTGAATAGGCGCACGAAATTAGTTATTATTGTTTTAATTTAACGGGCCCATTGGCAGACAAAATGAAAGTCTATAAAATATAAATTAAATAAAACTTGTTATAATAAACAGAAGGAAACGTGATATAAAACGTGGGAGTCTTCATGTAAAAAAAATACAGATTGCCTTTTTTTATCGTTACTATTTGCAGTTTAGTGTTTAATGATAACTATTGTGCCAGTTTCTATTCAGCTTCTAGACAATACAATATTAGTTTTAATATTATATAATTATGTTTTAATCACGTAAAAGAGGTTACATTTTAGTGTTTAGATAATTAACAAGTAAATTGATGAATACATTCATTATAAGGTAGTTTATACGACTGTTATGATTGTTGTTGCCTTTTTTTTATAGTTTACTACAATTAGGTGGAGGTGCCAAGTATCTCAATTAAATTTTATATTTTAAAATGAAATTGTTTTTCCAGTTTATAAAATTGATTTTAGCTTCTACTTTGTGTCTGTTTATACAATGTGAGTACATTTTGTAAATAACACTTTGTTAACGATCATAATTGACACTAGTATAGTTTTAAATCATTATCATCAATCATACAGATCGTTAATCATACAATAAAGAAATGTTTACATTAAAAGAAAATAAACCTTTGCTCTTACAAGACAAATAGTAAGAAAGTTTCACTTTTTTACCCTATTTTGTACCTTTTTCCACAATTTGGTGGCGGTGCCGAGTATTTCCGATTTCCCAAAATATTAGTTATTTTTCTCATTTTTGAATCTAGTTTCCGGTGTATTTCCTCGTTTCTTGACCGAATATTTCTTAACAGCATGTGCCACTGTTAATTTTCCCGGTTGGGGTAATATATAGAACAGCCAGCTAATCTCCGCTTTCAGATTTTCTCTCTAACAAGCTTTGTGGTGTGGGTAGCTAGGCTAACCCCTCATTCCCGCAGCAGACTCAACCCAGCGGAATTTATTATGTATTATGTTCCTAATTAATTACATGTTTGTTTTCGCCGCCCGCTTCCCCCCCCCCCTCCCCTCCTTTCCCCCACCATAGCTAGTGAAATAGACGGGCCGGCATAATTTCTGTAATGTCGCCTTGTGGTATGTTTACAATAATATCTCTGTGAGTCTGTCCCATGTGTGCGGGTAGGCCGAAGAATAGGGGTAAATACCCCCTTTGTCTGTTTTTTCTTTCTGTCGTCCATTGCTTTGTTTGACTTTGAGGTGTAGTCGTTGGCAACGGGTAACATTCCATCCTCTTTAAATGTACTAGCTTTTGTTTAATGTTTAATGTGGCCGAATTGTGGTTTTGTATGAACTAAAACCTAGGTTAAAAACTATGACTAATGTCTTAATCATTACGGTTGTAATAATTGGTAATGTAAAATAATTACATTATTAGTTTACTAACTGTACCCATTAACGATAAAGATATTTAAAACTGTTATAATCCAGTATTTTTATGGTTATTACGGATCTTCGATTCGGAGATTTATCTATTTTGTTTTATTGTGTAACGTTCTCAAGATATTTCTTAAACCACGTTCAGGCCGTATGTTTATCTAGTCTGCGGAACTTTCTATTTTGATCTGTTAAAATTGCCTTTAAAATGTCTTTAAATTGTCCTAAATGTAAATAAAAAAATATCATGTATAGAGAATTTAGTGCTCTTTCATATGAATGTTTCTTTGTTCCATTTATTTCTTCCGTTTTTCAGATGTTCTTTATTTCCTTTTGTAATGTGATGTTTCTAGACACCTTCCACACATAATTAAGAACATCTTCAAAACAGAGATATCTATTGGAATAAAAAACCATTCATAAGTAAGAGTATTCAATAAGCAACACCAAAAGACAACAATGAAACAAATTAATTGAATCGATGGACAAACAACAAGCTGTCAAAAAATAATTTCGCCTGATTTTGGAAAACAAAACAAACAAATACACATACAAAACTTTCACTTAGTCGTTGTCTATCAATAAAAGTTTCAAATGGTGAGCAGTTACTAGTGCTACACTTGTTTTTATATCTATGGTTGCAATTTTATTATTTTGACACCTGACTGTTTGTCCATCAGTTCAATTCATGTGTTCCATTGTTGTCTTTCGGTGTTGCTAGTGCCCTATAGGATGACATTCTTAGTTTCTTTTGGGACATAAAAAACCATTTTAAAGGAATTTTAATAGACCGAAATCGGGTTTTTCACAAGGTGGGTGAACATACAGCTTTAAATCAGTGTAAACGGACCATAAACTGACCATTAACTGACCATAAACGGACCATTTCACTGCCTTCCAGATCCGTCACCCTAGCGACGAGACGCAATGCATCGCCTGCCGTGACGGAACACTACCAGACATCCGTCACGTGACATGTAAGGACATCCCCGAGGTCTTCCTTCGTCCTGAATCAGGATGGGCTATCGGCGCGATGTCCTTCTCGGCGACCGGCATCCTGATCACCCTCTTCGTGGGGGGTGTGTTCTTCCGACACAACGACAGCCCCGTCGTGAGGGCTTCTGGGAGGGAGCTCAGCTATGTCCTGCTCACTGGGATACTTCTGTGCTATTCTGTTACCTTTGCCCTGGTGTTGAGGCCTTCTGACGTGGTCTGCGGTATACAGAGGTGAGTGGGGGCGACATAGCCCCGTCGTGAGGGCTTCTGGGAGGGAGCTCAGCTATGTCCTGCTCACTGGGATACTTCTGTGTTATTCTGTGACCTTTGCCCTGGTGTTGAGGCCTTCTGACGTGGTCTGCGGTATACAGAGGTGAGTGGGGGCGTCATAGCCCCGTCGTGAGGGCTTCTGGGAGGGAGTTGAGCTATGTCCTGCTCACTGGGATACTTCTGTGTTATTCTGTGACCTTTGCCCTGGTGTTGAGGCCTTCTGACGTGGTCTGCGGTATACAGAGGTGAGTGGGGGCGACCTAGCCCCGTCGTGAGGGCTTCTGGTAGGGAGTCGAGCTATGTCCTACTCACTGGGATACTTCTGTGTTATTCTGTGACCTTTGCCCTGGTGTTGAGGCCTTCAGACGTGGTCTGCGGTATACAGAGGTGAGTGGGGGCGACATTGCCCCGTCGTGAGGGCTTCTGATGGGAGGGAGCTCAGCTATGTCCTGCTCACAGGGATACTACTGTGTGACCTTTGCCCTGGTGTCGAGGCCTTCTGACGTGGTCTGCGGTATACAGAGGTGAGTGGAGGCGACATAGTCCGGTCGTGAGGGCTTTTGGGAGGGAGTTGAGCTATGTCCTGCTCACTGGGATACTTCTGTGTGACCTTTGCCCTGGTGTCGAGGCCTTCTGACGTGGTCTGCGGTATACAGAGGTGAGTGGAGGCGACATAGTCCCGTCGTGAGGGCTTTTGGGAGGGAGTTGAGCTATGTCCTGCTCACAGGGATACTTCTGTGTTATTCTGTGACCTTTGCCCTGGTGTTGAGGCCTTCTGACGTGGTCTGCGGTATACAGAGGTGAGTGGGGGCGTCATAGCCCCGTCGTGAGGGCTTCTGGGAGGGAGTTGAGCTATGTCCTGCTCACTGGGATACTTCTGTGTTATTCTGTGACCTTTGCCCTGGTGTTGAGGCCTTCTGACGTGGTCTGCGGTATACAGAGGTGAGTGGAGGCGACATAGTCCCGTCGTGAGGGCTTTTGGGAGGGAGCTCAGCTATGTCCTGCTCACAGGGATACTACTGTGTGACCTTTGCCCTGGTGTTGAGGCCTTCAGACGTGGTCTGCGGTATACAGAGGTGAGTGGAGGCGACATTGCCCCGTCGTGAGGGCTCCTGGGAGGGAGCTCAGCTATGTCCTGCTCACAGGGATACTACTGTGTGACCTTTGCCCTGGTGTTGAGCCTTCTGACGTGGTCTGCGGTATACAGAGGTGAGTGGGGGTGACAGCCCCGTCGTGAGGGCTTCTGGGAGGGAGTTGAGTTATGTCCTACTCACTGGGATACTTCTGTGTTATTCTGTTACCTTTGCCCTGGTGTTGAGGCCTTCTGACGTGGTCTGCGGTATACAGAGGTGAGTGGAGGCGACATATCCTCGTCGTGAGGGCTTCTGGGAGGGAGTTGAGCTATGTCCTTCTCACTGGGATACTGTTGTGTTATTCTTTGACCTTTGCCCTGGTGTTGAGGCCTTCTGACGTGGTCTGCGGTATACAGAGGTGAGTGGGGGCGACATAGCTCGTCGTGAGGGCTTCTGGGAGGGAGTTGAGCTATGTCCTGCTCACAGGGATACTTCTGTGTGACCTTTGCCCTGGTGTTGAGGCCTTCTGACGTGGTCTGCGGTATACAGAGGTGAGTGGGGGCGACATAGCCCCGTCGTGAGGGCTTCTGGGAGGGAGTTGAGCTATGTCCTTCTCACTGGGATACTGTTGTGTTATTCTTTGACCTTTGCCCTGGTGTTGAGGCCTTCTGACGTGGTCTGCGGTATACAGAGGTGAGTGGGGGCGACATAGCTCGTCGTGAGGGCTTCTGGGAGGGAGTTGAGCTATGTCCTGCTCACAGGGATACTTCTGTGTGACCTTTGCCCTGGTGTTGAGGCCTTCTGACGTGGTCTGCGGTATACAGAGGTGAGTGGAGGCGAAATAGCCCCGTCGTGAGGGCTTCTGGGAGGGAGTTGAGCTATGTCCTACTCACAGGGATACTACTGTGTGACCTTTGCCCTGGTGTTGAGGCCTTCTGACGTGGTCTGCGGTATACAGAGGTGAGTGGGGGCGACATAGCCCCGTCGTGAGGGCTTCTGGAAGGGAGTTGATCGAGCTATGTCCTGCTCACAGGGATACTGTTGTGTGACCTTTGCCCTGGTGTTGAGGCCTTCTGACGTGGTCTGCGGTATACAGAGGTGAGTGGAGGCGAAATAGCCCCGTCGTGAGGGCTTCTGGGAGGGAGCTCAGCTATGTCCTACTCACTGGGATACTACTTTGTTATTCTGTGACCTTTGCCCTGGTGTTGAGGCCTTCTGACGTGGTCTGCGGTATACAGAGGTGAGTGGACGCGACATAGCTCCGTCGTGAGGGCTTCTGGGAGGGAGCTCAGCTATGTCCTGCTCACTGGGATACTTCTGTGTGATCTTTGCCCTGGTGTTGAGGCCTTCTGACGTGGTCTGCGGTATACAGAGGTGAGTGGGGGCGACATAGCCCCGTCGTGAGGGCTTCTGGGAGGGAGCTCAGCTATGTCCTGCTCACTGGGATACTTCTGTGCTATTCTGTCACCTTTGCCCTGGTGTTGAGGCCTTCTGACGTTGTCTGCGGTATACAGAGGTGAGTGGAGGCGACACAGCCCCGTCGTGAGGGCTTCTGGGAGGAAGCTGAGCTATGTCCTGCTCACTGGGATACTACTGTGTGACCTTTGCCCTGGTGTTTAGGCCTTCTGACGTGGTCTGCGGTATACAGAGGTGAGTGGGGGCGACATAGCCCCGTCGTGAGGGCTTCTGGGAGGAAGCTGAGCTATGTCCTGCTCACAGGGATACTACTGTGTGACCTTTGCCCTGGTGTTGAGGCCTTCTGACGTGGTCTGCGGTATACAGAGGTGAGTGAGGGCGACATAGCCCCGTCGTGAGGGCTTCTGGGAGGAAGCTGAGCTATGTCCTACTCACAGGGATACTACTGTGAGACCTTTGCCCTGGTGTTGAGGCCTTCTGACGTGGTCTGCGGTATACAGAGGTGAGTGGAGGTGACACAGCTCCGTCGTGAGGGCTTCTGGGAGGGAGTTAGCTATGTCCTGCTCACTGGGATACTTCTGTGTTACCTTTGCCCTGGTGTTGAGGCCTTCTGACGTGGTCTGCGGTATACAGAGGTGAGTGGGGGTGACATAGCCCCGTCGTGAGGGCTTCTGGGAGGGAGCTCAGCTATGTCCTACTCACAGGGATACTACTGTGTTATTCTGTGACCTTTGCCCTGGTGTTGAGGCCTTCTGACGTGGTCTGCGGTATACAGAGGTGAGTGGAGGCGACATAGCTCCGTCGTGAGGGCTTCTGGGAGGGAGGTTAGCTGTGTCCTGCTCACTATGATACTACTGTGTGACCTTTGCCCTGGTGTTGTTGCCTTTTGACGTGGTCTGCGGTATACAGAGGTGAGAAGTTACCCACAAATAATTCAAAATGTCCTGGTTTTTTAGAATACAATAGGCTAATTGATTTTATACTTTTCATTTAATTAGTTATTGATATATAATATGAATTGGGTAATTAGATCACAGGGCAAGAAATTGACATCTCGGCTATACTTGCAGGCCTAGGCCTAGGTCTAGGCCTGCTGTATGTTGACCAAACCGATTTATGATGGTTTTAAAATTGCTTAAAAACACTTTCAATTTTCAAAAAGTAAACGAAAATAATGTTATCCACTAGAGTATTTAATGTTCTCTCTCGGGATTATTTCTTTTTTCCTATAAATATGTATATTTTTCGAATGGTCTTGAAATGAACTTTTGCAAAGTGTTGTTTCAACGCAGCTTGCGCAATTAAATAAGAACGCGTGTAAAACGGAAATTATTATTGGCGGGAAGAAACAATCATATGAAAGAGCATTTAATTTTTTAGAGAATGACATATTTTGGTTTACATTTTGAAAATTTTAAAGCATTTTCAAGCTTATTTAACAGAGAGAAATTGGGGTTCCGCAGGATAGGTAATTTTTTAATTTTTTATTTTTTTATTGTTTTCCTGTCCCATGAAAGGACAGGATGGCAGGATAGGTGGCCAAACAGCCTTATCAGATTTCTACTTCATGCATTGACGTAGAAGAACATAGCCTCCTAAAGTTTTAAGCCACCATCCACCTCCAACAAAAACCACCACTCTTAGCTGTTATGAGTCCCCTACTTGTTTTGGATGCCCACAAACCAGCTCGTTACACATTCTATGAAGACCGGACAAGAAACTAAATTAATGATACGGTAGCAATTCACGTTCTAGATTAAATTTTGTTTTAAATCGAAATTTTATCCCGGCCCCGGGATTTCTAGACGGATTTTCTGTCGGTCAACAAACGAAGACAAAGAGGAGAAAAAACACGCACTGCTTTACATCATTTGAGGGGGGGGGGAGGGGGGGGAGAGGAAATCAAAGAACTGTTTACTTAGACTAAGTAAAGAGTAACGCATGAGCGTTGTCTTTGTGGGAAAGAATCCAATTTATACAATCGTGTGGATTATTGTGAAGTTAAAAACAAACAGTCGTGTTTGGTGGAGAAGGAAACCGAAAAATGTTTTTGAGCCAAAATTGAATACGGGAAAAATATATTCGGAATGATTTGTTTTTTATGAAAGCTTCGGGCGTGTGTGTCAACATAGGTGTTTAATTAAATCCTGTATTAAAGGGGGTTGGATTGAGGGGAGTGAGGGGATGAATCGCTTTTATTTTAGATCAGAAAGTTAGTTTTTAAGCAATTGAAGAGATTTCGTTCTGAAAAGAAGAATTTTTAAATTTCAAGCTTTAGCAAGCATTTACTTTCAATGAAGCTAGCTGTGGAGATTTCACACATTACTATGGCGGGTAAGCGGATTCCACCTCTAGTTATCTTTCCACAATTGTACTTCCTCTACTTGCTCCCAGTTCTCTCCTCTCGTCTGTAGGTCTTCAGCAATCTTTTCCTTGGTCTTCCCCGTCTTCTTCTTCCTTCGATCTTTTTTTCATATATTCTCCTGAGCAATCCTCTCTTCCGTCATCCGTTTCATGTGTCCAAACCATCTCAGCCTTGTCCTTCCCATTCTATCCCCTAGATTCTCCACACCAAGCATTTCTCTAATGTTTGTATTTTCTAATTATGCCTCTTCTTGTCTTTCCCACCGTTTATTATTACTAATATATTAATGCAGCATTATTCTTCAGGTTCGGCACCGGGTTCTGCTTCACCGTGGTGTACGCGGCGTTGCTGACGAAGACCAATAGGATAGCGCGTATCTTCAACGCGGGAAGACGGACAGCCAAGCGGCCCAGCTTCATATCACCCAAGTCGCAGTTGATCATCTGTACCGGCCTGATCGCCATACAGGTGAGAAACACATTGGCCATCACACACCGCGAGCTGTCAAGGTCCAATTAATGAAAAAGGGTATAGTCTCACATTTAAAACCTTACTTTACAGCAGACTGTGATAAATTATGGTCAAAAAAGGTAAAACCTCAATGTTTCATCATATTTGCTTCGTGCTACTACGAACACGTCGTTTAAAGGCACATCAGAAGATGTGCCTTTAAACGAGGATCAGTTTTGTATGCAGCGAGATTCTGATTTTCAAAACAGCAGGGCCCACATTTGACTGGAAAGAAGTTGCAGCGCTTTCTTAGACATCACGTTTTGTTAATTTGAATAAGTTTGTTACTGTAATATTAACAGTGGTACGCCTCTTTTTGGCTTCAATTCGTTAGCAAGGATAAAATTGTATCAACGGTCAGGTCGAAACTGAACTCAAAAAAACTTGATTAGATGATTCGAAGTTTGAACTTTATACTTGAAGAAGGTGTCATTCATGTTTGTGTTGTATGATTTCATATAAAACTAAAAATGAATGACAATCGCAGCAAAATGGAAATTTGGAGGAACTTCAACGGCCAAATTAATAAATTACCCAAACAATTTCGATGACTAAAAATAATTAAAATTGTTCATAAGCATTTACTTAATGCTGTAACATAAAAACAAGTGGGTCTTCGGTGTGTTTCTTGGAAAAAAAATGAGCTCAAAAAGTGTAACAGTACACTCCATAAATACCATATTTTGTTTTACTAGTGAATGTACCTCCAATTGATGGTCACAATTGTTGCAGGTCCTGATCAATGGCGCCTGGATGCTGGTTTCACCCCCTAGAGCGATGCATTACTACCCCACACGTGAGGACAACCATCTTGTCTGCTCGTCGCACATAGACGCTTCCTACATGATAGCGTTCATGTATCCGATCCTACTCATCATTATCTGTACACTCTACGCTGTACTAACGAGGAAGATACCAGAAGCTTTCAACGAATCTAAACATATCGGTATGTGCAATGTTGGTATCTTCATTCTTCACTCTTTAGTGGTCTACTCGAATTTAGATTATTTTATCAAATTAGACATTCACGAAGCTGTGCTCAGGAAGAAGATACCAGAAGCTTTCAACGAATCTAAACATATCGGTATGTGCAACGTTGGTATCTTCATTCGTCACTCTTTAGTGGTCTACTCGAATTTAGATTATTTTATCAAATTAGACATTCACGAAGCTGTGCTCAGGAAGAAGATACCAGAAGCTTTCAACGAATCTAAACATATTGGTATGTGCCACGTGCTATCTTTATTCGTTCTCTTTAGCGGTCTACTAGATTATTCTATCAAATTGGACCTTCACGAAGCTATGAGGTTTCTTCCTCCAAGTGATTAGTTTGAAAGAATCTTTGAGCCACACTCGGTTGAAGTGGGTTCCTTATCTGATGTCGATATTTACTTTAAGCTTTGACATAAGTAATAACCCCTCCTTAGAGATTTACTATTACCTAATTCTCAGCCATTCTATCCTGGCATTAAGAATACTAATATTGAACCATATGTCTTGTTTCTTCCAGGTTTCACGATGTACACAACTTGCGTCATCTGGCTGGCGTTCGTCCCACTCAAGTTTCTTTAGTCTTTCGTTCACTATTAAGACAACCTGGCGATGAGATGTTGTGTACAAGTAGGTTGTAAAGTGACAAATAATAACGACACCAATTTTGAACCATGTCTTGTTTCTCCCAGGCTTCACGATGTACACAACTTGCGTCATCTGGCTGGCGTTTGTCCCACTCTACTTTCTTTAGACTTTTGTTCACTATTAGACAACCTGGCGATGAGATGTTGTGTACAAGTAGGTTGTAAAGTGACAAATAATAACGGCACCAATTTTGAACCATGTCTCATTTCTTCCAGGCTTCACGATGTACACAACTTGCGTCATCTGGCTGGCGTTTGTACCGCTCTATTTCGGTACCGGCAACCACGTCCCGCTCCGCATCACCTCCATGTCTGTGACCATCAGTCTCTCTGCTAGCGTCACTCTAGTGTGTCTGTTCTCGCCCAAGCTCTACATCATTCTAGTACACCCCGAGCGTAACGTCAGACAGAGCATGATGCCGAATAGCAAGGTGGGTACTTTGGGGTAACAAACACAAAGATTTGTTCGTTTGTCCTGCCTCAACTGGAGTTATCCAGAAATTCGTAATTTTAACGGAAATGGGAGTAGAAATCACTGTTACACCCAATTGGAAAAAAAGAGTTGTCATAGTAGAGATCATTTGAGTTGTTTCTACTCCTTCCTAGATACTTTGGGGAACAAACAGAAAGGTGTTTCGTTTGTCCTGCCTTAACCGAAGTATTTTACGCCAAAAACAATCCGTAAACACTTAATTGTAACGGAAATGGGAGTAGAAATCACTGTTACACCCAATTGGAAAAAAGAGTTGTCACAGTTGAGATCGCTTGAGTTGTTCCTACTTCTTCCTACTCGAGAAGCAGGTGTAAAAATCTTATTCCCATCTCAGTTGTAGTAAGTGACTACTCGACAAAAAAGAAACTCGTCACGGTTACGCACAGAACACTTACTCCGGACAGAAAAACGGAGTTTTCTCAATACCTACCCTACTCCTGGAGTAATGATCACAGGACAAACGAACAAACCTGAGTCTGTATTGGACACATTCAGTTACTCGCTACGTAGCCTCGCTACCCGCATACTTACCGAAACTAGCTGGTCAAACTTTTGAAAACTCTGATATTGGCGGACTATATTAGTTCATGATTCAGGCTCTTACTAGAGAATTATCTTTATGCCAAAAGTCCCAAATTACCATTATCATTTGCCATTACCATTATCATTAACATTATCTTTTGTCCCAAAATACCAGACAAGCGGTGTCACAATAGTGCTTATAAGAACGTTTGCAACTGAAGATTATTCTTACAGGAGCACACAATTAATATAGAAAAAATGTTTTATGTGAACTGTATGATTTTGGGAAACTAAACTAAACTGAAAGTGAAACTAATAGTGGTGTGTGTGTTTGTTACAGGTACGATTCAGCAGTCAGGTGAAGAGCAGTGCGGTCAGCGGCACTGCACACTCCGGCAGTATGATGGCCGCGGTAGTCTGCAGTGGAAACCAGCAACTGTATCCGCAGAATAGCCAACATCCCCCGCAGGTTGCTGACAACAACATAGGTATGTATACCAACCTTGAGCAGATAAACTAGCTTGCTAATGCGTGCTTTATGCATGGGGTGTAAAATATCTATTGCTTTGGGCTGAAGTTGAAGTGAAGTGAAGTGAAGGGGATTGAAGTTGTACACCACAAGCATTGCTAAGGGAGACCGTGCGGTACCATGCAGCGCTTGAAGCGTTGTTTCCTACCCATGCCAACAATTTGTCTGTATAGCACAAGACTCAATTCCAAAAATAGCCATGTTGCCGTGTTTTGATTCGGATAAACATTGAATGTGCACCAATCAAAGGAAGATACAACAATGTAGGTGCCTAGCAACATATTGTTTGTATGACTGTGATGTCACAGTCCCCTCAATGGAGTCTTGTGCTATACCTCTCACTTCTATCCAAGGTCAATAAATCTCCTGGCGGGGGCTCGTTGAATTCCAGGTTTACCGAACCTCTGCCAGAGGATCGACGGACCTTGATTTCTTACATGCAATATGGAGCTTGCCACTCGCAGCGCTAGCGTACTATCTAAGATCACTCAAAATACACTAGATGCATTCTGGTGGCAAGAAAATAAACTTCTAAAACGAGTGGTTTGGCTGTCAATTTTCAATGTTGTTTTATTGTTATTATCCATCAATGGCGCTGAAAGGAGGTTGCTTAGCAGCGCTATCTATGTTAGTTACGTTGTTGACACCATCACGGCCCGTGGATGGATTAATTAGGGCTGACAAGGTCTGCTTGATACCTTCCCTCGTACTTTGAAATAAATATGAAAAACATGAAATACCACTTTATATGTACATGGTAAATTCCATATCACATTTCGGAGTTATCTTCATTGTCGAAATTTACACTCCTCTAGTTAATAAATGATCTGGTCGAGGTGGGTCCCTCTTCGTGGTGATAGGTGCCGCCTGCAAAAAGGGGTTTCGTCCATGTTCACTTTTACCCTTTTTTCGTCGATTTCTCTCTCTACTTTACGTCTGCAGGCAGCCCAAGACAACCTAACACATGCTTTCGTCCCAGGCGAGGTACTTGTCTAGCCAATCAGCGATCGTTATTTGCGTGGGTTTGTCTCAGGTGGTTCGCTGGTTGGCTACGAATACCTCGCCTGTGACGAAAACATATGTAATTGGTAGTCTTGGGTTGCCTATAAACGCCCTTACGACGACCCCAACGATGTGTGATTTCGGCCGAATTCGTATGACCTAGCTGTAGAGTACATCGTTATAAAACATTAAATAATCCCTGTAATAATAATTGATGATGATGAAATGAAATGAACCTTATCCTTCAGACCGAAATTCAAATATCCATTACCGATCAATGTCATACTATTACTTCCTCTCCATGTATTTAACTTTGTAACTTTTAACTTTTTATGATTGTATGTAATTTGTGTAATTGTATGTACCTGTAAGCTAAAGAGGGTATGGGCATGCCCATATAACCCTACACTGGCCATCCTGTCCTGTCATGGGACAGGAAAACAACAATAAAATTAATTAATTAATTAATGATGATCCTAGTCCTAACTTAATCATGGTTCTGCGTTGCAGGGGTTGACCTTGAACTTCGAGAGGACATTGTCCACCAACTGAAGAAGAAAACCCTCGTGAAACATCCTGAGGTGGTCAACCGTTCCACGCAGACTCTCGTACCCGAAGAACCGACCACCAACCACCATCAACCACCTCCGTTACCGACCGAGCCGCCGAGCTCTCCGGTAAAACAGTACAGCCAACCCAACAATATAATCATCAGCAGTAACGGTCCGATTCTAGTCACGACGCAACTCAAATCTCAAGAAGTTGCGTTATAGCAGGAGAGTCCAAAGAAGAAGGGAAGACATTCAAGTAAGAGGTACGTTAAGAGTAATCATACTCCAGTTGTGGTTTGAATCAATGGCCTAGGGAAAAATGATTGATAATTAAGATATATTTAAAAAAAAAAAATCCCACCCGAAGTATTTTGATGTGATGTTAAATGGATGTTTACAGGGATGATGAAAGTATAAGTATTTTACGTGATTTTAATCTCAAATATAGTAGTTTCGATAAATGAATAGATTGAAATAAAATAATATATAGTTCGTTTGGATTTTTCGATTAGGTTTTTAGATTTTACAAAGAAATGTTTACAAGAAAATGAAAATGAAATAAAAACTAGGATTAGGAGAAAGATATTTTTTTACGATTATTATGGGGAAGAAGATATTATGAGGAAATGTGAGAAGATCGTTAATGCAAGTGCAATGCTCAGTAGTTTGATTTTGATTGGTGAGTAAGAAAATTGTTTTTTAAAACGGGTTTAATTAGAAATGTGTTATTAGATGAAAAAATTCACAAACTCTTAAGAAATTTATATCTTGTATAAACCAGTTTAGTGTCAGATTTAAATGACTTTATACTGTAGCAAAATAACATAGTCTGCTCATTGAATGAAACTAGTTTTTTATTAGTAATCAGTAGACAATTGGAACATACCTGCTTAGTATTTAGATTGTGCAGATGAATTAGTTTGACCGTTTTACTATCCAACTTTCTACCTAATAACTTAAGTAGAAAATATCTAGATAGTGTATTGATAAATAAATAAAATAAATCCACTCGGTAAAAGAACAGACACATAACATAAGCAACTAGTAAGATAAATAATATAATATATAAATAAAATTGAAAAATATCAATGAAATACATCGAATTCAGAGCAACGTTTATTATTTATTTGAAAAACCTTGTAATTATATTTCAAACTTCTGATTTTATTAAATACATAAATGTGCAGAAAATAACAATTTATGTTCCATATTTAAATGTATACTCACCATTCAAACAAAAAATCAAACTATACAGCTAAAATAAAAAACAACTCTTCCCCATAAATAGTCATAGACTTTTTGTAAATAAAAATTCTACCAATATCTACAAGTCAATATAATATATAATATCATAAAGTCTAGTATATTCGATGGAAGTGTGTTATATGTTATACTTATACCAAAGATATTATAAATGTGCATTTATTACTATTCTATGGTGCCACCCTAACAAAATGAAAAGTCTGATGTATTAAACGTGTAGGTATTGCCCTGGTTATGAAGATACATTAACCACACATAATGAGCCCATGTGTGAGCTAATATGACACTCTTTATAGTGAGGATAAATACAAAAAATCCCTATATTTAAATTTTGAACGAGAAAACGTAAAATAACCTTCCAATATTATTATATAGTAATTGTAGTGTATATATTATATTGTATTGAAGCGATCTCAATGTGTAAATATTAACTCCTTGTCTCCTCTGTCCCTTCCCGTACAATGCATTGTAAATTGTAATCTTGTACTAAAACTAAAAACACTTATGGACGTTACGACTTGTGATGTATGAAGGAAGTAAGGAAATGGGAAAAAAATGTGAATGAATTTTTTGTAAGATGGTATTTACAGGTGATCGTTTTTTTAGTTTGGAATTTTAAAATAAATATTACGATTCAAGTAAATAATAATGTAATCTTGTGTAAAGAGATGAAACTACAAATAAATGTTTATGTGATGAAAGTTTGTTGTACGGTTTATTGTGTGGATTGACACCTATGAAAAAAAAATAGATAAAACCCTCCCCCCCTCCCCCCCTCCCCCCCTTCCCCCTTCCCCCTTCCCCCTTCCCCCTTCCCCCCCCTCCTCCTCCTCTTCCCTCCTGGTACTATATAGTATAATACAATACAGTATAGTATAGATAGATAGTATACTAGTATATGTTAGAAGGATCCCCTATAGTGCTGACTGGTCGGATCCAGGAAATCAGAATTATATAAACCACATAAAATCAAATTGAAGAATTATTGATGAATAAAAAAAATTGACTTCATTACGAGGGCAGGACTCTGAGATCGACGAGTTTATTGTCTAGCCAACAGACACAATCAATCAATCAATCAATCAATCAATCAATCAATCAATCAATCAATCAATCAATCATACAATCAAGTATCTTTATTTAGCTTACACTATTAGTTTTCATTATAAGTATACAGATTAAAAATTCATACCACAATAAAATACAACAACAATTAAATACATCATTCAAATAAATAAATAAATTAGTTTTGTTGCTTGTTTGGCACATACCGTACTGCTTGTACGGGGGGATGGGATAAATTTAGTAATTAATTTATTATGTATCATTATTCATTTTTTGAATAACTGAATCGGTCATTTAGTCATTGAATCGTTCAATTGCTCATTCAGGCATTCAGTTATTCATTCTGATCTTCATTCATTCAGTCACTGAATCATTCATCCATTCGTTGTTGGTTTATCCGTAAGTCGGTTCATTTATTTATTCATTCATTTAAACTACTTTCCTGCCCAGAGGGACTGCTACCTTATCGTGGTGGGCAGGTTTGCGTGCTTTGTTGATCCCGAGAGCTATGCCGGCGGAAGCGTATGCTTCTGGTAGGGCCACCCTAGCCGGACTGGTCGAGGAGGAGAAGTCAGACGAAGTGCAGTCCACACCCTAATCCCCTTTCCTCCCCTTTCCCTTTTCCTCACAGGCCCTCCTACTTTCCCCTTTCCTCCAAAAATCCCCCAATTACATCTTCACTATCTCATTACTCGTCGTCTTGATTAGCCAAGTTGCAAAAATACAAGACGTTAAAAGATTATAACACCAATGATCCAACATGCAGTGAAACAACAACCTTATATATTATTTACTCTCAGCAGGCGGTGGTTAAAACATAAACAACAGTACTTTCTTCGAGTTGTATCAGCTGTGCATTTTCAATACATACCACAACCATTATTTAAATGTAAATAAATAAATAAACAAATATTATTGATTGAAGCAATCTAAACGTGGTAAGTTTCCAAAATGACTTTTCGTGTTTAAATAAGTTTTGATTCGTGGATTATTGAAATAGTTTGTGAAGAAAAGTGTAATTAGTTTTTGAAACATGTCTGGAAATGAATCTGCGAGTACTTCTAATCGAGATATCGATGAGGGTTTATATTCTCGACAGTTGTACGTCTTGGGCCACGCAGCAATGCAAAGTATGGCCACCTCCGACGTCCTCATATCAGGACTGGGCGGTCTAGGCGTGGAAGTAGCCAAAAACGTAATCTTATCAGGCGTAAAATCTGTGACCCTCCACGACGGACAAATCTGTCAAATCTCCGACCTAACCTCCCAGTTCTATCTGAGCGAATCCGATCTGGGGATATCGCGTGCCGAAGCAAGTCTTCCACAGTTGGCAGAACTGAACGCGCACGTGAATACACTCTCCTACACTGGACACCTTACAGAAGAGTTCATCAAGAGATTCAAGGTAGTTGTCTTAGCCGATACCCCAGCCGCAGATCACTTGTGGATAAACGATTTTACCCACGAGAATAAAATCGCTTTGATCATAGCGGAGAGTAGAGGTCTTTTCGCGAGGGTGTTCTGTGATTTTTGTAACGATTTCGTTATACACGATAAAAACGGCGAGAACCTCATATCGACGATGATTTCAAACGTGTCAAAGAACAAAGAAGGTGTGGTCATGTGTTTGGAGGATACAATGCACGGTTTCGAAGACGGAGATTATGTGACCTTCAATGAAGTCACAGGTATGACCGAGTTAAACGGATGTAAACCCAAGATGGTGCACGTTTTGGGACCGTATTCTTTCACTATCGGCGACACATCAAGCTACTCTGAATACGTCCGTGGTGGAATTGCAACCCAGGTCCGGATGCCGAAAGTGATGCAATTCAAAAAACTATCGGACGCGATTAAGGAACCGGAATTTGTGATGACAGATTATGGAAAGTTAGAAAGATCGGAGCAGTTACATGTGGCATTCGAAACACTACGTAAATATGTTTTGGTGAAGGGTGAGTTACCGAAACCGTGGTGTGAAAAGAATGCGGCTACTTTTTTGTCTATGGTGCAGGCGACGTGCGCCGAAGATGGTTCTAATCTGAAAATTGACAATGATCTGATGGAAATCTTTGCGAAGACGTCTAGAGGATCTTTAGGACCAATGAACGCAACAATTGGCGGTATCGTAGCGCAGGAAGTACTCAAAGCGTGCAGTGGAAAATTCACGCCGATTCACCAGTGGTTGTGCTTCGACGCCGTAGAGTGTCTACCGACCAATCTAAAGCATCTAAACGACGAGGAATGCAAGGAACAAGATTGTCGTTACGATGGACAGACGGCCGTGTTCGGAAACACGTTCCAAAAACGTTTGGGCGCGTTGAAGTACTTCGTCGTCGGTGCCGGCGCGATTGGATGCGAGCTGCTCAAGAATCTGGCGATGATGGGCGTGGGCACGACCACAGAAGGCGGTTCGATCACAGTCACCGATATGGACAGTATCGAGAGATCGAATCTAAATCGCCAATTCCTGTTTCGACCGCACGACATACAAAAATCGAAGTCGCGGACGGCGTCGAGGGTGATCCGTACGATGAATCCGTCGGTGAACGTGATCGCCTACGAGGATCGCGTCAGTCCGGAAACGGAAGGTGTTTTCAACGACGAATTCTTCGAGGGTTTGGACGGCGTTGCGACGGCGCTAGACAACGTGATGGCGCGACTTTACGTTGATCGTCGATGCGTCTACCATCGCAAGCCGATGTTGGAGTCGGGAACGCTCGGCACCAAAGGCAATACCCAAGTGATCATACCACACGTGACGGAATCGTACGCCAGCTCGCAGGACGCGCCGGAGAAGAGCATCCCCATGTGCACCCTTAAGAACTTCCCCAACGCCATCGAGCACACCCTCCAATGGGCGCGTGACTGTTTCGAAGGACTCTTCCATAAGACGCCGGAGAATGCAAACAACTACATCAAGGATCAAGGTTTCATCGAACGCATCAATAAACTCACTCCGAATCAGTCTTTGGAGATTATGGAGTCGTTGAAATTGTCCCTGATCGATCAACGACCTACGACCTTTGAAGATTGCGTCATCTGGGCACGATGCTATTGGGAGGAGCAATTCAACAACCAGATCCGTCAGCTTCTGTTTAACTTTCCCGAGAATCAGTTGACCTCGACCGGACAACCCTTCTGGTCCGGTCCAAAACGTTGTCCGGTTCCGCTGACGTTCTCCACAGACAATCCGCTACATGTGGATTTCGTTTTCGCCGCCGCCAACCTCAAGGCACAAGTCTACGGTATTAAAGAGAACAGAGATCGTAAAGCTGTTGTTAACATCGTCAAAAACGTATCCGTACCGGTGTTCGAACCGCGAACTGGTATCTCCATCGCAGAGAACGATTCCATGGCCACGTCGACGGATGAGGATGCGTCGCGACGCGTCAAACAGCTACTCAAAGATCTACCGTCGAAGCGAGAACTTGTCGGCATGAACGTGACGCCGTTGGAGTTTGAAAAGGACGACGACACGAATCTCCACATCGATTTCATAGTCGCCGCGTCGAATCTTCGCGCCCAGAATTATCGAATCGAGAACGTCGATAGACACAAGAGCAAGATGATTGCCGGCAAGATCATTCCGGCAATCGCGACGACCACCTCCGTAGTCGCCGGCCTCGTATGTCTTGAACTGTACAAACTCGTCCAGGGACATCAGAATCTGGAACTCTACAAGAACGGTTTCGTAAATCTGGCGCTACCGTTTTTTGCCTTTTCCGAACCGATGCCGGCAAAGAAGTTGAAATACAACAACACAGATTGGACTCTTTGGGATCGTTTCGACGTCGCCGGCGAAATGACGTTGCGTGAATTTCTAGACTTTTTCGAGAGACAACACAATTTGGAGGTGACGATATTGTCGCAGGATGTTTCCCTGTTGTATTCGAATTTTATGTCGAAGGAGAAATGTATCGAACGGATGGATCGACCCGTTTCCGAGCTGGTCGAATCGATTACGAAGAAGAAGATTGAACCGCACGTTAGGGCGTTGTTGTTGGAGATTGGATGTAATGACACGACAGGTGATGACGTAGAAGTGCCGTATGTTCGTTATTTTCTACCCAGATAGCGGTGGTGTCGCTGCCGTGCACTCAAGCAAGCCCAACGATAGCACGGTACCAGTATAAGAATGTATCCAGTTTTGGCAAAATAGCAAATGTGAGCGTTTAATAATAATAAGAAGAAGAAGAAGAAAAAGTAAAACAATAATATTTGTTCATCGTTTTCTTTATGAAGTTTTCATGTGTACGATAGGAGAATGAAAAGGTTCTTTATCTCGGGGGGGGGGGGGGGAGGGGCCACTCTGATGGCAGTGAAGGTTATTGCATCATAAATATGTGAATGTCTCGTTCGTTGAAGATGAAAGAAAACGTATTTTATTTATTTCCATTTTATTAAAAAATATCTTTATTTTACACAATAATAAACTTGTACTTGTAAAACGTGTTTGACTTATTTTCATTTTATTAAAAAAAATCCATATTTTGCACACACAAAAAATCCAGTCGACACAGCATAAAAATACCTCAATCTATGATTGTTTTAATTAAAATATAGACTGCTGAAGAATTTACCGTAAAATCCGATAAAATAGCTAATAATATTCAAATTCTAAAAATGAAGAAAAACAATGAAAGGGTAAGAAAATTCATTTGTGGAAATAAAACAAAAAATAAATAATTGTATGTTATGTAATTTATTGTGCACCCTTGTTCCTACCTACCTACCTACGCATAAACACTGATTTTTTGTGGCATGGCAGTTATATCGAGAAAAAATGAAGGTAAATGAAGGTAAGTGAAGGTAAGTGAAGTCTGCAACCAGAACTACAAGACGGCTGCTACCTACATCCAGAGATCGCCTACATCTGCTGTACCACAAGATACATAAAACCAACGAGACACACAAAGACCTACGAGCGAATGCAGTCCAACCAGCTTACACAAATAAGACAAAGGTAAATTGTAAGCTTATATGCAATTAAAAATACAATGACCGAAAACCAATAAAAAATGGGTGAATAGCATCAAAGATGGAGTTTATTTCTATTTAAATTTGAAACAAATTGTAAGAATAATATTTATGTATAAATCAAAGAAAAAAGAAAAAGAAAAGGAAAGAAACGTGTATCTACTGGTTGACCAGATCCAGAATAATGGCATAATAGCCAAATAAGTAGAAATTATTTAAATATTTATTCAAGAATCAAGATACACATTCTTGTCGTGGATATTATGTGAATTACAGAAAATAAAAAACCATCCACGATCGGGAATCAAACCCGGGTCTCCCACTTGCCGGGTGAGCGCGTTAACCGCTCGACCAGCAGTACTTCGATGTTAGTAGGTGGTGCTTTAAGATAGTCTATGTACCGGTAGACACACTGCAACGCTTTGAATTGAATTGCATTGAGTTGCCAGTCTCTGTGGTCTAACGGTCAAGGCGCCCGCCCGGCAAATGGGAGACCTGAGTTCGATTGCCATTCGAGGCTGGTTTTTAATTTCTGAATTTCACACAAACAGAAAACGTTATATACAAACATACTTAATCACGGCTACAACGGCTGCTATAGAGGAATTATTGCTATATTGCAGTAAGGACAAAACATGTTTCACATGCACTGTCATTGAAAGTTACTCACTGCAATTTAAAGTTGGAACGTCAACATTTTTCGTAACCCTGCCAAGTCATACTAGATAATAATATAAATTACAAAAAAACCGCTATGCACACAAGGATCACGATACGGACAGAAACTAGATTCTGTCCGCTTTTCAACTTATAAGTTATATCAATTTTAATTGGACCCATCGCATCAGTGTGTCAATATAAATATTCATAATATATTCATAATCATCACTGAGAAACTAGGACAAGGCAAGGGGATAGGACATCAACTGCTGTGGCTCGTTTCTCGTCCCTTCTTTGACCAATACAGGTAAGAATGCAGATATCTTTAGTTTGGCATAGTTTGAAGCTCCACCACCTAGTTATATGACCACTGCCGAGGATAACAAATATGACTGATTATAAATAATATACTATATGAAATTAATGAATATATGATTGTTGGGTTGTCACCTAAGGTTGTCACGGGGGTAAGGGGTGGTCACAGCGATGGAGGGGAGCAGCAGGGGAGCGTCAAACTTAGAAAATCTCAAGTCAACTTTACGTAACAACATAAACTCTTATTTTGGGAAGTCGCCGGTTCAATACCGGCCTCCAGCAATACTGACAGAAGTTTTCCTCAGTCAGACTAAGAATTCTGTGATTGAAACATGTTATTTTTTAATTTTTATTGTTTATCAATTCAGTTTTAAAACTAATTTGAGGAGAACAATATTTATAAGATAAAATACAATATTCAACGAAAACTACATTGTAAATGTAGCAATAATGGGGGGGGAAATGTTTTAAAACTGGAATTTGACATTTCCCTATACTAGAGGGATGGATATAGGTATAGTCTTGATTTATTGTATTATTATTATTATATGGACGTATTAGTATATTATTGTATGGACGGACATTTACAATAGATTGAAGTTGAAATTGTTAGACAAGTAGACCCTGGGGTACTTGTTAGTTAGAGTCTGATCATTACAGTCACATTACTGTCTTGTGAGTTTATTCTGCTTCCCATGCAAACGTCGAGGGTTCGATTCCTCCTCGGCCTTTTAGTTTTCTAGATTTGATTTGAAAATAATCAATATAATACAGATAGATGCATATGTAAACACTGACTTTCGAATTCATTCCGTTATACGGTTATAGCAACGAATCCTTGCTGTCCTTCACTGAAAATCAGTTCTTGTGGGACTGGCTAGTCAATAAACACATATTTATTCATTTATTTTCGTATTTGCTCTTAATTTACCTATAATTCGTAATTTTGTGTGAAAATGGCTAGTTTCTGTAGGAATGAAATGAAATAATTGTAGATATTTAAATAATCCCGCGTAAAATAGAGGTAAACCGGAAGTAGATTAAATGTTACCCACATGCCGGCTGGACTGCGTATTTAAATGAGCAACATAACCTCAATCCAAAATTCATGGATCCAACACGTTCGCCGATTTCTTCAGTGAAACTAGGTAATGTGCGACAAATATTACTCTTATTAATGTTATTTAACCGAAATAATTAGCTTTATTCATTCATGTGAAATGTTGGGTGATTTTTTTTCGGTGATTTGCAGTCAATTCGCCGAGACCTTCTAGGCTAGCCAACGCCGATCCCTGCACCCTAGGGGAGTGCTGTAAGTTGGGCGTACTAGGCCTACATCAGTTTCGTTCTTGACTTATTTGTATTCGTTGTAATACAGCCTTGCAATCAGGTAGACCTAGCTTACTTTTAGACCTACAGTAAGTACGTTAATTTAGTCATAGGCCTAGTAGGCCTAGGCCCTAGGTCTAGGGCCGAGATTAGGTTCAATGTCTACTGCCTCTAGTCCTAGGCTAGGCTAGGCCTAGGCTAGGATGCATCCTTCCACATCTTCTTTAACATTGCAGTCAAGTTCCTCGGTCAGCCTAGTGAAGGCTTGAAGACCTACGAGGCCTATACTGAATTGTATTTTCTTTTCAGGCCCCTAGGCCTACCTAGGCCTACCTATCCTACGAGCAACAAAGGTTACTCAAGACCTGCCATCGATCTTCTTCAAGCATCGTCGCGGGATTCCTTCTAGACAGTAAACCCTTGCCTTGTGGTGGTTGGGTGATACAGCCTGTGGATCTATTGTATTGTAAGTAGCCTATGCCTAGCCTAGGCCTTTGTGAAGTTATCGCACTGGAACTTGCAAATCCAACTTAGGCTAGAGTCAGTGTATTTATTACCGCCCACTTAACGGCGATTCAGGTTTTTTCCTTCTTTAAAAATTGCCTTGCTACAGCTTCAGTGCTAACCACTGTGCCAAATTTCAAGATTCAAATGTAAATTAAATCTTGATTTGTCATGGAATCGTACATACAAGGACTAGGCCTAGGCTACTTACACATGAAGTAGGCCTAGACATAGGTAGCCTGGGAGGCTAGATCTTATGTGAGTGTTCCTTTTTGTTTCAGAAACAAGAAGAAATCTACACCTCCATGAATTTAAGTTTTTATTATAAAAGTGACATGATAGCCTAGGCTAGTCCTAGTTCAAGAATCATATCAAACTGTTGCTAGGCCCTATAGGAATTTTATAACGTTAATCAGATCTATATTACATCAAGTCATACGAAGTGAATTAATTTTAGTTTTGCGTTTGCGTACTTCAAATTAAACTATCTAGTCTATATAATATATTTCCTCAAGAATTGTGACAGAAAGAGACTGATAATAATTTTCTGATCCACCAAGTGAATGAACTTATTATGACAAGTGTTTTGCTTTTCACGTGTGTCCGTTTTTGTGGACGCACGTGTACTTGTATTTCCTTCCACTCAGCCTTGGTTGGATGCAAGGTCGCAAGAGACCTAGCGTCAATCTTCTTGTATCGTCGCGGGATTTCTCTCTACGTTCTTCGCGACAGCACAGAAGTAGCTGAAGATGGTGAGTAGGAGATTTTTTTTATGGTGGACCTATTTGCTAAGTTTTAAGATTATCTTATATTGTAGGCCAGTGCCAGATGTAATTAATTTGTAGGCCTATCCAGTTTAAGATCAGTAGGCCTACTGACTTTATTCTTTGTTTTACCCAGGAGGCTATGAAAACACCTTGAGAGATCACAAATCAATATGGTTGTCAGGAAAACAGCTAATTTACTCAGTCTATTCACTATTATTAGTACTAAAGTTCTTCAGTACTAAACATTAAAGTTAGGCCTTTTTACAGTTACAGTTAATAATAATTTTCTGGCATGCATCCAGCTAGTTAGTTCAATACCTCTTGGTGGATGGAGGTCACCATTTTCTTACGTTCCAGTACTTAGACTTACTATTACCTAGTAGGCCTAGGTAATAGTACCTACATTTAAGTAGATAGGCCTACATGGGCCAATTGGTAGATCAATGGATGAAGATGAATATTTGTACTTCTAGTTTACCATTGAGATTTACTATTTAGGCTTAGTATTACAATCAGATGTAGATTACTTGATGAATTTTAGATTACCCAGCTAATGCGGTTTAATGAGTGTTCGGATAAAAGCAGAACGCGTGGGTTCGACTCCCAGCGGGAAGCGAGTCTTGAGCAATCCGTCCTAGTAGGTACCGTATTCAAAACTGTAGTCCTAGATTGTGTTCGTCGTGTTGCAGGAACACGAGAAACCCCGTCGACGGCAACATTGTCAACATTGTCGCCGCTCGTCGTTGTGTAAGTGGACGTGTAAGTCGGAACGTGACTTTGGTGTTGGTTTTGAACACCTGAGCTGATTCCATTATCGTTCCTGACTGAAATTTGATTTTCGAGCGAGGCCTGGAAGCCATGTAAGATGGTGGAGTCAGCAAGGTTCCAACTGAATGAAATTGTCAACACTCAAGCGGGACCCTATAGGCTAGACATTTGTTGGTCTGGTTTCAAACTAATTTTTGGTACATATACTGAGGAAGTAGCCTACTCTAGATGCTCGGAGCTCGGTAGACCTCCGTCTAGGGATATGAAAGGTACCAATTTTTCCGGAAATTTTGGGAAAAAACCGTCGTTTTTTTCGTTTTTTCCAGGTACGTTGGAAAAATTGAAAAACTTGGAAAAATTGGGAAAATGTTTCGTTTTACGATGCACATTGATAAATAAAATATATGAATGGGAATAGGACTAAAATGAAACAAAGTAATAATGATTTGTGAAACAAAGGGAAGTAGGAACAAACAGATCTTAGTTTAAGAGTATTAACATCTCGGTGTGGGCTAGCTCTTATCGATCATCATTTTAATTGGATTCGCCGCCTGGATCAGCCTTGGCCATGGCCTCAGACTCAGATGAAATTGCAATAAAACTCGCACTTGCATCCGAATCATTCGCTCTGTCAGTAAGAGGTGTTGAATGTTGATGTTGAACATCTGGATGTAGTATCTAAGATGGCAGTGTACATCGCATTTAAAAGGCTGTGTTTGTGCACCTGTCGGCGCTAAATTCAAATATATTGGCCACGCCGTAAGAAGCAAGGTGTCCCCTAAAATTCTGAAAAGAGACGGTCGCTCCACACGGTCTATTTCAACGGTATTCACCGCGGGATTTCCTGATATCTGTATTGTTATTGTCCACTGCATTGACTGCACCGACTGTGAATAGAATGCGACCCCACCACGTCTGACAACAGGAGCGCGATATAATCACTACAATACTTAAGGGCGTTTTTTCACCGTGAGGGACAAGTTTTCTCACTGCACCACGCTGGCGTCGATTTTTTTCTGTGTGACTGCCATCTGTTGACGACCAAAGAAACTATAATAGTTCATGGTTGTTGTGGAAGATAGCACTAGGTGTTTCTGTTCGTTGATTGGTCAGCGTAGTCCTTGGGGCGGTCCTCTGCTACTTGGCCGGGTGTTTCAAATAATACAAACTGTCTAATCAGCTTTACTTCAATGGCTCGTCGGCGCATACAAGGCCGAGCGTGTAATCTTATCGGTGTACCCTCTGACCGCGCGGTCTGTCTGAGCGACTGCTCGTAAATGATACCTGTCAAAATGTCTACTGATACGGTAATTATCTATAGTAAAACATAAAACATCTACAGATTATTTTGTTTTCAACTTTTAACCCGTTATTTTGGTTTCTTGAATAAAAACCAACACGTTTCTGTGTTTGAATCGTCCAAATAGGGCAACAACTTCATAAAGAAGATAATGCAGACAGTTCTTTGCTATAATACACTCAATCACAAAAAACGCATTACTTTGAAGTTGTGAACTCAACATGCCATTCTTGTTTGGTGAATTAATAATGAGGTTAACAATGCTCTGATACAAGTTATTCGTAACAATGTATCTGCTCGCACGCACCAACATGCACGGTTTATCTAATAAAGTACAGACGTACACACGTAGACTCACATTATCGTGTTTTGATTTTTGAGATAATGTCATTAGACACCAACTCAACACTGTGTGTCTCGTAGGTATGTGGGGTTTATTCTGGCTTCTAATGCCGAATTACCTGTGCTCGATTACCGGTTCGGGATGTATGTTAGTTTTACTTTGAGTGTTGACTTCAATCACAGTCACGCACATTATAAATAATATAAATGTCGCCCACTGAAAATCAGTTTTTTACTGAGTGGGTGGACTATAATTATTCAAATGTATTTACTTATTTCATCATTATTGCTTTTGTTAATTGTAATAGTTTATAATATGTAGAACAAATATGCCGTACTACAAAACAACCGCCTCGGTCAATACCGCTTGAATTGCTGGAAAACTTAGGAGAGCCCCCTATAGTGAGTAAGAAGCGGGAGCGTGGTCCGTGTGGTCGTCAACAACACCTTCTTTGTTTCATATCTTGTCGCCGATCAGGCGGGTTGAAATGGCTACTTACACACTTTCTCAGAAAATTATTGATATTTGCATTTTATGATCGATCAAGCGAAGGCAAATTGATCTAATGAACAATGTTGTATACGTTGTGTTGGCTTTTCGGTTATGTGTAACTACATTCGCCACAGCATTGAGATACGAAGTGGATGAATGAAGGCGAACCATGGTTGGACCGTATTGTCCCCGCTAGAACCACTGTGTACATCTCAAGGGTGCGAGAAGTCGAGTCGTTTTCTTGTTTTGGAGTTATTATGTGTAGTTGGAGTTTAATCGCTGCAAGTAGGCCTACTCATGCAGCCGTACGTGAGTGTTATGAGAAATTTGGTAAACTAACGTAATTGGGAATATTCCTGTTTATTTCTTTCTCCGTCACCAAATTACTGACGATGTTATGAATCAAAAATATTTCATTTTTCCATTTCAGTAAATATTTTCATTCATAAAAGTAAGCTGAAAATTTCACACATAATTATGGCGGGAAAAACAGGTCATGACGTCAGAACTGGCTAATATTAATCAGCCTATCACGCAAAGATAATCAAAGATGGTATTTGTGCAGAATATGTAACTCAAATTAGTGTATTTATAGTGTTATTTGGTTCCATAATGAAAAATAATTGTTTGCAACAGTTAATTTACACCATTGGCATGATTATTTGTAATAATGAAACATTATTTCAGTGAATAATAGGTTTGTGAAGACATCGGACAACAATGAATACGTTGTTTTTCCGATAATTGTGTAGTGTTGAAAGGCGGTGATTGGCAAACACATTCATACACAATGATGTTTACTCAGTAATGACGTAACCATCCGTTTCACGATAAAAGCCCGGGAAAGAAGAAATGTTATACTTTGTAACGTTATAAAAATGAAATTGTGACGTTTTGAAGTGAGAAAAGTTTGCCGGTATTTGTAGATGAGGGCCTGTCAACTTCACATGATCGAACCAATATCGGGAAATGTGGTATATTCCCTATTGTGCGCGAGCATGTGGCTACCTGTGTACCCAATATAGCGTGACCCAGCTAGAGTAAAAACTCATGCGCTTATCTTTGGATGCCATCGTTTCAAGTGCCCAGTCGTGATATTACTACAATTTTATACAACTTCGTTATATGATTTTTAATTGTGTGCCATTTTATTTCCAACGGAATTATTATTCAGTTCATTCTATTGTATATGTGGGCTTTGCTTGAATGTTCACTTTGATCGTGTTTATTACATTTGGATGGTTAGTTTTTATAAAATAGATTACATAAAGTAGCTTTGATTTATTTATTTTGTTGTTCTTTCTATTATCGCCGTTTATTGAAAACTTATATGTTACGTTATCTGATGACATAATGTATTTCAATCCAAAATTGAAACATTTAATTAGAAATCTATTATAGTTAGTATTGTCCTTATTGCGATTGCGATTATGATTGGCACACACTTCAATATCCGATATTTATATGTAGTTGCAGCGAAGCATCGCTATTAGTAGGGTTGGACAACGTTCCTTGGTTCTATTCATCCGGCATATTTTGTTGAGGCAGAGATTACAAAAACACTAGTCGAAGTGGCGAGTTGTTATCTTTGGTTGGGAATGCGCGGCGCGGTAGATTGGCTGACGAGGCGGCAGACGGACACCTGGCTGCCTTCAGTATCGCTCGTACACGTAGTTCAACTAACTGCCGCTGCCGCTTGGAGCGCCTCCTACCACGCACGAGCCCACAATTCCACAACAACTATTTTATTTTTTAACGTGAACATTTAAAAAAAGTCATAGTTAAGACTATCACATCCCCTGAGGAACATACAAATGCACACTTGGTAAAAACGCGAGCATTTTATTCGCATGGGGACGCCTACGACGTTGTAAAAACTGAATTTGAATACGAACATTGGTTTAGTTTTTACAACGACGCAATCGACTGTCAAAAAATGCACGGATTCTTTTGACATAAATAAAAACCCCATAAAATTCTGTAGGATATGAAGTAGTTTGGCTACTATAGGTAAACTGTAACTAATGTAAATAAAATCGTAACTTCAGAAAAACGTCTGCACTAATTTTCGTGAACACACAGCCTTAAGGCAAGAGAACGGGATGGAACTAGATTTAGGTTGGTAGTTGTCACACGCGTCACTAGCCTATTACATAATCCATGACAACACCTTGCAAGTTAATTTGACGCGACTTATAGATTACTTCTGAAGATACTGCAGGTTGCAGACTCACTTGCACTATCAATACCATATCAATAAATTTAATTTAGATATTGTGTTAGTAACCATAATAACCACTTGCAATTAGAAGTACTAGAAACCTTGGTGAAATGTAAAAAATCAATTTTTCCCAAGTTTTCCAATTTTTCAGGGAAAAAACGGGAAAATATCCGTTTTTTTCCACGACTTCAATTTTTCCGGAAAATTTCGAACCCTACCTCCGTCTACTGTATACCTACCTACTCCTGCAATACTTCATATAGGTACCCAATTAGAATGCCTTTTGAATGCCAATGCTGAGCGATAAGTGTGTAGTATTATTTTTGTCTGCTAAATGGCAAATCTTTTAAAAGATCATAGAATTAGACATATATGCACTAGGTACCTACCGTTCTGTGATTACATACATGTGAACTACATTTATCGGGCCATATAGATCAGATCAATGATTCTACTGAATGTCTTGATGCACCTTTTGACTACAATGATACCAGTCCTCAGTGGCGTATCCACGGGGGGGGGGGGGGGGCTGGGGGCTCCCCAAAATCCCAACTTTAATTATGCTCTGCAAATCATCTAAATTTACGTAAAAAATTAAATAGATTTACGGGTATTAATTTATCTTTTTTGTTTGAAAAAGATAGTTTTGCTTTGATAAATTGCTTGCTCAAAGTTGTAACAATACAGTAATTTTATATTATATTGATTGTTGAAATTATTTTGAAATCGTATATTCGCCGTTGTAACTCGTATCCCGTTCAGCAAAGCACCTAACCTTCTTATAAAAACACATAAAAAACCCTTTTTAAAAAAATAGGGATTTATTTAAAAATTGCCTGCGGCGCTATTGTGGGGGGACATCCCCCCCCCCCCCCCCCCTTTGAGTTGTTTATTGAGCACCTTTATACAGTTGTTCTACTCTGGACAGCCCCCTTCGCAATATATTCCTGCGTACGCCACTACCAGTACTATATTTTCTGCTCTATAATCCTATGCTCAATCAAATACAACAAAAACCAAAGAAATTATTTCACTAATGTATGTTTTTCTTGTGATTTTAGGACCGCTAGAGTCCGTCGAAGACCCAGTCCCAAGACTAGCGGGGAAGACGTGAACTACGAGAACGAGGCTACTGCAGCAGCGGTACTGCCGACCGCCTCACCCTGTGAAGTTCTCCCACCAGCGAGTGGTACTCCCGCTAGCAGAACTAGGTAAGCTGATGGTCTTGTGTAGGACACATAATGTCCGTAAGGATACAGAAATATACTGTTTAGGACATACCTACTCACTAATATTGTCCTGTCTTATCGTAGAAGACGCAGACTACGAGGCTACTGCAGCAGCGGTACTGCCGACCACCTCACCCTGTGAAGTTCTCCCACCAGCGAGTGGTACTCCCGCAAGCAGAACTAGGTAAGCTGATGGGTCTCTGGTGTTGTATATAGGACACTCTTAAAATGTAGGGAAAGATTCAAAGATGCTGAATAGAAGATAACTTACCTTTTTTAAATGTGTATTGACAAATATAACATTTACGGTATTTGCAACACATAATATCAGCTACAGTTACAAAATAATACTATATTGATATAATTGAAACTTTATTTTTTCTTACAGAACCGCTAAGAAGAGAAACAGGCGATTGCAGAACAGAATACAGGTGCAAGAAGAAGGCAGCTTTCCAGCACAGCTCACAAGAGAAGACAGCTGTAGAATCAAAGACAAGCGCTAAAGGAAGGCAGCTTATGACTGCTCACAAAAGAAGACAGCTGTAGAACCAAAGACAGGCGCTAGAGGAAGGCAGCTTATGACTGCTCACAAGAGAAGACAGCTGTAGACTCAAAGACAGGCGCAAGCGGAAGGCAGCTTATGACTGCTCACAAGAGAAGACAGCTGTAGACTCAAAGACAGGCCCAAGCGGAAGACAGCTTATGACTGCTCACAAGAGAACACAGCTGTAGAATCAAAGACAGGCGCAAGCGGAAGGCAGCTTATGATTGCTCACAACAGAAGACAGCTGTAGACTCAAAGACAGGCGCAAGCGGAAGGCAGCTTATGACTGCTCACAAGAGAAGACAGCTGTAGAATCAAAGACAGGCGCAAGAGAAGACAGCTTATGACTCCAGCACCGCTCACAAGAGAAGACAGCTGTAGAACCAAAGACAGGCGCAAGCGGAAGGCAGCTTATGATTGCTCACAAGAGAAGACAGCTGTAGAACCAAAGACAGGTGCAAGAGAAGACAGCTTATGACTCCAGCACCGCTCACAAGAGAAGACAGCTGTAGAACCAAAGACAGGTGCAAGCGGAAGGCAGCTTATGATTGCTCACAAGAGAAGACAGCTGTAGAATCAAAGACAGGCGCAAGAGAAGACAGCTTATGACTCCAGCACCGCTCACAAGAGAAGACAGCTGTAGAACCAAAGACAGGCGCAAGCGGAAGGCAGCTTATGATTGCTCACAAGAGAAGACAGCTGTAGAACCGAAGACAGGTGCAAGAGGAAGGCAGCTTAAGACTCCAGCACTGCTCACAGGAGAAGACAGCTGTAGAACCAGAGACAGGCGCAAGAGGATGGAACCTTATGACTCCAGCACTGCTCACAAGAGAAGACAGCTGTAGAACCAAAGACAGGTGAAAGAGAAGGCAGCTTATGACTCCAGCACTACTCACAATAGAAGACAGGTGCAAGAGAAGACAGCTTATGACTCCAGCACCGCTCACAAGAGAAGCCAGCTGTAGAATCAAAGACAGGCGCAAGCGGAAGGCAGCTTATGGTTGCTAATAAGAGAAGACAGCTGTAAAATCAAAGACAGGCGCAAGCGGAAGGCAGCTTATGATTGCTCACAAGAGAAGACAGCTGTAGAACCAAAGACAGGTGCAACTAGGATTCACACAAAGACACAGATGCAAGAGGAAGGGAACTTCGAGGGATCGTCGTCTCATCTTGAGACTCCTATCAAACACACGGCACATTGAAGAGGAAGACTAGGTAAGCAGTCGTCAGAACTACTTTCAAAACTTCTGTCTTAGCCCCTCCTACTTACTTTGCCAACCTTTGTGTACGTCCACTTGCATGGGAAGTCTTCCCATTGCCACAGTTTTCCCGATCGACGTCTTGCCTCGTTGTCCGGCCCTCATCTATGATACTGTACGTCTAACCCCCCCCCCCCAGAAACGTGTGGATGTGTAGTCAACATAGATAAGCTGTGTAAGTGATTGGATTCAAAAAACCTTGCAACAAATAGAATCTCTAATTCTTTGGTAAAACTAGTTTTAACTGTTTGATCCGGATGGTTGTTTGTTTAAGTAAAATGTAAGCACTGTGACTCTGTGCTTCAATAGTTGCAGCTTTGTAAGCAGGCAGGCATGTGTTGTACTGACCCATCCCCGTAACCCACTGTACGCCAGCCTAAACTCTGTGATCTCTGTCTTTCAGTGGATGACTCCAGCACTGCTCACAAGAGAAGACAGCTGTGGAACCAAAGACAGGCACAACTAGGATTCACACAAAGACACAGATGCAAGAGGAAGGGAACTTCGAGGGATCGTCGCCTCATCTTGGGACTCCTATCAAACACACGGCACATTGAAGAGGAAGACTAGGTAAGCAGTCGTCAGAACTACTTCATTCATATCTTCTGTCTTAGCCCCTCCCACTTACTTTGCCAACCATTGTGTAAGTCCACTAGCATGGGAAGTCTTCCCATTGCCACAGTTTTCCCAATCAATGTCTTGCTTGATTGTCTGGCCCTCATCTATGATACTGTACGTCTACCCCCCCCCCCCAGAAACATGTAGATGTGTAGTCAACACAGATAAGATGTCTGAGTGCTTTTACCAACAGTCACTGGTTATTAATGGATTCAAAAAAACTTTAACAAACAGAATTTATAATTCTTTGATAGGCCTAAAACTAGTTTGAACTGTTTGATCCAGATGACTGTTTGATAACTGTTTGATCCGAATTTTTTAAGTAAAATTTAAGCGGTGTCACTCTGTGCTTTAATAGTTGCAGCTCTGTAAGCAGGCAAGCATGTGTTGTACTGACACATCCCCGTAACCCACTGTACGCCGGCCTAAACTCTGCGATCTCTGTCTTTCAGTGGATGACTCCAGCACTGCTCACAAGAGAAGACAGCTGTGGAACCAAAGACAGATGCAAGAGGAAGGGAACTTCGAGGGATCGTCGCCTCATCTTGGGACTCCTATCAAACACACGGCACATTGAAGAGGAAGACTAGGTAAGCAGTTGTCAGAACTACTATCTTAGGCCGTATCTCAAAGCTCTAAGTATGGACTAAAATGTTAGTCAACTATTTTCGGGAACTAATTTAACTGCTAAATGCTAATCACTAGAGCTTTGGACATGATGACTAGATGGTAGCAACACCTGTTGGAGGAAAATGTAACTAAATGCCCAGTGTCAATGGACAGTTGCATATTTTAAGATTTTTAGGAAGCCGTGACCCTGCTGGTTGTTGTTGTGACAAACTAGGTGTGGAAATACATAACCTTTAAATCCAACGACATAACCTTACAATTACATTATTTGCTCGATATTATGGATGACGATGACGCAATAAGCAATGTCTACACTGACATAAAGTCAGATATTGTAAAATAATACAATGTTTACTCACATTTGATGTGCACCTCAGCTTTACATTCAACGTTCTACGTTAGCTGTCGAATGTAGTCACCACTTTCGGTTCCTAACAGCTATCGACTAAAAGTGTAACGACTTTGAGCTTTGGTCGCCTACTTATTACGTCACTTCCTCCAAAATAGTTGACTATTTCGCCTACTAAGGAGCTTTGAGATACGGCCTTAGCCTCTCCCACTTACTTTGCCAACCATTGTGTACGTCCACTTGCATGGGAAGTCTTCCCATTGCCGCAGTTTTCCCAATCAACGTCTTGCCTCGTTGTCCGGCCCTCTTCTATGATTGTACGTCTAACTCCCCCCCGGAAACATGTGGATGTGTAGTCAACATAGATAAGCTGTGTAAGTGATTGGATTCAAAATACCTTGCAACAAATAGAATCTCTAATTCTTTGGTAAAATTAGTTTTAACTGTTTGATCCCATCCCGGATGGTTGTTTGTTTAAGTAAAATTGTAAGCACTGTCCTCTGTGCTTCAATAGTTGCAGCTCTGTAAGCAGGCAGGCATGTGTTGTACTGACACATCCCCGTAACCCACTGTACGCCGGCCTAAACTCTGTGATCTCTTTCTTTCAGTGGACACCCCTGCCATGACGGCCACCTTCAGTCCACCGACAAGTGGAGAGGTTTCATCCCCCAGCTGTACCGAGGGACCCACGACGTGAAACAACGGACACATATCCCGCTCTCAGGTGGGTCCATGGTGTGCTATGAGTGGACGGACTAGAAGACTTGTAGAGTCGTTTGCTTGTCTTACACTGGGTCCTACACTGGTAGTGTAGCAAAGCGTCTTACACGAGTTACATAGCCACTGTACAAACCTCCTGCACTTCCTATGACGCCTATGATATCACATCTAGGCAATACTCGGATGTATCTTGGAACAGAGTGAATGCAAGGCACCGTAGAAACTGGGTTCAACATTTCTCCGCGAGGTTACAGCACTTGCTATAGCCCCTGTGATATCGCAGCTAGGCAACCATCAGCATTTGCTCTTTGGTTTTTTTAATTGAGGGGGGTGGGGGCCAAGGCAGGGCACTTGCCCCCTTTGGCAGCAACTAGTAATATGTTGCTTTAATTAACATTAACTTCCGTCCAAGATGGCGGACAGAGAAAAGGAAGGTACAGTGGGGAAAGGACTAAAAACTAAAAAACCTGGGGCAAAATGCTGGGGCTGTGAAAAAGTAGTAAAGGTGGGGATACAGTGTGGAAAGTGCAAGATTTGGGCCCATTTTGCGTGTGCCGGGGTGGAAAAGAAGGACTATAGTAAGAAAAAGAAAAGTGACTGGAAATGTGGGTGCGAGAAAAGTGAGGTTAGGGAAGACACCACGAGGTCTAGCCTAGGCCTAGGCCAACAAGATAGCCTAGAGATAGACAATGACAGTGACATAAAGTGGAAAGTGGAATGTATAAACCAAATAAAATACATGAGGGAAGAGATCCTAAAACTAAAGAAGAGTGAAGATGAGCTCAATGAGATCCTGTCCGACCGAATAATGTGGGAGATGGAAATGGAGGGAAACATAAAGCAATTGGAAAATCAAAACAAAGAACTGAGGGAAATGTTAAAGAAGGAGACTGAAGGAAGACGAGAACTGAGAGAAGTTATACAAAAGGAGAGTGAAAGAAGATGGGAACAAGATAAAGAGACACAGCGGAAGATTTATAAACAAAAAATGAGACTGGATGCTGTGTCCCTAAACCAGTGCTACAGCACAAAATGCGTAGAAGCAATGAAACTAACTGAGAGGGCTGAGGTCATTCTTGGTTGGCGAGACAAAATGGAAACTGAAGAAGAACTAGGCCTAGGGGACAGTCCAGAACCAGTAAGCCTAGAACAAGAACCAGAGGTAGGCCTAGGCCTAGACCTAGGGAATGGGCAAGTGGTAGGCTTACGAGACTGTGATCAAGGGCTAGGCCTAGGCCTATGGAATGGGCCAACAATAGTAGGCATAGACCAGGTACAGGGACCAGGCCTAGGCAACAGGCCAACAATGGTTGACCTAGGCATTGACCAAGAACAGGGGCTGGGTCCAGGAAACGGACAAGAGGTACAGGTTCTTAACCAAGACCAAGGGGTAGGCTTGGACCTAGGAAACAAAAAGGATAGGCCCACCAAGGCATTACTTATAGGTGACATAGGGGGAAGAACGGCAGGACAATTCTGCACAGTTGATGAATACAGAGCCAGAGCATACCCAGGTATCAAAATAAGGGAATTACAACAGAAAATCCAAGAGTATGGTGATGAGAAAGTGGAAGTAGTGGCCATACAAGTGGGAAATGCAGAAAGAGTTGGTCCAGGCAACATAGAACAACTAATGACACAAGTACAGGACTTGCTATCAACAACAAAGCAGAAGTTTAAAGGTGCACAAATAACTATGTCTGGCCTCACCACATGGACAGGAACCAGTGCAAACATGCAAATAAAAACTATCTGTGAGAAGGAAAATGTAATATTCATAGACATGTCAGGATTGAAGGGAGAAACCGAAAACTGGAGGAGAGAAGCACAAATGGGGACACTAACTAGGAAGTACATAAGTAACATGATGCGGATGAACGAAAATGATCATACAGTAGGCGCACAAGTACAAATGCCATGTCAGAACACACAAACTGACAATACTCACATAGGAAAGAAGGATTTTCACACAAGGTGGGTGTGGAGAACAAGAAGAAAATAAGAATAAATCAAACGATGGTACAAGGGAAGAAACGTGACATTAGACCCAGAAGAAAAAGATGTAGGCCAAACCTCAGCAAACCTACAATGATGAAAATAGGAACCCTAAACATAATCACTTTGAATGGGAAAATCGAAGAACTAGTAGATGTCATGATAACAAAAAAACTGGATATATTAGGACTGAGTGAAACAAAATGGAAGGGGGTGGGGACTAAGGAACTGAGAGGAGGTTACAAGCTACTGTGGTCGGGAGCAAATGAAGGCAAAAACGGAGTGGGCTACATAATCAGTCCTAAGTGGAAAGAATATGTCATATACATAGACAATATAAGTGACAGACTGATGAAAATAAAAATACAAGTAAACAAAGCAACCTTAGAGATTATCCAATGTTATGCACCCCAAGTAGGAATAGCAATGGCAGAAAAAGAGGCATGGATTAAACAACTAGAAGAAAGTATTATCGAGAAAAAAGTAATAGTCATGGGGGATCTCAATGCTAAGGTGGGGAAGGATAGAAAAGGCTTTGAAGAAGTACTAGGGGCGCATGGATACGGACCAAGAAATAAAGAAGGAGAGAACATGCTACATATGTGTGCGAGGAGTGGTCTGAGAGTAGCAAATAGCTGGTTCATGAAGAAACACAATCAACAAATAACAAGATACTCCTGGGATGGCACATCGGAGTCTGTAATTGACTATATAATTATAAGCACCGACATAATCAGAGAAGTCACAGATGTTAAAGTAATACCAAGTGTATCGTTAGATGGAGACCATCGACTTCTGGTAAGCCATATGAGAGTTGACACCATAAACCAAGCCCATGGTAGTTACCCCAGGATGAAACTACCAAAAATCAAGATATGGAAGTTACAGGAAGAGACTGCCAGACTGTCCTTTAAGAAACTGATAGAGGATAAGTACCCAAAACAAGACCTGAAATCAGTAGAGGAGGAGTGGAAGCTACTAAAATCAACATTTGTTAGTAGTGCGGAAGAAATATGTGGGAGGGCAGGGGGCAAAAGAAAGGAAAAGGAAACCGTGTGGTGGAATGAAAGAGTGAGAGAAGCTGTTAAACGTAAAAATGTAGCCAGAAAGGAAAATGATCAGAATAGGTCGGAAGAAAATGAAAACAAATATAGAAAATACAAGAAGGAAACTAAGAAAATAGTAATGGAAGAAAAGAAAATTTCTATGGAACTATTTGCAGACAAGTTAGAGAGGGACTTCGAGGCAAATAAAAAACTAATATATGGACTTATAAGAAACAAAAGAAATAAAGGAGATACGACAAGATATCTGACCGATAACACTGGAACACTTGTTACTGACCCAAATGAAATAAAAAACATGTGGAAAAACTACTTCCAAAAACTACTAAATATGCCTATCAATGAAAATCCTAACCAAACTCTAGAAACCAATCCAACAGAAGAAAGCAACACAAGCAACAATGGGGAAACAATCGGAGAAACTACAAGTAATACAATATCTAGACAGGAAGTAACCGAAGCAGTAAAATACATGAAAAATGGAAAAGCAGCAGGAGAAGACGAAATAGTAGTAGAAATGATTAAAGCAGCAGGGGTGACAGGCATAGATTGGATATGGAGAGTTATTAGTGCAGCGTGGAGAAATAAGAAGGTGCCAGAGGACTGGGGGAAGGGAATAATAGTACCAACCTTCAAGAAAGGGGATAAGAAGAAGTGTGGAAACTATCGTGGAATAACCCTGATGAGCCAGTGTGCAAAAATATACGAAAAAATACTAGATCGTAGAATACGACAACAAGTTGAGCCAAATATGAGAGAGGAACAATACGGGTTTAGGGCTGGCCGCTCAACCATTGACCTCATATTTGCACTCAGACAAATAATGGAAAAAAAGTGGGAACAGGAAGAAGAAATGTACATGGTCTTCTTGGACCTGGAAAAGGCATACGACAGTGTCCCAAGAGCAAAAGTCTGGGAATGCCTAAAAGCTGCAGAAGTGGATAAGTGCCTAGTGTCAAGAATACAAAGTACATATGCCATAAGCAAGAGCTGCGTACAAACACCACTGGGTAGAACGACTTGGTTTGAAATAAACAGTGGACTACGACAAGGTAGTGTGATGTCTCCTACACTGTTCGCCATTGTGATGGATGCCATACTTCGAAAAGTAGAACCAACTGAAAACAAAATGTCAAAGACAATGATATTTGCAGACGATATAGTGAGATGGGGAGATTCCATTCAAGAAGTCCAGAAATGTATAGATAAATGGAATGAGGAAACACAGGAATTTAACATGAAAATAAGTAGTGAAAAGAGTGAAATGGTAATAGTAACCAAGAAAAGTAAACCAAACCAGAAAAAGATAACACTACGTGGAGAAGAGCTGTCGATTGCAGAAGAATTCAAATACCTGGGAAGTATGATGACAAAGGACGCCAAAATAACAGCAGAAATAACAAGGAGAATCGTACTTGCAGACAAGTTCTACCAAAGTGTACGAAAACTACTATGGAAAGAGGAAATATCAAGCAGATGTAAAATGCTATTGTACAAAATGTACTTCCTCCCAATTTTGTCTTATGCATCAGTGACATGGACAATAGGAGGAAAGGACGAGAGCAGATTACAAGCAGCAGAGATGAAATTCCTAAGAAGTGCAGTGGGCGTAACGAAACTGGACAAGGTACGAAGCAAAACAATAAGACACAAATTAGGAGTGGAAACTCTACAAGACAAAATAGGAAGAGAAAGACTTAGGTGGTATGGACATATGAAAAGAATGAAGGAAGACAGAATCCCAAGAAGAGAATTTGAACGTACATGTGGGGGAGTACGAAGAGTAGGCCGGCCAAGAGATAGATGGAGGGACCAAATAAAACAAAGCATCGAAGAAAGAGGTGAATCATGGGATAGGATTAATGAAGAAAGACGCTGGGAAGACAGAAAGAAGTGGAGAGAATTATTAGAAACGGCAGTTATAGAAGAAAACGAAGAAGATGAGGTGCTGAGCCTGGCTAGCAAGCACTAGAAGATAGCCCGAGAAACTGGTGACTTGTCACCCCCCGACCCGACGAATGTTGGATAAGGGTGTTTGATATATATATATATAATTAACATTTCCTTTCCTGAATAATGTAATATAATTGATTTGATTGACACTAGAACTAGGTTCAGCTCCAGTTTTAGATGCAATAGTACATGCACCACCACTCTCGGTCCAACAACTACTATCTACAAACTACACTCTCAATTTCCTCTCAGATAGACCTGCAGTTATCTTAATAACTTGCCCCCTGATCCCCAAGGGTATTGTGCTAGTGGCCAGGCTAGGATGGGGGGGGTTGTGCGAGTAGGTGGGTGTTCTGTTAGTCTGTACACGTAGATTACTTTCAATTTGTCATTGCCCACCCCCCTTGACAAAATTCCTACGGATGCCCATGGCTACACTAGTGTACGTTTTAATTCTGGCAAACGTTTTACAAATATTACACTGACTTACACTAGTGGAAAGTGTAAGACAGGCAAACGAAGCTCATGTGTCTCCATACGACTGTATGGGACTCCCAATTTCCATTGTTTTAAATTACTTAACAATGCTTTAAAATATTGTCAAAAGTACACCAAAATATGTCACCCCCTTATTTAATGTCTTATCCTATTCAGCTTCAAAACTGATTTATAAAGGATGACAATAAATAGAACTATGTGTAAATGGTAATGGAACATCATAAAAATAGCAAGACGAAAACAACAAAACACCCAAGGGATAAAAAATATAATATATAACAGAAATAAACAAATAAATAAAAGATCCTTCCCCACAAGTTGCCTGTAAGTGTAACGTGTGTTCTCTGGGTTCCAGTGGCCGTCCGAGCGTCCAAGGCAACAGTTCTTGGAGCTGCTGCATCACGGGGGACTACGATACAAGCGGCCTCGTCTTGCAACTCTACAGGTGAGTTTCAACACACGAAGCCCGACTATACTAACACCTCATTGCCTGGGCTTTGCACGCCAAGCTTGACGTAGACAGCGCTAGCGTAGAGTGGCAGTGCAAAGCCTTATTGACCATAGGGATTGAAAACTCAATAGATGTAGGCTTTTGTGTTTAAGTACACGTTAACATACTGCAAGACAATGAGACTTGATAAAATATTAGGTCAATGGGGATTTGGGGACAATTAACAAGCGAGGGTAATATTCCAGTAATAATAAATGTTGAGATAATTTATTACATCTTGTCTAATATTTTAATTTGATATTGTAAAATAATAAACAAAGCCCATTTACTGTTACCTAGGCGGTTGAATCGAGTTTTGATAATCCAGAATCTTGGGAAAGGGGGATCGGTAACTTCAGATCTTACTGCTATTACAAACCTTGGGTTAGAAAGTTTTTTAATACTGTAGTGGCAAGCATAGAACAATACCTTGTCAATGCTAATTTGTTCCATTGTTTGCGCTGCAGATGGGACCACATCAAGTCGACTGCCGATACAACTCACCAAGTCAACTGCAGCTGCAACACGTCATGTCGACTGGAGCCCCAACCAGACCTTCACGGAGCACGAGCAATGGAGCAATGGTTCTATGTTTACTATTTTGAGATGTGCAAAAATGGTGTTTTACGGAGTTAAACTTCACGGCTTAACCACAGCAAATCGCGGTTTTTCGTTTCTTCTTATTAAAAAATAGCCACAAATATGCTTCCATAAGAGTAAAAAAAGGGTGGGTGTATGATAGGCAGAGATACGTTTTTTAGCGTTTTAGACGATAAATGTTCAATTGTTGAATATAGATTTTTGAAAATGCTACAAAATGCTAATTTTTCAAAACAATGAGGTGTTCCCATTTCTATTGAGATTTAGCTGAAGTTAAGAATTGCATTCTAACCCTTTAATTAATTGCAAGGGAATTGATTTTAAATATCTGCATGTAATTTTCCATTATAACTATAAGTGCAAAAAAAATCCTCATATTCAAGGGTTTGATGAAGAGAAACAAATTAAAAAATATGTACATTCATGCTACAAAATGCCAAATTTAAATTAATTTAAATTGAGAAAATAATGCAAAAAAAAGACGTATCTCTAATGATAGGAAAGGGTCATTGAAATGCTACTGTCGACTTCAAACGTTTAAGAGTTTTAAACAAAAAATAAACGTGCAGTCAAATTTTCTTTATCGTTAAGCAGAAAATCAGAATATCAATTATGATTTAACCAATTTCTCGGTCGGCTCAAACAAAAATGCTTCCATAAGAGTAAAAAAGGGGTGGGTGTGTGATAGGCAGAGATACGTTTTTTTATCGTTTTAGATGATAAATGTTCCATTGTTGAATATGTATTTTTGGAAATGCTACAAGTGCTAATTTTACAAAACAATGAGGTGTTCCCATTTCTGTTGAGATTTAGCTGAAGTTAAGAATTGCATTCTAACCCTTTAATTAATTGTAACGGAATTGATTTTAAATATATGCGTGTAATTTTCCATTAGAAGTGCAGAAAAATCCTCTTATTCAATGGTTTGATGAAAAGAAACAAATTAAAAAATACATGCAACAAAATGCCAAATTTCGATTAATTTAAATTGAGAAAATAATGCAAAAAAAAAGACGTATCTCTAATGATAGGGAAGGGTTATTAAAACGCTACGGTCGAGTTCAAACGTTTCGAATTTTAAACAAAAACTAACCGTGCAATCAAATTTCCTTAAGCACAAAATCAGAATATCAATTATGATTTAACCAACTTCACGGTCGGCTCAAACTCGAAGCGCTTCCTTGTTTACGCTGTGCAGCCAGTAACTGTCTTTGCTTGTCACTGTCATCAGCCACTATGCGTGGTATCCTCTTTGAAGTAGGGATGGGAAAAACCAGCTATTTACCTAAACGTTTAAACCCATGAATTAATCGCAAATAAACAGTTAACCGCTCCTCCCCCCCCCCCCCCCCCCCCTCGAAAAAATCTGTTTTTAATTCTGGTTTAGTACGTAGTCGTAACATTTCATGGTCCCCTGTACTCCGTCACAGCTTCAAAGAAGACACTTGAAGTCTCGTTGATACTTCAGAGCTGTGATGAATGAGGGTCATTTACCCCCCCCCCCCCCCCCCCTTCAGACGCCCACCCAATCAAAACATTTTGAATATAGTTTGTGAATCAAGCGGATGTCAGAATCCCAATTTTTATGATATTCTTCTTTATTTATTTAAACTTGATTAACAGATGCTAACGTAGTGACAAATTTAATAACCTCTTACCCACCACTACACGTTAAAACGGGTTAAACGTTTAACCTTCCCATCCCTACATTGAAGGTATAATTTCAAATATAAAAAACAACACAAAAAGTCTCTTTTGTAAGGTGTTAATGGGGGGGGGGGGGGGGTTACTTTTAAATGTCATTTTAAAACGAGGATGAACATTCAGGATGTTGAACGCATTTCCCCATACCTAGTGCATGATGATATTGACAAGCATAGCTTTAACTGCCATTTTGTCGTTCCTAACGATCGATTTCAGACTTCAGCATGACTTACGTACGTACTATTGATTTAAAAGAAACACAACTAAAGAACATATTATAAGAGTAACAATCGGTTTTTATTTAAAGCCCAAATTCATGAAGTTATTTAGTTTTGAGGAAGTGTAAAATTTCACGAGCTAATTCGCGTTTTAAGATACGACTGCTAATTTTGACTCTAGTTCGTGACTTCAATCGCAAGTCAGGTGATTCGTGTGCAAACTGGATTTGGAGGGATTAGTTTAACTTAAAACAAAATTGCGAATTCCTTGTCACCATTTTTGCACATCTCTTGCTTTCTATCTTCCTTCTCTCTTCTCTTATTATCATCATCATCATCATTACCATCATCATCTTGCTCTGAACAGTGATGGGAGGTGGTGTGGAGGTGGGCTGGATGGACATGAGACTTGTCTTGTTGCCATGTAACCCCTCTCCATGCCGCAGCCAGTAGCTACGCTACACTCTAGCACGGCACTCCCATCACTGTTCACAGGGCCCATTCACTTGTGCTCTCTTCTCACAATTCTCATGCTTGCTTCATTCATTCTTTGCTTGCTCTCTTCCTTCCTTGCTTGCTCTCTTCCTTCCTTGCTTGCTCTCTTCCTTCCTTGCTTGCTCTCTTCCTTCCTTGCTTGCTCTCTTCCTTCCTTGCTTGCTCTCTTCCTTCCTTGCTTGCTCTCTTCCTTCCTTGCTTGCTTCATTCATTCTTTGCTTGCTTCATTCATTCTTTGCTTCCTTCATTCTTTGCTTGCTCTTCTCTTTCCTTGCTTGCTTCAGTCATTCTTTGCTTGCTCTTCTCTTTCCTTGCTTGCTTGCTTCATTAATTCTTTTCTTGCTTTTCTCTTTGGTTGCTTTCTAATCAATAATTGTTAACTCATATATTTTGTAAACATATTTATTTGGTAATAATTAATATACAATCACATAATAACAAATGTAATATAAATATAATATGTAATAACATTGTATAATATAACAATATAAATAAAATATATAAGTATTAAAAAAAAACTAAGTCTTTTTAATGAAAAAAAATAAACTAAGTCCTAAATATAAGTACTTTTGAAGAACTTTTGAAAAGCCCTGTTGGCTAAATATAAGTACTTTTGAAGAACTTTTGAAAAGCCCTGTTGGAGATAGCCATTTTTTCACAGGGAATTTTTCGTGCGACCAGGTTTAGCGCGAAGGTTTGGCATGTCACTCGGACTATACTGTCCAACACTGGACGAGACTGATGACTGCCGAGAACAAGGATCGAAGGCAAGAAAGCCAGAGTGAAGCGGCGGCTTGTCTGCCACCACTTCACTCTGGCTTTCTTGCGTTCGATCCCTTAGAGTTCACACAGTTATCAGTCCCGTCGAGCAATTGCATTGCCAAAACTTCCTGCAACAAAGAATGTGTACAGTTATGAGCATAAGTACAGACGAGCCTCATGTTGAAAGACATTCCATCATTTCCTACATTTTATGGTACTTTTGTATTGATGAAGTTAAACTGTCTCTTTGCTAAGTGAAACAAAACGTTTATCAACTGTTATTAAAAGTAATTTTTCTTGCTGGCAACCTAAGGATTGGTTGCACTAAGCATTCGTATTACATCGCAAGGCTGCTGGCGTCCTACGATACTACCAAGCCTGGCATAATACACTTAGGCCACTGCTTTATCTACTTTAAGGAAGCTCCCTTGTAAATTTACGTCCGATGTTTTGTACGTACGTGTAATGGCAAGTTATTACGGCACGGAATACGCGGATAAGTTAATATCTCCGCTGGCCCTGATTTTCTGACCTCTGTTACCTCTAACGTTGGGGGGGGGAGGGAGACCCCTTGTAAATTTACGGCCGATATTAAAAATGTGTAATGGCAAGTTATTACGATACGGAATACGCGAACAAGTTAATATCTCAGCTGCCCCTGATTTTCTAAGACCTCTGTTACATTTAACGTTGTGGGGGGGGACCCCTTGTAAATTTACGGCTGATGTTTTGTGCAAACATGTAATGGCAAGTTATTACGATACAGAATACGCGAACAAATTAATATCTCCGCTGGCTCTGATTTTCTAAGACCTATGTTACATTTAACGTTGAGGGGGGGGACCCCTTGTAAATGTACGGCTGATGTTTTGTGCAAACGTGTAATGGCATACGCAAACAAGTTAATATCTCTGCTGGCCCTGATTTTCTAAGACCTCTGTTACATTTTACGTTGGGGAGGGGGGGAGATTCAAGCAAACGCATTTGAAATTGTTACTGGGTGAAAGCTTTAATTATTCCGACCTACATGTTTGTCATGAATTGAATTGTCGTAATTTGGTACGTGTATTCCCGACTGAACAAATACAAGTGCGATCTAGCGGCGAATGTGTTTCGCCCCGTGGGGAATTGTGTAGGCCTACTTTGTGACCTACAATACGTCTACAAAAAATCAGAATGTATAGTGGCAATTGAAAAATCATGTTTGTCGTTCATAATTATTTAGAAATGTTAAGCTAAGGCTACATTATCCGTTATGTGTATGCTTACAGACAGGGGAGCCTCCTTAAGTGGAATAGGCGCAGCCTTGCATTTAGCATAGCGCGTACAATGTTTGTCAAGAGATGCGCAGGCTAGTAAGTGTGAGAATCACTAATTGACTGAGTGAAACATAATGCTAATATGAAGTATTAAATATATTTACTGTACTATTGAAATAGAGTTTGTTTGATGGCAAGTAGACGTGTTAGCAAAAATACTATTAGTAGAGCAGCAAAGTGTATCTTGTAGGCTATTCGTGGAAGAGTATAGTGGTAAACGGGATTATACAAAGGCATGTATAACAATATTTTTGGACCAGGGTTACATCGGCGGAATTACTGTAGACGACGTCGGTGGCGCCGCGACGCCACCGAACGTTTTGGCATATAACTTTTACACCGTTCGTCCTACAGAAGAAAATGATTTTTCGTTCAGTTTTTAAATATAAATAGATTGATATCAATAACGTTATGATTAGATGAGCGTAGCAAAGCGGAGTGAATCTCTTATTTCAACACGATCGGCACTTTGTCTATGTGTGTGTGCAAAGTTTTTTTCGTCGCGCACAGATCAAACGGCTTGACGGATTTGGATGAAATTTTAAATCAACACAGAAAATAATCTAGATGCTGATAACATTACCAGCAAAATCCGTCTAGATGCCAACCTACACAAAACTAATTAGTGAATAATATCTAGTTTTAATGTTTTGTTCGTCGTACACAGGTCAAACGGCTTGACGGATTTAGCTGAAATTTGATGTCAACATTTTTGACTTCTAACCTAGAAGTTTTTGACAAAATCAGCCAACTCCGTCAAGCCGTTTGACCTGTGTGCGACGAACCAAACATTCTAACTCAATAGTATTCACTAATTAATTATGTGTAGGTTGGCATCTATACGGATTTTGCTGGTTATGCTATCAGCATCTAGATTAGTAGTCACGAGTGTTGATTTAAAATTTCATCCAAATCCGTCAAGCCGTTTGATCTGTGCGTGACGAAAAAACTTTGTACACACACATAGACAATGCGCCAATCGAGTTGAAATAAGAGATTCACCTGGCTTCGCTATGTTCATCTAATCATAACATTATTGATATCAATCTGTTCGTATTTAAAAACTGAACGAAAAATCATTTTAGTTTTTTTCTGTAGGACGAACGGTGTAAACGTTATAAGCCAAAACGTTCGGTGGCGTCGCGGCGCCACCGACGCCGTCTGCAGTAATTCCAGCGATGTAACCCTGGTCCAAAAACATTGTTATGCATACCTTTGTATAATCCCGTTTACCGCTATACTCTTCCACGAATAGCCTACGAGAGCCAAAATCATACATCTTGCGCTTACTACTATATGCTCGTTCCGCAATCCTAACTACATATTATAATGTTCGGATAGGAATAAAATGTAACTAGTACCGCTATATACTTTCAGAGCTTTGTATGGCAAGTGAGGAAATGATGGAGCTGTCTCATTAACATAATGTTATTACAACTACCACATGGAACTCTGAAAAAAAGTTAGTTAGTTAGTTCTCAAATTAGGCTCATCTTTACGTATGGTCACAACTGTACACATTATCTACATTTTCCAGCAGTACACATCGTTAAGACATTCCAGACAGCACCAATGGATTCAGCAATGCCTAAATAGGCCGTCAACACGATATTGTTGAGAAACTAACTCTTAATGTAGGCACAGTATTGCAATGGAAAGAGTTATTCAGATACAAAGAGCAGGTCCAGCATCATGGACAGAGGTGTGTGAACATGGCAGTAGAGTGTAACAGAACAGCACTTAGTTGTACTTTGTACCATCTACGTACAGCGTTAATTTAGACTAAAATATCGGAATTTTTGCCTGTTATCCAAATTTTTAAATTGTAGTAAAATACTTCTTTTGAATGTTAACTTTAAATGTTAGACAGGCATGGTGAAACCATGGTATGCATGCTTACAAACCAAACAAAACAAGCTCAAAATTGATTATTTTTTTTTTGTAATTTCTTAGCTACATTTTATATTTTTATTTAATTTCATATTTTTTTAAAGAAGGCTGTGACCGGTAGTTGTTTTAGCTCAAAAGGATCCGTTTCAAACCGACAGATTTTTTGATCAACCTACGATGGGTAAATAAATACTGTTCACACACCTGCATTTTATGATTAATCAGCTTTCACCTCAATTTAAACGAGTATAATAGGCCCATGCCTTAATCTAAATTTTTCCCACAGGATTAAAATTTGTAGGCTACATTTTGTAAATACGTATTAACGATGGACTAGTAATTTTACATTTCAAATTCCAAAATGAATTAGAATATAATGAATAGAATATAATGAATTACTAACATATTGTATTGATCATTAACCACTAACCAGTAAGTTGGTATCAACAAAGTGCAAAATTATCTGCTGTAACATCGATGGAGAAGTCATACATATAAAGAAGGCTTATGAAGATAGTAAGTTGAGAAGGCAATGTTATGTTTTGTTCTAAATGGAATTGTTGGTTTTTTGAGTTGCTATGTAAAAGAAAGAAAACAAATCAGTGTGTTGCTAGCCTTGGGGTGACAGGGGCAGGTCGGCCTGTGTGTTGAAAGTTTGTGTTGCCATATAGCTCCGGTCAGGTCAGCCTGTGAGCTGAGAGTTAAATGTAGTTGGTTTTGAGTTGTGAAGGTTTTTGAAGCAAACAAATATGAAATCTCAAGTTGACAATAAAGTGTGAAGTGAAGCAGACGTACGGACGAGGACCAGAACGAAGGCTGGCATAAGTCAACGAAAGTGCTTTCGTTGATAACGGCAGCTTGCGTTCGGTTGGAGATGCAGCTCAGCAAAGAGTGAGTACTAATAATCAACTGAGATTCATTTATATTAATGTCCACCCTAATAGTTAAGCAAGGTCAGTGTGACAATTTGGCGTCTAACGTTTGGGGCTCGATATTTAACCACGACCGAGAGGAGTAGGAGCTTGTCCATAGGTGAGAGTTGTTTAGGGAAAATATAACACAATTTTCGTGGAATCAGTGAAGTGATATTCAAGGTTGTTTGAAGTGTAAGATTTCGAGGTTGTCTGAAGGGTAGGATCGTGTGAGCGAGTGTATGATTGGAATAGGGTTGTGTAGGGTCGTAAGGCAGTAAAAAGTCTAGAGGTCTAGGGTATAAGCATGGAGATGGAATTGGAGAATATTGGAGGAATTGAATCTGAGGAGTTGATCATGGAGGGTCCAAATCAGGATATTGATATCAAGAGTATGTTTAAGAGCTTAATGAAAGAGATGAAGAAAGGGCAGGAAGAACAAACCAGGGCGTTGGAGGAATTAAAGAAGGATTCGGCAGAATTAAAGAGGGATATGATTAAACGGGTAGATATGGAGAAGATGAGTGAAGACATGACCGTGGAAATGAGGATGATATTTTTGGGAAAGCAGGTGGAGGTAGGAGATGCAGGAGGTGGAGGGTGAAAAGATAGAGGTGGAGATGGTTGAGAGGCTGGTAGACAGGGTGGATGATAAGGAAGATGTGAAGATAGGTGAAGAGCAAGGAGGTGGGTTGGATGATAGGGAAGATGGTTGGGGAGCAGGGTGATGTGGTGTGTGATAGGAGAGATGTGGGTGTTGTAGGGCAGCAAGAGGACAGAGTGATTGATGAAGATGTGAGGATAGATGAGGATGACGTGGGTGATGAGGAGAATAATAATTTGACTGTAGGGCAAGATAATTGGGACAATAATAAGAAGGAATGGGTTTGTTATGAAAAAAAATGGGTTAAAGGAAGAGACTGGAGGAAGTTTAGAGGTGGAACTTGTGGAAGAAAAATTCGTTGGTTGATCGACAATAGGCAACATGTGAGTTTTTTGTGGTTGAAGTAATGTTTTTTGTTGTTTTGTTGAAGTAATGTTTTTTTTTCTTTGAAGGTAATGTTTTTTTTTAATTTTTAGGCAAGGAATTTTAAATTGGGCTAAAAATAAAAAAAATCATGGGGGGTACATAGGGTTGTAATCAGGGTTGTCATCATAAATTTAAAAAAAAAAAAAAAAAGACAATGTGGTTATATAGGGATGTTGTGGTACAGAGTGTTGTCGAGTAGGTCATGTTGTTGTTGTCATGTTATAGTGTGGTCATAAATAGTGTTTTTGTAGTGTTGTCAGGTTATAGTGTTGTCATAAATAGTGTTGTTATAAAATGTTGTCATGTCATATGGTAGGGTCATAATGTTGACGAGTGGTGGGATAGCTATAAAAAAAAAAAAAGATTTTTTCTGCACATGGTGGATTTTTTAAAGTTAAAATAAATGTTGTATTGTTGGAGATGACAGATGGGTATTGTTGATGTAGAGGTGGAATTACGTAACGGTATGGTTGGGGATTGTTGAAGGTCTTGGTTGATTGTCAATAGGTTTTAAGGATGGAGGTTTAGAAGAATTCAAGCGTTATCATTGAGGGTATTTTCCACATTCATCAAGGATTGGAAGAATATGGGAAATAGGGGGGTAATTGTAACATCGATGGAAAAGTCATACATATAAAGAAGGCTTATGAAGATAGTAAGTTGAGAAGGCAATGTTATGTTTTGTTCTAAATGGAATTGTTGGTTTTTTGAGTTGCTATGTAAAAGAAAGAAAACAAATCAGTGTGTTGCTAGCCTTGGGGTGACAGGGGCAGGTCGGCCTGTGTGTTGAAAGTTTGTGTTGCCATATAGCTCCGGTCAGGTCAGCCTGTGAGCTGAGAGTTAAATGTAGTTGGTTTTGAGTTGTGAAGGTTTTTGAAGCAAACAAATATGAAATCTCAAGTTGACAATAAAGTGTGAAGTGAAGCAGACGTACGGACGAGGACCAGAACGGAGGCTGGCATAAGTCAACGAAAGTGCTTTCGTTGATAACGGCAGCTTGCGTTCGGTTGGAGATGCAGCTCAGCAAAGAGTGAGTACTAATAATCAACTGAGATTCATTTATATTAATGTCCACCCTAATAGTTAAGCAAGGGTAGTGTGACACTGCAGAAATAATATGATTTTCCATTTCCATTAAAACTTACACATATCCAAAATGGAAATACTTTTAAACAAGTTTTGTCAAAATATGGACAAAACAGCTCAAATTTAATAACTTAACAACATTCTAAAGATTTTCAACTAACTGGGAACGTCCAACTTGTCAGCAATGCTGATTAGAAATTGGTCATCAAGGTGAAAGCTACATAATCATACATAATTGACTTTATATCAGAATACCAACATAACATGACATTAATATTATCACTATACCATTGCTTTACGCTCCAGAAAAATAAATTACTAAGAAAATGTTATTTTAGCAATGTAGACATATAAGGCATTTATCACAGAATGCTTATATGAACAATTTGTACCCTTTGGTAGAAAAAGCAACTAGTTTTTAAATTTAGGTAAATTTCTCATTGAACATTGTGCCAGGAATAAGATTGTCAGTTGTAAATAAATAACTTTAAAAACCCTCCGAGTGCTCCTTTTCTAAGAACGTCTGATGCGTACTGCTGGCAATTAGGTTACAAGCGGTGGTGGGTAGTGCGCCTGGTGACGTAAACACTACAATGTGGAATAATACACTTTACAACCAAGCTGCAGTTACTTGCATTGCCAGCCACTACCTCACCACCAACAGATCGTCACTGAGACAACACGACGGTGGCACGTGTTTACACTCAACAAGCTCATTAACGCTGACATGGGGGAGGACCGTTTAAACGCTGAAACTTGACTGTGTTTTAATGTTTATAGTTTTGTTCGAAGAATTTAATTTGAACGTGCATTTAAATGTCAATTAATTTAATGTTAATTAATATTATTAATACTATCATAATTAATACGGTATGTTTATATATTTCCACATTATCAAATATTAGTAATAATGATTATTATTATTAACATTAATAATTAATGACTATGATTTGCTCACAAGTCACGATCAAAAGCAAGGTGTACACTACAGGGTGGTGTGCACCTAACTGTAAAGAAGTTTCTATTACCGAGTTGGCAACTTTAAGCGTTTAACGTATTTGGAAACGAGGTTGAATGTTTAAGGGTTTGCTCATCTTTGATTTGATTGGGATTCTTTGATTAAAGATCATACTGTTCTGCACAAATGAGTTCTAAGAGGTTAATAATAGAAGATAATCATGACATTACAATTTAATTTAATTAAATATTAGCAAAAGTTAAACCTCTTGTGGCAAAGTTTGTTGTGAGAACTTGAGTGTATTTATTTATACTTTATTGAGCATTGTGATAGAGGAAGGATTCTACAGTCAGCGAGAGTGAGGTCGTTGAGCTTGACATGCCCCGACGTGAATCATAGCTAGTTCCAACGCTCGCGACTGTTGTGTCAACAGCGCGTTACCGTAGCCTAACCGTGCAAGATTACTACTATACAATGCATGGAGTTAGTGCCTACCCTTGCCCATATTATTCACTATGCATAATGAATGGCTAGACAACACCTATAAATAAATAAAATGAAATCGTATTTATAGTCTACCCACTCAGTAACAAGACTGATTTTCAGTGGGGGACTTTAATTAAAAGAGACTAAACCAAACCTGTAGGCTCCGAACACCTATTAAATTAACTAATTGTGGAACCACAATTAAAGCAGTACACTTAACTGCAACACTAGGCGCTAGGTTGCTGTCTGCTGTCTTTAAAAGAAGAAGGCATAGAGAACATTTCCCACCACACTAATCTAGATTTTTTAGGGGATTCATCATATAAAATGCATGTCCAAGCCAAACTGAGAGAAATGTACAAATGTGGGAATATACAACTGGAAATGTTCCATGTCATTGCTCTGTGGACAAAACCATAAACATGAGATCTAGGCCTATATCAGCACCTACGTATCGTTCCCCGTTTATGTTTGAAGTTACGTTCTATGGACAAGACTATCAGGGAGAGCAAAAGCGCATAGTTCACTTAATGTGTTAATCCCTGTTTGTCCCTGTCGGTTTGAAAACCTTCAATAATCCTCAAACAATTACTGATAAATGTTCCTTCCAAGCAATTGGATCAATCTGATTGTATTGGCAACTGGCAAGGGCATTACTAACTCTCATGCACTAAACACGCCGTAAGTCAACGAACGCAGCGTCAAGTGAGAAACTAAATTATGATGAATGATCGACCAGCGATGGAATTAGCAACGAGATCTGTTTTTGCGACCTGTAGGCCTATGGCTAACCATTAGTTTGTTCCACTCACACAATTCCTCTGTCAGGCTGGGCCCCGTATCCCGCGACATTTTACTGCAAGTTCTCTGCATAACCTCCTGAAACAATTCAAAGTTAAAGGTTAAAAGATTGCCTGATTTGCATTTAGCAACAATGTTAATACAACACTACATTTAATTTATTAGAGTGAATATGAACGATATTAAGTCCTACATGAGGAATGGGTGCCTAAGTGAAATTTATATAATATAGCCTAATCTTACAGTATTTAGAAGCATTAAAACAAGTTAACTTATTTAGCTTTAATTAGCAAAGATGAAGGTACTGAAGTAGACATATATAGAAAGAAGGACTTGGGCATAACCAATCAAATGTTCAATAAATAAATTCAAAAACAAATTTCACACATCTATAGTGGTTTTATAGAGTCCTAATCATGAGGTATAATAACAGCCAATCATAATTCACTCACCGAGAGAACTTCAGTCCATGACGTGGTTGCCGATGGGCGACAACTCAAGTTTTGCTGTAAGTAAGCAAAATTAATACATACAACACACAATGCAACAAACAATGGTAGTTATACAGCAAATACATGCATATCATACATGGTCAGTGCAACAAACAATAGTAGTAGTATACAGTTACATAGCAAGTACAAACAAAATATCAGAGTCAATCACATTTCTTAAACGTTGTTTTGTAAATGTCTTGAGATTGTTAAATTCACTTCACTGTCTTTTGTCATCATTTAAAATGCATTCACCAACAAATTTTAAATAATACACACTTCTAAACCAATTTGCACAAAAACACATGAAAATTGAAAAGTTACTTTGCAAAAATATTAATGTAGGTACGGGATCACCATTTCCAAATTAAATTACTCATATTTTAATCTTTGTTCCAGGTTTGTTAAATGTTCTTTGGAACTTGGTCCTTCAAATCCATTGTTGTTACATAAAATGCACTTGCATTAAAATAATTTCACTAAATGAAAGCTTACAATTTTTACACAAAATATATAGGCCTAACTGAAATAGTATATAGGTAAACAAAAAATTGATTCTACTTTAAAAGACACCGACAAATTTGCAAATGAAATAATTCCATGGTATTTTACTGTTTGTTCCATGTCAAATGAAAATGTTCATTGAAACTTTCTTGTCCAGATTGATGATCACTTTTGAACGACTCGATGACACAAGCTGAAGCACATAAACCTCACAACCGACAAACAATATAATTAGGTACGGTAACATTTTAGTGTTTGTTCCAGAATTGTTAAATGTTCTTTGGAACTTTCATCTTGTTTAAACCATAAATATCACAACTGAAGTACAACAGCCTAGGCTACAGTCTTTGTTCTATGTAAGTTATGTGTCTCTTAGAAACATTTGTATCGGTTAATACAATTGATAGCTCGGTGCAGAACTGATGCACATCACAAATTTAAATACAAATGGTAGAATTAACAATTTAACAAAATGAAAAATATAAATGTGCATATTCACTGTTGGTTTCAACTTTCAATCTAAGCAATTATTTCTTTACAAATGTTTTTCTAGCTAAATCTAAGAATCCTATTATATCTCAATTTTAGTATCACATATCAATAGTTAAGAATACATAGTCAGCATTGATTGATAGGCAATAATATAATGTACGTAAGGTACGTCCCAGTGTATTTTAAGTCTAGGCTAGGTTAGTGAAATGTCTTCAAAACAAACTTCAAGGGACCAGAATCGTAAAACATTATTTGGTTAGGCCTACCTACTTTACATAGGTAATACTAATATACTGTAGTTTATAACTATGATGCACATGAATGACATATAAGAAACTTACTGAATTTACTATATGGAACATAGGTACTACCAAACTACCCTGCATCTAGATACGTAATACATCCAGAATTATTATTATAGGCCTACTAGTACTAACAACACAATGCATTTTTACTGACAGAGTGTATATAAATCAAGAAAAGTAGAACTACATCCTTATTATTTCAAAATTCATTAGGCCCTACTGTAAATATTAGCCAACTTAGTTCTAAAACCAAGTAGGCTACAACGAACTGTTCTAAAAGCATATTTTACTTAGTATGTCCTTTTGTTCAGTTTATCATAAATGCAAAAAATAATTAAAAATCTTGCACACAGGTCACATCGCACCCGTTGATGAACCTGAAACAAAACCAAAACAAATTAAAATTGGTTAGGGTGAGGTCTGCTAGGGTTAGGGTGAACTTCCCAAATATCATTCAGCATAAAATAATTAATTAATTAATTTTGTGTTTCACATGAAAGTTATTCTGACGCGGTGTAGCAACAATGTTATGTTTGCCAACCAGTAGCCTATTGAACTGGAACACCACTGTCCACTGGACAGAGTAACACTCAGTCAAGAGTACTAGACAAGGGCAAAATGCAAGCTAATGATAGATCAAATAGAGCCCTAGGCTTAATAATTGCTGGTATCGGCATCGGGATCGCAATTGGGATCACAAATGGTACGCTAGTTGTAGAAGACTATACCGAGGAAAATAGTTACTAGACAGCAGTCCATCCGCAATCAGTACCGTAGGCCTAGGCCTAGGCCTACCGAACATGATCTACTGGACACGTAATGGGAGATATAGGGTGTCCTAAATCGTTAACTGTTGACACAGTACAACGATCTAAGCATATCATATCTTGATACTGCAGTAAAGATTCAACGTTCTATGCATTGTTACATAGGCTAGCTAGGCCTAGATGAACATGCAGAGAGAGAGGAGTAGGCCTACACTGTTAACATTAGGCCTACAAGTAGCCCACGCTTTCTACTCCTTCATTTGCTCAGCACTCAATGTATGGAGTAAGCCAAGAATATTGGCATCACAGAGGTACAAACAAAAACAACTAGGCCTAGCCTACTTTGATTACGACCATAACGATTTAATTTTTAAAGGGTCCGTACCGGTAAAAACAAATAATTGAGACATTGGTCTAGGCCCCTAGGCCCTATACTGGATATCACGTCGGCTGTTCAGCAAGGACCCGACTCGAGCGTTTGGGACAACCCTTAGGAAAGGTCTGCGCGGCGAACAATTGACCGCAGTTGGCGAAGGGTTTTGGGTGAAAAAAAAAGTTTTAGCACAATGCATACTTGCAAACTGAGAACCCTGCTGAACAATGTTTGATTCCGACAATAATTTTAAAGAGCGACACTTGTAATCACGTTATTTAGATTTTTCTGATCATTTTCGTTTTTTGTGCGAAGTCAGTATCTTAATTTAAAGAGAACATTAAGTTGATGATGTTTTCGGGTTACTTCACTTTTTAGCCAGTGGTGTATTCCTCAAAAGTTCCCGTGCCCTTCCCAACATTTAAAAACATTATATACTAACCCGACACGTTTGTCTCATTACCATTTAACATTATATATTATAAAACACGTGTTATCTATTTAGTTCGCCATTACAATAATTATATTGCGTGAGTTTACTATTCTTTATTAATGAGTATGGATGACTATTCCTCAAATTGGGTTTGAAATTGTTCTGAAGTCAAGCTTGAAAATTTGGATGCGACGATTGAAAGTGGATATTAGCACATGAAAAGAAAGTAAAATTCCAAAGAAGCACCGGCGCTTTGGGAAACTGATGCATTGTATACAGGTGGCCAAGATTAAGGAATTGAAAGAGGAGCTGACAAGACAATCCGCACACAGTTCCTGCCTCGTGCACGTGCACCCAATTGTTTTCAAATTTCCAGGAAACGTAGGCTAGCACAGTGGCCGGGATAGTACTGGGTTCAGTTCCCGCGACACGCTGGGCTCCACGCCATTCTCTTCTGTGATTTTGATTTGCCAACTACTTACGAAAGCAGATTTGAATGTTTAATAATATTTTATTCAATGAGTTGATAAAAGTTGAGGGGGTAGGGGGTTGACGATCGCCTCATCACCCCCGCCCCAACCCCCTTCCCCACATGTGCGCTACCGTCTATACAATCACAAGTTATAATTTTCAGTAGCAGGTGACATTATATTATAATGTATTATGCGATTCATTGTAAATTAAGTCACGGTTTTCGTATATACCAGTATCACATAGATACAGGTTATGTTAAAATAAAAAAAAAACGTACCCGAACCAAGAATCGAACCCACGATTCGCTGCAATGGAAACAGAAATAAACCCACTAGACCAACGAGCTATACATGAAAAAGGCTTTGTAAACATATTATTATGAAAACTACATGTATTTCGGATGTGCCCTACATTACATGTACGTTGGTGGATGTGTGTGACTAAAAATTGAGTCACAGCTACAATTAAAAAAGTGACTATATTGTCTTAGCGTTGCGCGTTCAATGGTACGCTTTTTAATAGCATTATGATGACGGAAAGCCGAAAACTATAATTACAATGTTTTGAATAACTATTTATAGTCACCCCCAAGTCCCTTTTCCCTCCAAATGAGTACATGGGTATGACAGGTTGTAAATAAGTTCTTTTGAGACGTTCGGAGTCCATCCCGCAGATGGTCGCCAACGATAATTGCTTCGGTGAGGGCTGTTGAAAAAGGTCCCATCCACGCGCTTTGTCGTGCGTGGCCTAGCCTGAGGTGCTGAACAGCCGATGTGATACGAATTTTAGTCAAGTTGGAACACCCCTATCTGACTCTGGTTCACATGTAAGCCAAGGCCTAGCTCGGCCTAGGGCCTAGGCCTAGTCTGTGTCCTCCCCACCGAGCCTAGTGGCCAAGGCTTATCCAGCCCAGCGCCCTTCATAGGCCTAATATGCAAATAGGCCTACACCTTTAAAAATTTAAAAAATTACTTTTAATAGTATCTAAGCAGAGGTTTTAAAATTTAAACGTAAAAGCCAAACCCACCTGTTGACATCAGTCCATTGCCTCCAGCGAGAATGATGGCCAGTCTGCCCATGGTGGAGATCCCAGCGAATCAATGTGATTTACAACAAATCTGAACACAGGGGATAAAGGAATCGTTAATTTCAGTATAAATAATCATTAATAAAGGGATAAATACAAACATTTAATTTCGCTAACCAAATTTGATGAAGAGATGAAGCGGTCGGCCATCTTTCTTTCGAATTCGGATTTCCGTTTCCGTTCTTTTTCTTACCCGTCAGTTCTACCGGTTGTGGATGCATAGCATCGGCCAGCACACTTCTTGATATCGCAACGTGTGGCGCGAATATCACACTAATATCTTGAGAACGCTAGTGATAAGTTATTAGTTCGCATGATGTGGTTTACTACCAACTAAAAACTGGATTAAAAAAGTTACTTGTAGTTGAATCATTATTGTTGTTATTGCTGATGTTAAAGAAAGACTTAAATACCTACTTAATTTTCGTCCTGCGATGCAGAGTGGGACCATTGTGGGACTGTAGCAAAGTCCGTCGATCCCCTGGCGAAGTTTGGTTGGGAGTTCGACGAGCCCCCGCCAGGGGATTTACGAACCTTGGGACTGTAGTTGCATCGACCTTGTTGTTGTATTTGTTGTATTCTTCTAGATGTTGCCTTCCCCGTCCTTGCCTTCGCCACCCATGAATTTGAGACTTCAATTACTTTTTACGGTATAAGGAAGTATTTTCACGCATATGAAATAATGAGGGTGAACAGGGTCTGTTAGTGACTATTAGTGAGCTCAGCTCAAATTGAAAACACAATTGAATCTCAAATACAAATTACTTATCGTTAACGTAAATTACAAAACCAGTTTTTTTCCCGGCCATTAATAGGCAGGATTGTCTTCTTTTCTTGGATCTCTCCATCAGGTGATTGCTAGACTGGACAAGGTTGTAACAAACTATGTGTTGTGCACGTTAGAGCCGATTTACAGCTACGCGTTGCGAGCGAAGCAAAGGCGCGAGCTCCAATCAGTGGCCGAGTTTGCCTTAAACTATTAACTTCTTTGCTTGAAACTCGGCCGCTGATTGGAGCTCGCGCCCTCGCTTCGCTCGCAACGCGTAGCTGTAAACGTAGCATTATGCTACGTTTACAGCTACGCGTTGCGAGCGAAGCGAGGGCGCGAGCTCCAATCAGCGGCCGAGTTTGTAACTTCTTTGCATGAAACTCGGCCGCTGATTGGAGCTCGCGCCCTCGCTTCGCTCCCAACGCGTAGATGTAAACCCACCATAAGTCTGAGGCTGATAAAAAAAAAAAAAAAAAAAAATAATAAATTTAAAAAAAATAACGATATTTATTGCGAATGGTTTATGGTTACTTCTACCCTTCTACTAAAAAAAGGAATGAACGAGTTATTGCAAAGTTTTGATGATGTTGATTATATTTGAGTTTCACGTCCCATATTTTTGTAACTTTTGGCTAATCGAGACGATGAGTGGGTGATATATGAAGATAAAAAGCCACCACATATCCGAATCAGATCCATTGCACATCGCGGGGGTCGTCATAAGGGGAGTCCAGCAAGGGAGGGCAGGGCCAAGTGGGAGAAAAAATGGGAGAAAAAATCTTCGGTGGGACAGTGGAGGAAACGGGACAGGGTCTCTTTTCGCGTCTCTTTATTTTGCGCTTTCGCGTTTCTTTATAGCGTCACTATGGGAGTCCAGCAAGGGAGGGCAGGGCCAAGTGGGAGAAAAACATCTTCGGTGGGACAGTGGACGAAAAGGGACAGGGTCTCCTTTCGTCGCCTCGTACGACTAGCAGAGTCAAGTCACTGTGGGCCCATTCTATCCCGGACCCAGACAGGCCACAAAGTTTTGAGAATTATTGTCTAAAATTATTGTCTTTTAGTACGAAAGTGAAGTCTCTGCTCTGAAAACCACGACTATTGGAATACGCAGACTATGAGTCAGTCACAACTCACAATCATCGCAGACAAGTCGGCGACGGACATTCCAGAGATTCTACTACTCGTACACAAAACATTCACGTTACACGGACACCGATCGATAAAAATAGCAATTTGGTTGGATTAGAAAGATGAAGATTAAAACTTCTATAAATGGGGATGAGGTAGCTCAGCGGTATCACAGGATACTCATTCGAGAGGTCGCCGGTTCGATACCGGCCACCAGCAATACTGACTGAAGGTATTTTCCAAGGTTTTCCTCAGTCACAAGGTGAAACATGGAAATTATACCCAGAATATACAACATAAGTACGGGAGAGTGGGGGGCGGGGGAGGGGGGGGGGGGCTGCAGCCTTCCCGACATCCGAGATCTAATGATTGTCTACAATGAATGTAATTGTAAATGTTAAAGAAAACATTAGTTAACCTCATTTTTAAATAATGATTTTAAAGGTGAAATCTGTCGTGGTTAGAATGCAATAAAACCATATAATAATGATATCCTTCTGCGTTCTAATCCTTTCGTCCGCATCTCGGTAAAAGTTAAGCCCTCATTCACACACTAGTTTTGTATATTGGGTATTAGGAGAGGGGATGGGGGGGGGAGGGAGGGGGGGAATTTTGAACCCCGTAAACTCCTCTAAAGAATGTTGAATAAAAGAGATTGTCGTCTAGCAAGTCCCTTTTTGTGTAAGTTGGCACTTACAGCTTTATTGAAGATTAAATGTCTATCGAGTAGGAGGAAAGGATAATGATACCGTTTAATATTAAATGTTGTTTATATGTTGGTATGAAATGATAAAACTATATTTTCCTGCATAGAGACTATTTTAATTCCTATTTATTTAATTGAACTATTGTGCATTTTCATCATTTTCATATGAAATAAATAAAGTATATATTCCGTGCGTGCCGCATCTCGTCGACTCGTATCCTCTGAAACCAAAAGGTTTCATCTATCATCGTTTAGTAACGGACCAAAAGTCCCACCACACCAATGCAACCTCCTTGAAGCCTCGTTATTTCAAAAGAGCCGCGCAAATCTGGAAGAATGCCATTACGGACCGTGCTCCTTCTGTTCGGTAATAAAAGAATGCCATGACTACCATCTGATTCTTCAGATAAAATAAAAGAACACGTCATTATTTATAATTGATTTTGTTTTTACATGCTGGTGACCATTGTTTTGACGAGCAGTTTGAGCCTCATCCGCTAGGCGGAGCGGAGCCTCCATCAGGTTATTCAATGGCGGCCTTGACAATTCGCCACCTGTAGGAATGTCACTTTTAAAGGGATAAAATATCTTGACTAAGAAACGACAGTTGATCGAAGTGTTATTAAAACAGTGTATTCAGCCAAATCTACCGGCTTATAGTTAGTTCTTACTCTAGTGATTATCTTATCGTTTGGAGAACGGTATTCCGATAGCATTGATCTAGCCAGCCTAGGCCAGTAGGCCCTAACCTGGTTCTCGCACATGGGATGGAGCTCACGTACCCTAGGCCGTAGGCAGGCCTCGATAGTTCGATCACAACTGCGAGCTATCAGAAGTTGGAAGTTTGGAGCAAAAGTATGTATTTGTTATTACATTACTTCGGAAGTGTACTCTTATGCATATTACTGGTGATAATGCTATCTTAGCCGTCCAAGCGCCGCGGTGGTTAATTTACTCTAGGGGACGTGGGTTCGAATCCCACATGAGGCACGTTTTTTTTATTTTCCCTAATTTAGCCTCCATCCTATTCCAGGCAGGCTGTTGCATTCTTTTGAACATAGGCCTAGTCTAGGGACGTGTCTGAATACCATTCTTGATTTCATTCTAATTCTTATTCTTAGTCTTGTTCTTGGTCTTGTTCTTATTCTTGCTCCAGTTGCACGTATTCGGACAAGAGCCGGACATTACTTGATTCAAGTAGGGTTAGGGTGGTAACGCGTCATCAGATCCACATTTTATTTTTAAATCAAAATGTACAACCAAAATGTACGATCAAAGATGCATTGTGTTTAATAATAATTACATTGTAGTAACTCTTGAAGGCCACAGGCTTTAAATACTTAATGATTAACCGAGATATGTTCTGACCCATCGTCCGCCATCTTCCGGAATGAAATCTAGTGTGCACTTTTGATTCTCGTTCTTATTCTTATTCTTATGACGTAGTTCACGCCGCGCGACAGTATTCGGACAGTACTAGATACGTCACGGATGATTGATGACGTAAAATCAAGAATGAGAATAAAAATGAACGTCGTTTTGGTACTATTCGGACACGTCCTAGGTCTAAGTTATTACATGAGTGAGACCTAATTTCAATTTCAATTTCAATTTATTTCATCCGTAGACATATACATAATGCATGTATGGACAGTGCTCGAAATAAGGAATTAATCACTACGTATACCACAGGCGCTAGTCTGACCTAACTTAGTCCAATGCGAACTAGAAATCTTTGATATACACCTGAATGCGCAGTAGATTTTACCGGACCAACAAAGCGGGCCAGCTCGGTTAAATCGAGCCAGCTGTGCTTGATATACGCGTAGCTCGGTTTCACTGCAAGGTGATAATCGCTGATGGACGAATCCAGTTGCAGCAAACAACTAGCGCTAAGGCCGGTTCAGACACTTTGCTAAGGATTATGGCTGGCAGTTGAACATACGGAAATACGTGTAGGCGTTCACACGACACGACATCGCTAACGACTAGCGCTATGGCTAAGAAATGTTAACTAACTTTTAACCTAGGCTTGTAGGTTAGGGGGCGTGTGTAGCACCGCTGGTCAAAGGTGGTTGCTCTTGGAAATAGTCACAACGTAGCAGGCGGTGAGTCTAGTTTTTAGTGCGGCTGTAGTTAGCCCGATATTAAAGGTATTGATATACGGTTCGGCCTATCGTCGTGCGAGCTAATCTAATCCGAACTTGCTCCTGTGATATACGTAGTGATAGACAGCAGCCCTTCGGGCTACTGTCTTATAGCTTTGGCAGCACGGTTAAGAATTCAATAGCCCGATTTTTTTAATTAATATTTTCGTTTTATTACGTAATTAACATATCTTCTTCTTCTTCTTCTCAAATGCCCACATTTGGCTATTATGCCATCATGCTGGATCTGGTCAACCAGTAGAGACACGCTTCTCTCTCCACCCTCTTCATGCCGCTCGGCATTGCGTCACGTTTACCTGCCAGTTTTGGACATACATACAGGTGGCTCCTATCCTGCTCCCCATTTCCACACAGCTTGCAGGTACTCGTCTCAAACACCCCTATTCGGTGGAGATGCTTCCCTAGAAGATCGTGCTGCGTTTTTAGCCTGAACTGGGCCGTTTCAATTTGCCGTGGAAGATGGTTGGCGGGCCTTTTTGAACTCATTGTATATTCCTGCCATGGCTTGTTTCTACCTTTCTAATTAACATATGAGATTACATTTTTTGTTTTGAAATTATAGTGTACAAAATGTTGACTAGTTGACTAGTGCATTCGCCGGTCGCGAGCGCGGTGGCACATGTGTATAGGCTAGGCGGGCGGCGGACAGCACGAAAAAATGTCTTGAAATGTTTCTCACGTTTCCTGTCTCATAAGAATAAGATTACTGGTTTGATACATAAAAAACTATAATGCAGTGTGTATTGAGAACACATGGCACGTTTGATTTTAGAAAAAACACTATGTAATAATGTGTTTGTAATTTGTATATAAACTTGAACGCAGCCCGTCGAGCTGCCTGGTATATACAAGTGGCAGCCCGAGTACGTTTTGGGCAGCCTCGGGCTGCCGTTAATTTCGAGCACTGTGTATGGACAGATCGTTAATATAAAAGATATCTTAAAACTAATGGTACACAACAAAGCAAAGACATACATCCCTTTGAATAGGTATTTTAAACAGCTAATAATTAATGTTTATAGTATATACGCAACATCATTTTATTCAATGGGTTGGGCAGTGGAGAAAGAATAGAATTCATCCAGGTTATAGAATGCATTACTTAATAGGAAAGATTTGGTTTGTATTTGTAAGAAGGTAATGATGCTGATTGTTTTGTAGATAGCAGGAGATGATTGTATATTTTCATGCATAGGTATTGGGGGTTATGTTTGAATGAATGAAGGTTAAATGGCTTGTAAAAGATATTAGATCTAGATCTAGTTTCGTGTGAATGGCATGAAGTACTGAGTGGGAACAGGTCTGCGTTGGCACGAACGAATACAGCTGCAGACATGATAAGGGTGGATGAAGAGTTAGAATCCGGAGCCTGGTAAAGTGTTCCCTACAAGACTGGTGTCGGGAGATACCCGCCAGGATTCTTATAGCTCTTTTTTGAATTATGAATGCTTATGATAAGATTTATTAGCCTCTTTTAAGTTCAACAGGTATACGTTATATACAGGGTACATTCCGAAACCTCCTGAAAATGATGGGGTTCCAGCATCAGCTAGCACGTCCCAGCGTCACATTTTATCAAGTGTTTCGCAACGCCTACAAGCAAAAATATGGAGGAAATGCGCGCTAAAAATTTGTAATGAAATTAAAAAAACAATATTCTAATCGTTTCCCAATAATAACGAATGCATCATGAAAGATAATAAAATCCTGCAACGCGTGGTATAAATAACGGTCAAATTATATAATTCCTGACAATTTTACGAGCTTTTAAATTATTGCATTTTGAAAACGCTGCCATGATTGGTGAATGCTGGCAGATGCCCTCGCTCGAACGGCTGGCGTTTTCATGATGCTGAATATGCTGGCGCAGGAAGTTACGGAACGCCCAGCCTATGATATTCAGGAGGTTACGGAACGGCCTCAGCACGGAAATGGCATATTCAGCTAGTTTTGGAACGTACCCACACTAGAACACTCGAGTTGTCATGTTGGTTAATAATACATTTAATTTAATGCTTAGCATCACAGAAATACCTAGGCCTAGTAGGTCCTATACATTCCATTGTCAATCTGCTAGGACTACACTCAAACGTGCACCTCTCCGTTAATAAACGCATTTATTGTGAGAATATACTATAAAAGGTGATTGACAATAGCTGCGTGTCAATATTCAACAACTGACTTAACTTAAATAAATAAATCCATATTTATTTAAGCGAAGCCAGCCGCTGCTTCCATATCAATCTGCTTCTTCCGCTGGCTACCGGTATATGAATTCCTTGCAAGCGCATTAATTGGAGGTTTGTTCTGCTTACTCTGCTTCCAAGCCAGTTAGCCGCTGAATATCGGCACGCGGCTGTTATTAGCTATGTGTCGATGTTTGTAATTTTTGTTGTGTAATATGTCAGCTGCAGTGGCGTAGCTATCGGGTGGCAGAGGGTGCAGTTGCACTCGGGCCCGGGCCCCTCCGGGGCCCGGGCCCTCTCTCCAACTCCATGTTTGTCCCATTAATCGATGTATGGTTTTCACCTGATGACAATTTCATATTGTTGCAAAATTATTGAGGCTACCAATTTACAATTATTTCGCTCTCATTGGGCAAGACAAATTTGGCATTAGACTTGACAGTTCAACATGCAAGAACTGACAGTCAAAAAAAGTTTCAACTAAGGAAAAATGTGAGGTTTGTATCCATAGGGGAACAAAATACAGTAATATTCCTATTCTATTCCACAGAAACGACACAAAGAGTAATGTTTGCTTGACTGCACTTTCAAACGAATTTGGCTATTTTTTTTACTATAAATAGTTATCCAATTAGCTTTTCTTGGAATTGAATAAATAAGTGATGAGCAGACGGATTTGCAATGGTCAAAAAAATCTATTTGGACTAATGGCTTCTCTTATAGCAGAGGGTTGGTCATCATTCATCAATTTAGTATTGGTTGCTCCCTCATTGGGTGTGGGCGCGTGTGTAAAGTGAATTCTTGAGTTTCCTCGTTCCTCTTAGTGCTTTTACTGCGGTTAGTTCTACATATTTAAAAAACTAATATTTGTTGGGTTAGGCCTATTGTGTATGGTTGTGTCGGGTGGTTTGAGTTATTGAAATATAGTAGGCCTGTAAGGCCTATATACAGTGAGTTAAAATTTACGTTTCAAACATGAATGTGTATAAATAATAAATATGAAAGTGGCACCATGAAAAGGGAGAAAAGAAAGAAAGTGATAAACGAATCCAACAGCTACCAAAACTTGACACATTCTTTCAAGTACGTACTAGTCGTCCATCAGGCAGTGCAACCGTACCAAACCGTAAGTAAAGATACAACAGACTCAATAGCTAAAGCCGATCTTGAAGATAATCAAGAGCAACAGCAACTTTTAGTTGAAGAGTTACACAATGATGGTTTACAGGTACAGGAACCTACTGATATCCCTGAGCAGACCAATACTAGCTACTCTACCGACAAGGCCAACTTAAATAAATCAATGTCTCAAGATAAACGATTCATTATCTCTTTAGGACCTTGCAAACCATGCGGCCCATTCCCGCGAGATAAAATTAGGGGTTAAGCGGTAGTTAACTTGTGATTGTGTTTTGTGCGTATAAACCAAAAATGGGAGGGGGGGCCCGTCGTGTCCAGTTTGCACCCGGGCCCGTAAAGGCGTAGCTAATGGCTACGCCACTGGTCAGCTGAGAACTATTTCAATTTATAAGGGAAATATTTTAATTTCGTTTGCAGGGTAATGCTTACAATGATTTTTTTAATCTTGATTATGTTCATTATTTTTATTTTCGTTTGTAACTACCCTTTGTAAGGAAATTATGTTTTGGGGTCTGTTTAGAAAATTCGAACGTTTTGAATAATTAGGCATGATTATTTTTTTTAGGGTACAAAGGTTGTGTGAAATGGAAAATTATTTAAAATTTGCGTTCGAAACCCACGTCTTCGAAGTTCGAGTTTTCTTCGACTTTCGAGATGCCTTCGACTATACAAGACGCGGTGGCGGATTTCACACCCAATGGTGGCGGTGCCCGGTGCATCATCCACGGTCCATTGTCGGATGCTGGAGATAAACTTTGTTCGAACGGCTGCAATTTATCCCCTTATATACGACTTTATTTTAGGCATCAGCTCTTTAAAAGCATTTCAAGTGATAGTGAATACTATGCACTTTGGTGTGAAGTAGTTTTGGTGTTGAAAGGTTTTCTACGAGGTAATTAAATCGCGAAAGAAAATGCTTGATAGTGTGTCCTGGCACTAGTGTGATAACCTGTAGCTTTCAAGCAAGGTAGGCCTATCTACTTTATTTGCAGTTTCTAGCTCTCAATTGAAGACTAGGCCCTAGAACATTTTCAAGTGCGTTCACATTGTTTTTTGAAGACGATTTAAAGTTCTGCGCTGGTGGATGGTGCCGCAGAACTAATGAATCTTGTTGAAACGCGTCCGTTTTTCGAATAGGCCTAGGCCTAGCTTTGGGCAACATAGCCTAATTTTTGTTTCGATTTTGTATTTCACCCGAATGCTTATTCAACAGATTACTGATGGCTCCATTGTTTGTATGCATGTGAGCTTATTAATTTTGACAACTTTTAATATCCATAGGCCTATCAGAACTAGGCCTAGGCTTAAAGCATAAAGAAAATAGTATGAACCTGGACTTGAACCCTGAACGTTTTCCATTGAAATCTGAAATAAACACTTTATTAGGCGAAGGGCCTACCAGCACAAGCTAACCACAACCACAATAAGTAGTATAAGCCTAAGACTAGGCCTACCATCTAGGCCTAGCTTAAATATGGTTCTTCTTTACAGATCCAAGCAACAAGAGTCTTCTAACGCATGGCTATGGGCTGGAAGAAGGCGGGGAGGGAGATAACTTTGCCACTGGCGAGTCAGCACCGCCGCAGAAGAGAGACTTCAAGATTCTTTGCAATTCAGAAGGGCCTAGTGCAGTCAAGTCCTGCCTTTCACACAAGACAACAGGTAAGCCTAGGGTAATTATAGGCCTACACATTGGGTATGATCCGTTTTCACATTTCAATACCTAAAAAGTAGGCCTACTTGAAACACTTGCCACTAAATAGAAAAATGTGTAATATGTACCCCAACAAGGTTTTGTGTCTGCTAAGACATTACAAACTGCATCTTTCGACGATATAAAACCGTGTCTGGCTGGGTGTTTACATTGACACCATGATCCTTTTGCTGCCGGTGTGCTGGCCTCATTATGTCATCCATTAGTTTTGTGAGGGCGGTAGAGGACACCGTTTAAATGTGTTTCGTAATGGGGTTTCAACGTTTCAGACATCAACCGTTTTCAAAGTGAAGAGGAACACATGGCCAGAATGATGGAAATTGTTACAATAGGGAACACGCGTATGAAAATTTTAATCGACTTTTAAATAGGGTCCATTTAATAATTTTGTCTTTGAATTTTGAAAAACGGATCAGTCAATCCCTCAAAATAATTGGTTTAGTAACAATAAATAAAAGGGCGCGAAAAACGAGCCGCCGCCATGTAGAGTGGATTTGACGTCATGGTTTGTGTCTGTGTGTGCTCACCGCCTCAGCGATTGGTCTGTCACGCCACGTCTACTGAATCATGACGTCACAGCCACCTGTACGCGTTTCAGATCCCCGAGTTTAAACTTCAATAAATGCGACCACATTAAACCTATTTAAAAATTTATTTTTTACTTGGGACTGGCATTAATATACTTTTTGTATCTGATACTATTAAACTAAGTGTTTGGTTTAACAAAAACAATCGTATGCGTGTTGCCTATAGGCATGATTGAAGAGCTGATCCCTACCTTATTTGACCTATCTTGTCTAAATGGCAGTCTGTTATTTAACAAAGGTACTTAGTGTGATTGCTCCATTTCCATTTGCCTATACATACTGATAGGCCTACTGTGATACATTCCGGTAAATAAGCATTTTGTATTCTTTATATTCAGGAAACAGGTGTTGTCATGGGCCCATGGCTGTTGGTGGCCATATTGCCACATGTACAGCAACCTGTAATGAAACCAAACCATGTCTAACTTAACCTGTTTCACACTCACCTACAGCCTAACCTCCCAACCTTATCTGAACTAATCTTAACTTTACTCATCAGAATGTACACATGTACCGGTATGCTACCAGCGTGGTGCAACAGTATCTGGGAGGTGGAGAATCTTCATGCAGTGATCCAGCTGGCTGCCATCTTTGCTCGACTGGAAGATGAACTAACGCCTTGTGGTCAGCGGTATTGGAACTAGGCATACTGACAGCTGCGGAGAGACCCATCGTTCGGACCTTCAGCTAGTTTACACGACAGTCTGGTATTTAACAAAGGTAGGCCTAGTGTGATTTTTCAATTTTTCATTGTCTACAAATGGGCGTTAGGCACATGGGCGTCCCATTGATACTGTGGTACATAAAAGGCGATTTGTGTTCTTTATACTCAGAAATCAGCTGACTTCATGGCTGTTGGTGGCCATATTGCCACGTGAACTGCAACCTCTAATGAAACCAAACCATGTCTTAAACGTAACCTGTCTCAATCTCACCTACAGCTTTACCTCTCAACCTTGTCTAACCTAATCTTAACTTTACTGTATTTATTAGGATGTACTCATGTGCCAGTACGCTACAAGCATGGTGGACAGTGGAGGTGGGTAGTCTTCATGCAGTGATCCAGCTAGCTGCACTCTGCTCGACTGGACGACTAATGAACTAACGCCTTGCGAACAGCGGTACTGAAACTACGCATACTGACAGAGCGGTGGGGATGCCCCTCGACCAGACCTTTCAGCTAGTCTGCATGACAATCTGGTATTTAACATTTACATATGATAGGTACTAGGGATGACATCGTGAACAGCCGTTTTTTCGGGTCCGGGTAATTTTTTAGTCCGTTTCCAGGCTATATTTACGCGCCAGTATTGCTGCGGTCAATTCCGGTGGAGCCAGCAGGTATGTGGCGCGCCGACCCATCCCCCACCCTTCACAACACGTGACTCGGCGGGGAACAGAAAATACGCGCACCGACTTGCATTCGTTAGGCTTCTGTTTGTTCTTTGTTTAACCTTCTGGTGAACATTCTGGCTAATACTTGTTCTATTACTATTTATTTTCCTTAAAATATCATGTTTTATGTACGTGCTTCAGTTGTGTATTGAGAAATGTTTTTTTTTACTTGACGTGATTACTGCAGGCGTATTCCAAGAGGCTAACCGAGCAGGCAGTGTGCATATCATTCGTCCCTCGTCTTCGCGCCCCACGCACTTCACAGGGCCTAGTGACGACCTTCAAATCAAGTCTACACATCGAAAAATACGTTTTCAGGATCCGGGTACCCGGATAATATGAGAACTGGAACCGGTTCCGAATTTTATTACCCGATGTCATCCCTAATATAAACATAAATAACCTCGGATCTCTGCAGAACATCCTGCTAACAATAAGATTCCCAACAAAAGTATTCGCATACCGATCTCAGGTTATTGTCTACTGCCCCTTTCAAACGCGCCAATTGAAAGAAAATCAACAGATACCTGGCGTTCTTTCACACATTCGTAAATGCATGGGGGGGGGGGGGGGGGGGGGGGAGATTCAAATAAAGCAACAGGTTGTATTTCTAATCATACACCTGAACATGGACACGTATCTTCATCCATTATTCTCATATTATAATCAAAACCCACTGCAGATAAAATTGTTAGTTTTATTATTTATATGTAATAATATTGCCATGGTTGGTTCTGTGCCATCTAGGGATGTGGGTTTGAATCCCGCGTAAAACTTTTTTTTGTAACTGTCACGTTCTCTCGAATAGCATGATTACAATGGGAAGAATGGTTATAATATTAGTTATTTTATTTATCTTATGAGTAGAGGCATCGAATTTTCGCGTTCAACGAAAGCACGAAAAAAATAAAAAACGTTTTTTTTTCATATTTGTGGATGAAATCACCCACTAGAAGCCTGTTGGCAGTGAAATTAAATCACGAAATATCGCGAAATTTATTTGAATTCACGAAATATCGCAAATAACTGTGAAAATACGAAATAACCGCGAAAAAACAAAATATTTATCGAGTTTTCAACAATTTGCAAAAAATTGACGTCGTGAAAAGTAAAAAGTTAAACTTCTTGCGTGAAAAATCGGTCAAGTAGGTTTTACGTTTATCGGCTCATGTAACAGTCGAAAACTTCTTTACCGACCCGACTTTCGACTTCGATATATTTTCGACTAGCAGGTAGGGTCGATGCAAGGTCGATGCTGAGTGACGCCATGTTTTCTCGTTTTCTGTTCATTTCCATGTTCGTTTCATAACAAACAACACGGTCTAGTGAAAAGCTGAAGAAAGAAAAGCAGATAAAATGCCGAGGACACAAGTTTCCATCCAGTCAAGAGAGGTTGAGTACATGAAGGATGGCTTTGTCATCACCGATAAGAAGAAAGAAATTATGATGTGTTCATACTGCAATGTCAGAATTGATTGGAAGCGTAAGGACACGTGTGACAAACATTGTCAAGATAGCGCCGTCCACAAACGAAAAAAGTTAGAGGCGGGCAGAAAGCGGCAGCAAACCATGGAACACTCATTTCAACAGGCCAAAAAGTCCAAAGATGATAAAAAAGAGTTCATTATGGACACTTGTTCGGCATTTTTAAAAGCCAACATACCCCTAGAAAAAATCGACAATCCACACTTGGGGGCTTGGATGAACAAATACATACGAGGTAAAGCATTTGACTTTTAGACAACGCTGCCTAGAATAGGGCCTAGTCTAGATCTTAAATAGAAATTACTCCTTGCCTAGGCCTAGGGCCTACATTTTGATTAACTTTCTTAGTCTAGCCACTAGGGCCTAGTCAGAATAGGCCTAGGCCCTACCCTCAGCTAGGGCCAAGGCCTAGCTATGGAATAAACCTAGCTTAGACGTAGGCCTAGGCCTACCTGTAGTTAAGCCTAGGCCTACCTCCGACCATTGGCTAACCATAATTTATATCTTGTTCTAGGTGCAGGTGATTTGCCTACTGCTAGCACAATGAGGGGCTCGTACATCCCGCAAGTTCGAGAAAGGGAAGAGGAAAGTCTGACAAAATCATTAGCAGGAAAGAAAGTCGGTATTCTTGCAGACGAAACTACCAACAGAAAGGGAGAATGTGTGTTTGTGGTCCTTGTCAAACCATTAGAGTGTACCTCAGTTCCAAACTTGTATGTTGGAGGTGTTAAACTGCTGGAAAATGCCAATGCACGAGAATGCTCACGAGCAATAATAGAAGTTCTGAACAAGTTGAGCATTAAATATGAAGATGTAGTTTTCATCGCATCAGACGCTGCACGATACATGACAAAATGTTTTGATACGTTGAGTGGTCTGCTTGGTGAGCCCCTCATCCAAATTCAATGTTGGGCTCACAAACTCAACCTTTTGGGCAACATTTGTCAAGAGGAACTTAAAGAGCTCAATGAATGCATCAGCAAATCTAAAATGGGATTCCTTAATACTAGGAAGAGGAAAAATTTATATTTGCAGTATCTCAAAGAAAATACTGGTAAGCAGGTAAAGCTTTTTCCTTCGCCTGTGTTGACCCGATGGAACTCATGGTTCTTTTCTGTGGAATACGTTGAAGAATACTTGTCCCAATTGGCGGAATTCTTCAAAAACTTGGAAGAGGGTGGTGCCGCAGTGGTGTATTTCAAGGAACTCACTGCTGAAGCAATCAATGTTATCCAGATTCAGGCCACATTTGTTACTGAACATTGTAGGGCAACGATTGACCTGATCAAAGAGCTGGAGGGAAATTCGTACCCACTTTCCCACCGAATCACAGCAAAAGTTGCCGACTTGCATAACAGCTTCTCTCTAGTGGCTGAGGGACACTTCTATCCTCGCACTACAGAAGCTGTCGCAGCCTCTTCCCTAAAAGCTGTCGTTAGGCATGCGGTGAAGACGAAGCTTACCTCTCTTGGGGTTCGATCGAAAGTTAAGCTAGCTTCTTTGGTGGCAACTGACCCAGCCAAAACTTTGGTATTCACGGAGTGAATCTAAAAAACTTTTTTTCAACGAAATGTAACAAAAATCATTTTTATATGTTACCTGTTACTGTATCTTTCCAATTATGTAAGACGCATGCTTCAAATAGTACGTATTTATGTTTAAAATCAATTTAATTATGTTGAATTGGCTCGAGCCTATGCCTATGCACGCCATTCACCATTAGCAAAGCATTAGCAACATGCACACAGCCTACTGGATGCTACAATCAGCTGTTCTACGTTGATTCAGTAGCCAACGTAGGAAATGAAACCGAATATCGCCCGCAAACTTGAAGAAGGGGTAATTTATTTTTTGGGTATAAATTTATTTTAAAATAATAACCCTTTCTTCAAATTACCCCTTCTTCAAATTTGAAGAACGGGTAAATTATCGAAAATACTGCGATTATTATACAGTAACTTATGTTTAAGTTGGTGCATCTGCTGATAACAAAGAACCAAAGCACTTATTTTGCTGCAGAGATATTTCTCTTCATCCTAGTGTTGAACAATGGCGAATGGCGTGCATTGGCCTAGGCATAGGCTCTAGCTAATTCAACAGAATTAAATTGATTTAAAACATAAATATGTACTTTTTGAAGCATGCGCCTTACATAATTGGAAAGATACAGTAACAGGTAACATATAAAAGTGATTTTTGTTACATTTCGTTGAAAAAAAGTTTTTTAGATTCACTCCGTGTTTACCAAAACTTTTTTTAAAGCTATGGGAAAGTTATTCGATCCCCGTAACATTTCAAATGTAACGAATGAAGATGTGCTCCGCTATGGTTCGAGGATTCCGTTTGTATGCCAGCTGGCAAACAATGTTCAAATGGAAGGACACTTGGCACTAAAAAATTTGGTCCGTGACATGATTTCAGAGGGCAAAGAAGTTGATGTCCTTCCCTTACTTCTCAGTTTGAAATCTGATCATGAAGATTTTGTCGACAATGTCGTCAAAGTAATGTGGGTGCCCCCCTCAAACGTTGACAGTGAACGAGCGTTTTCAAGCTATGGTAACATCATGACAGACAGGAGGACAACCTTGAAACCTGAGAACGTCGAGTTGATGCTGTCTATGACATTTGGCACAGACCAGTGCCCCTTGTAGGCTTTCGGTGGCAACTTGACTTGTAAATTATCATCTACGCTACATTAAATTCATATATTTTAGTAAAAAAATTGAATATCTTGAACTAAACCAGTGCCTCTTGTAGGCTTTTGGTGGCAACTTGACAACTGGTAAATAGCTAGACATTAAATTCGTATATTTTTAGTAAAAAAACTGCATATCTTTGTTTTACTTCAAAAGGCTGGTTTACGGGTGATGGACACGTGGAGAAACTGTTTTTGTGAAATGTGGTACAACAATGCAGTGTTCTTGAGCCTAAGTACGGCAAACTGCAGTTATTCAGCCACTTGTAGCCCTAGTTTTGCTTTGGTTTACTGTACATGGCCTTCGAATCGTAAATCAGCCTTAAAAACATACCTAATAATATCGTTCCTACTCCAATTCCTGAATAATGTGTAACAAATTGTATTTTGAAAACACCGCTGAAAGCGTTAATTAGATGGTATATTCACCGCTTTGAGGGTTTGAAAACACCGATATTTTGAATTTGAAAACACCATAAATCTGTGCCCCTACTTATGAGATTATTTTCCATAGTTCATTGGTATGTGGAATCGATGTGTTTTTATTAGCTCTGCCGTCAATAAAGAACACTTGATATGAGTACTATGGAGTAATGCAAAGAAGACAGTTTCGTAGATGAATAGTCTATAATGTTTGTTCTTTGTGCCTTGCCACAGAAGTCTGCTTCACGAGCCAAGAACTTACCTCGAGAGCTTTCTACCAGCAGCTTACCCCGAGAGCTTCCCAAACAGCAGCTTACCTTGAGAGCTACCTTGAAGTTGGACGATAGTCGGCATTGAAGTGTTTTGATGAGTAAGGTATATTACTAAAGTTCGGACAAGTGTAGGGTACTGATTACATTAAGCGCTATAGAATTAAAGATAGAAAGATAGAAATAGATGGATTTTATTTGGCTAGAAAACACGTAATTTACAGTCAATACAATTGTCTTATGACAATCATGTTAGTTGCTATGGTATCAATGAAGCTGTACTTTTTTTATTTTGGTAACTTATGTAAAATCAAATCAAAATTATGTTTTTATGCTCAGTTTCTTGAAAAATATGACTAATGTTGAATCAATTTGTTTGTGTTTCCAGACTAGTCTTGACTATGGACATAACACTGGTGGACAGCTACGGACATGGATACATCCGCCTGCAAGAAGAGACGTCTGAAGACTTCACTCGATGGGAGATCGCAGACATTCAGCTTACCTTGAGAACTTCGTTGTGTATCTCTAGAGTCGCAGTGTAGAACAATTAGGTAAGTAGGCCTACTCAACTACTTTTGAAATCAAGTTAACCATCGCCAGTGTAGGATAGCTCCAATCATATAGGCCTACTCTTTTGTTATTTCTAAGGACTTCTGTGGATATAGCCTTGAGCCATAAATTTGTATTTGTAGCCTATTAACCCTAGGAATGCCCAATGTAAACTGCTGTATTGCCAGACCAAATGCACCTGTTTGTTGGATGATTTTGTTTAAATTGTAATAATGTAAGTACCTGGCTTATGTATCATTTATATATCAATGAAAAGCTAAAGAACTGACCATTTTGAATCAATAATGAAATTTGACAACGCAATTAATTCGTGTTATAGTAACCACATATAAAAATGGAACCCCTATTTTTTTTTCAGAACAACCCTTTTGGTCCTACCCATTTAGCCATTTTTTTTTTTTCAAAATAGGCCTACAGTAAACCCTCGGTAAAACGAACTCGGTTAGTGCGAATTCTCAGATAATACGAATAGTAAGCAAGATCCAGCCCGCGTAAATAGGACACTCAATGTTAAATAAAACAGATATAACGAATTTCGCATAATACGTACCGGGTAATACGAACTAATTTATCCCCTGGGTGGTACTAATGCATAATGTTCGTTGTTTAATACGAACTAATAATTTTGAAACCGCACAAACAAAATAATGTGTCCGAGAGTTCAACTCGCAGAGTAGGCGCAGGTATCAAGATTTTGTCCGCCGAGCGTACGTCGTCGCAGGCAGCTACTTGTTTTGTTGCTGCTTGGTTTTCCCTTCCCCCTCCAACGCCCGCAGGCGCGATCGGATGCGCGCGCAAGCCTTTACAGCTGTTGAGGGGCGTGGCTTGCTCACTGCAACGTGCCTGCTTAGTCCGCCTACTATGCGCGCACAAAACATCATACCCGCGCGCTACTATCCATTGGAAAACCTTGATTGTTTGTAGACACGTTTATTTTGGCTGGTACTATTGAATTTTGACGTTTTTGCGATATTGCGAATTTTTATATTACGAACTGACGATTTTTGGGTCCCTTGATGTTCGTATTAATGAGGGTTTACTGTAATATTTTTTTTTATAATAAGAAACTTACAGAGTATTTATTCAAAAAGATAACTCAAAAAGTTTCAACTATAAAAATATACAAACAAAAAAGTTATCAATTGATTTGTAATTCATTGTGTAGGCCTATGGTCTATACGTACCAGTAAATTATGCAAATCTAAGGATGTCTTGGGTAAATACTTTGTTAGTGGCTTAGGACCTATGCCTATCTTGACAACAACTAAAAATTGGTATACACAATCCAAATCAAGTGAATAGCAACAATGAAAATTGTTTATCGTACACTCTATTTTATGAAAAAAAAAATGGGTACTTGCATTGTCCGCCATATTCACACAAAACTCTTGTGACTTTTAGTGGGAATAGGAATAAATTTATACGATGCACAATAGTCACAGCCCTGCAAACACAACTGCAGTTTGTTTCTTACATATCCCACCTTACATCGAGTAGGCCTACAAAATTTCACCGAGAGATGGCACCAGTAGGCTGAAAACGAATGTTGAATAAAGACCGCAAATAGCGGCTGCGGCGCGCAACGGACGAAATAAAGACCGCGAAAAGCGGCTCTTGGCACTACTAGGGTTAATAAATACATCCAAGATCAAACTATGTGCTTGGTAACTGAACTGTAAAAAAAGGTATATTAAGTGAGGAAAGGATCCAACAGCTTACCTTCGTGTAGTAAGATGACGGATTTGCGAGTTTGAAGTACACATAAAGACATAATACAAAATATAACGAGACGTTTCGACCGAGGTCTTGCTCACTCGAGAGAAGAATGGCTACTGCAACTACTCTAGTCAACTAAACAACTATAATAGACTAGACTAAAATATATATATATATATGTACAATATTTACAAGGCGCTGTTGGGGGGTGTGGTGGCAGGGAGGTGAGAGGGGGAGAGGGCTATCACTAACGGATGTTTAGGTTGGGAGCCAACCTAGATTTAGTGATCCACTGGTGGGCCAACTCCCACCGTCTTAGTTCGCCTGGGTTGCAGCTGGCTGGGAGGGATTTTATCACTCTGGTGTTGAAACATCCATTGAATGCCAGGTTATGGGATGCCGCATGTTGAGCCACCGGTTTGTCCATGGTCAGGTTTTTTGTGTCTTGCCTGTGCCCGTTCATCCGTGACCTAAGCGAGTTCTTAGTTAGGCCAACATATTCGGCAGGGCAGTGGTTGCAGTTCAGTTGGTAGACTACATTGGTGGTTTGGCAGGTGTTGTGTTGCCTTATTGGGTATGTCTTGCCGGTGGCCTGGGCACTGAACGTGGTGGAAGGTTGATGAATTGGGCACGTCAAGCAACCGTTACCTCCTTGGCAAGGGTAGGAACCTGCTGGTTCATTTTCAGGAGCGTCCCTGATGCGGCAGTCTCTCCTGACCACTAGGTCCGCAATGTTCGGGGGGCGTCTGAAGGCTACTCTAGGCAAGGATTTTACAAGATCTTGGGTCTTAGTGGAGGATGTTAAAATGTGAAGGCCACTTTTCATTATACCATTGAGTGCCTGTAGTCCAGGGTGCCACTGTGTGACTAGAGGTATAACATCATTGGGCGGCGGGATGGCCTGCCTCGCTGGTCTATTGATGCGTTGTTGGACGGTGGTCTTGTCGTAGCCTCGAGCCACAAAGGCGTTGGTAATGCGTTCGCAATACTTGGCAAGATCATTACCATCTGAGCAGATGCGTTGGCCTCTCACTGCTAGGGAGTAGGGTAGTGCTCGTTTGGTATATGTAGGGTGACAGCTGTCGTGATGAAGGTACAGCTGCTTGTTGGTGGGTTTGAAGTGAACATCAGTCCTCAGCCGGCCCGATTCTAAATAGACATCCACATCAAGGAATGCGACGTGCAATGATGACGATTCCCAAGTGAAGCGTAACACACTGGCATTGTTGAGGTCCGTGAGGAAGACGTCTAGTAGTGCTTGGCCGTGGGGCCATACCATAAAGATGTCATCAATAAAACGGAAGAAACACAAGGGCAGATGGTCACGGGTTGCTAGGAACTGCTTCTCTAGTTTGCCCATGAAGAGGTTGGCATACGAGGGGGCCATTCTTGTGCCCATGGCTGTGCCTTTCGTTTGCAGGTAGTGGCGCTCCATGAACCGAAAGTTGTTGAGGCGGAGGACCATGTGCGCAAGTTCTGTGAGAAACGGGGCGTCTGGTTTGGTGCCGGGTGGCCGGGTTCTAAGGAAGTGTTCTAGGGCGGCTAATCCCTGTGTGGTCGGGATATTAGTGTACAATGACGTGACATCAATGGTGACCAATAGCGAGCCTGGTGGTAGTGGCGTGTCGAGTTGGTGGAGTTTCTCGAGGAAGTCGTAAGTGTCCTTGATGTGCGAGTCAAGGTTGGCAACAAGCGGCTGGAGATGGTAGTCAACAAAAGCGGAAATCCTCTCAGTTGGTGAACTATAACTGGAGACTATGGGTCGGCCTGGATTCCCTTGTTTGTGGATCTTCGGAAGCAAGTAGAATACAGGTGTCCGTATGGTATCCGGTGTGAGGGCTTTGATTGTCTTGTCGTTAAGGCCTTGATGTGTTACGTGGGTGGTTAGGAAGTCGGAGACTTTCTTGAGGTGCAAGTTGGTAGGGTCCTCCTTGAGCAGTCGGTAGGTTGTAGTATCCGACAGTTGCCGGTCAGCCTCAGTGATATAAGCTGCGACATCCTGGACGACGATCGTGGAGCCTTTGTCCGCTGGAGTGATGATGATCTCCCTGTTGTTACGTAAGGAGTTGATGGCTTTGCGATGCGTAGGCGTGAGGTTAGTGCTGGTGGGTAGCCTATCTGCAAAGTCCGGGGAGGATACTTTGGCTAGAAGGTGATGAGTGAAAACTTCAAGCGGGTGATCAGGTGGTAGGGGGTCTGGCTCCCAGTCCGATTTAGGCCTAAATTTAGTTAAAGCAGGGTCTAGAGTTTGTTGTCTTTTGGCTGTGAAAGGGTTTTCCTTGAAATGGTGTTTAATTTTCAAATTCCGGGTGAAAGCTATGGTATCCTTTACCAAAGCAAAATGGTCAAACTTGGGGGTGGGGACAAAGGTTAGGCCTTTGGAAAGAACATCCTTTTCGTCGTTCGTGAGGTCGTGTTTGGACAAGTTGAGGATGGCATCATTGTTTGTATCCTCTTCAGGGCGAGGCTTGTCCACTTGGGGTAGGCTTAGTTTGGTTGGAAGTTTGGGTGGGCCAGGCTTAGGAATCCCAAGTTGTAAAATGTCCGCCAAAATATTGTACATATATATATATATATTTTAGTCTAGTCTATTATAGTTGTTTAGTTGACTAGAGTAGTTGCAGTAGCCATTCTTCTCTCGAGTGAGCAAGACCTCGGTCGAAACGTCTCGTTATATTTTGTATTATGTCTTTATGTGTACTTCAAACTCGCAAATCCGTCATCTTACTACACGAAGGTAAGCTGTTGGATCCTTTCCTCACTTAATATACCATTCCAGCCGATTGGCACCTACTTTCATAACCAAGAACTGTAAAAAAAAATTGTCCATTTCAAATAAAATGTCAGCATTCAATTTGCTTGGTTGGCATAGTAGGGCTTTGATTGCATAGCAGGTATAACAGACGCTGTGATGTAGATTGTACTGTGATCCTTATCAGTGTTCCGTTTCGTCTACAGATGTGGCTGACATCATCGCCTATCAACTGCTCACCTGGCTTCGATGACTCAACTGCGCTGTTGCTGACTCACCCCATCCCTCACAACAAACAGCCTTGTCTACAAACCTCCCTGGTAAGTTACCTATTTCAGTTATTTTATTACATCTTTTGAGTATTTAAACACTTTATGAAAACACAAACATTTTAAGTACTCCTTTCTACTCACCTTTTTGTCATCATTAATAATTAAAAAATTAAATCTATTGATTTTTTATTTTATTTTAATTACTTCTTTGGAAATACTAATCAGAAACCTAGAATACAGGCATTGAGACAGAGGAATTTGGATCTTGGGCCGAGGGCGGCGACGACATACTCGGGGGGGGGGGGGGGGGGGGGGGCACATAATACACATAATAGTACGTATAGTAAATTATTGTAAGATTTGCTGGGTATAGTAGTGGCCTATGGAGTGGAGGAATTCAGATAAAGAGGGCACCATAATGTCCGGCGGAGAAGTCATTCACTCATCATTACTAGAGGTGTTTGTTTTTCGCGGACCGCGAAATCGCGAAAAGTGTTGATAAAGAAGGGGGAGATTAACAAAGTGTATACCTGTTGATAGGCACCTTAACAACATCAAAATTTCACCGCGAAAATTCGCGAAATCCGTCAATTTCCAGTTATAACATCGAAATTTGTATTAAAGAGCGAAATAACACGAAATCTCGATTGTTTTTAATTTATTATAAAAAATTTAAAAAAGTTTAAATTTATTATTACAGTCAAACGTCATTACAACACACGCGTGGGGACCTAATATTTTTTCATTATAATGATGATTGCGTTAAGCAGATCAACGATTTATTTTTGCTGAAATTCGGCGTCAAGCAGAGCATACGAGTACAATTCTAAGGGATTTTACGTGACGGACAAGAAGATCTTTATGTTTTGTGACTGCCGCCTTTACTAGTACTAGTTTGTACATACAATTCAAATAAATTAAATTACCTTAAAATTCCTTTTTAATTTAAACATGTTTCTGGTGAAATTTACTGTAGAAAATCTCCCAAAAACCATAACACCGCCATAACATCGAAATTATTAAATCTAAAAACGAAATTTAAGAAAACATAACACCATTTACAAACACCTCTACACATTACCAATGCTGCAACCCAAATGGGTCCAGATTATCATAGTTACTAGGGCCTACACCGAATAGTATTTTTACGAACCGGATAATCGTTTAAAAAACCGGTTTTTTTCAAAATAAAAAAAAAACGCAAAAAAAAAGTTGTGTGTTTATTCCAAAAAATGCCAAAAAAAACTGATTTTGTAGGTATATATTCCCCCCCGCCGACGCTGCACTAAACAGCTCTCACGACAAACGCACATTATGATGTCCGCGCGTATTCGGGAAGTTGAGTACTGGCCAGGCGTGTTGCGCTGTGGGTTGGGAGTGGGTGGAGGGGGGGAGACGCGGCTGCCGAACAAAGTGACTGGTGAGTGAAAAGCGAGGTGAAAAGCGCTGCGTTGAGCAAGTGTCGAGTGTCGACCGTCGAGTGACCCGAGTCTACTGTTTTGACATCGCGATAACCAATTAATTACACTGATAACTCACTTGTCACAACTCGCAATGCGAACGTGCGAGCCGGCCCAGTGCTGACTGTCTAGGGCCCCGCGGGCACACGAGAATGCGCCTAGTGTTCCACGGGAAAGCGCGGCATATTTAAAAAACGTGATTTTTTTATTTTCGAAAAACCGGTTTACGAAATGAAAACCGGTTTCCTACGTAACCGGTTTCAAACCGGTTTCCGATTATTCGATTTAGGCCCTAATAGTTACTCTGTATTTTGAATCACAACTAGTCTGTCTAAATACTAATTCAAAACCGTCAAAATTTGAATACATTATTAATTTGATGTTGTTCCATTGTTTACAGACTAATGGAGCAAGAGAAGCAGTGATTGGGAAGATACTTCTGCTCTCCACTTGTTGACTTCACCTCGCGGAGATCCAGCTTACCTCGAGAGCTCTTGGCGTGCTGTTCAGTTGCAACGTTGCAGCGTCCAGACGCTCAGGCAAGTTACACTTACATTTACACCACAGTACAGTAGAACCATTGAGTTTATTAGTGTAGGGTTAGAGACCCAGCGGCCATTGGCGGCTATCTACCAATAAATTTCCCGTGGACTCTAGTAGTACGATCTCGTACCGCTAGAAAGCGCTACACGTACCCACTGATGTCAGCGTTCCTGTGGAAAGAAGGGATACTACGTAGTACGCGCAGATGCGAAGTCGGTTAGGTAGTATTATCCAGATGGCGGTGGATATTGTTATTAAAGTATTATCATCTGTTCTGATAAACATGTCAAACGGGCACGAAGTTAACAATAAGTAAGCTAATACTTTATTACAACACATTATATAAGGTTTTATACATTATATAGGCTAGGCTTTAGTACTACGTTACTAATGTAGGCTTATTGTAGCCTAGTAATGGCCTAGACTAAAAGAGTTGGGCCTAGACCTAGGCTAGACCTAAGCCACGTGATCGTACTACGTAGTATCCCTTCTTTCCACAGGAACGCTGACATCAGTGGGTACGTGTAGCGCTTTCTAGCGGTACGAGATCGTACTACTAGAGTCCACGGGAAATTTATTGGTAGATAGCCGCCAATGGCCGCTGGGTCTCTAACCCTACACTAATAAACTCAATGGTAGAACCGCCTTTGTACGTTTCGCTTTTCTACGTTTTTTACGTTTCTACGTTTTTTTTACGAGGTCCCGGCGCGCCTTATGGCATTTATGCATAATTTATTTCTTTAATACGTTTCCCAATATTACGTTTTTTACGTTAATGCGTTTCAAAAATCAGTCCATCACGGTAATCAGATCGTATAGTACGTTTTCTGTGTTCTCATAATGGGTTTTTCCGGCCAGCCAGTGAGTCGAATTACAAGGTGTTATTGCATTCAAGCGGGGCCACGTTAGTCATTCATTCATCCCAGTTCTGCGAAGCGCCCCCACCCCCGCCTCCTTCCCTCGCTCAACACAATGCAACCCAGCCGCCAGTGAGTGCCTTGACCTTGACCACAGCTGCATCTCGTTCCACGTGGGGGGGGGGTCTTTGAAAGGGTCTTTTATCTACGATCTCGGCTGCCGGCACTGAGGTTCTTTACCTGCTTACCATAAATAACAAACCCTCGTCCAGTGCTCCTCTTTACAAAAGGCTTTTGTCAAACTACATAGTTAATTAAACATACATTGCCCTCGCACTTCGATTACTCTTAATTGTCCTAAGTATAGAAAACAATATTTTTACCCACTCGAGTTTTTTTATAATACGTCATCACAGCCTAGTCTAGCTGCATGACCTTGGTCGCCGGGCCTCGCTTACGACCCTTCTTAGATAAGAATGGTGTCGGGGGGGGGGGGGGGGGGGGGGTTGTTATGGCAACAAGAGCGGCTTTGTAGGCAGAGGCTAAATGTAAACAGCATGATAAGAGTTTTTACAAGATTTAAGATAATTCCTTTGTCATATCCTAGTGCTAAGCTGCTAGTGCTGCTAGTGCTAGTGCTAAGTGTTAGAAATGTGGGTCATTCCAAATGAAACCATCACAAAATTAATTAATTTGGTAAGTGACCGACTCAGATTTGCATGATTTTTTTTTGTCTTATAGCCAGAGTCAAACGAAGTACAAAAAAAGTTTTTCTTTTTTTTTTTGGACTTGCGGTTCCCAAAATATGCTACCCCAAAGTTTTGGGTCCGGCGCCCCCCGCGCGCGCACCGCTCACCCTTATAGCTTCTAGAATCGGCTGTAATTGAGCTAGAGAGCTCTGCAAGGACTCATTGCAAAGGTATTGAAATGCTCTAACAGAATATGCAAAAAAACGTGGTCATACCCCTATACAACCAATGCTACAACCAAAAACATGTGTCATCACTAAGATGCCCAAAAACCAACTTTCCATATTTTTTAAAAAAATAATTTTTTTTTTACATATAGAAAGAGTCATACTACATGCTCTGAAAGTTTTGGACTGGGGTTTCGAGCCATTTGGGAGAAAACATTTTTTTTCTATCGTAATGTAATATTTTGACGCAGTATACATGGATGGCTACATGGTGGTTTCTTAATTTTAGTAAATATTTATAATAATCTGTGCCATACCTTGATTCCTGGTAAAGTGTTTACAAATTCTAGACACACTTAGATTTCTACTAATTCATTAAGCTCAAGTGCCAGCAGGCAATGTGGTCACACTCATGATTCCAATACCTGACATGTTCAATCTTGTTCAAGTACTCAGGCTGTGACATACAATATCAAGAGCACTCCTACAGTTATTGCTGGGTGTTAGTCTAGCAGACAGTCTTGAAGGGTGAAGACGTTATGTGTCCTATTGGAAAAAATGTTGGCTTGGAATGCCCAGCTGAACATTTGAAAAATATATCCTTATTCAGTTCCAAGGAACAGTTGCTTTTAAAAAGTCGTTCTAAATGTGAAGATTTAAGTGAAATTTGTGCAAATCATGAAGGGGTTTTCTTGTTGCGGTACGACTGTCACCAGCTCTACTGTTGTGATCCATTTGATGTGCATCCTGAGATTTTAAAAAATAAAGATTTACGTGAAATTACAGTGAAGCAAGTGAAACGTATTCAGATGTTGTGCAGCTTGTACCTGGAAAAAAAACTGTAGTTCTTGCCGAAAACATTTACCTTCTAAACTAACAGATTTACATAATGCAAAAGTTTCGACTCCTAGCAAAGCAAAGCAGAGTGACGAAGAATTTGTGTTTTCTCCAAACAGTGACACGAAAATGTTAAACGAAACTTTAGCGGCAGTTGGAGAATCGCCAATCAATAGCAGGAAAATGAAATGCACTCAAGCTTATCCTAAGCGAAAATACAGGAGTATCAAGGAAAGTGTAAATAAAAAGCTGAAAATGGTTTCAATTCCTAGTACATCTACTAGCCTCGACGATGAATTATTGTCATTGGACGAGAGTTCGGATGTGTCTGAGATGATCGATCGGCTCAAAGAAAAATTCAAAACATGCAAAAAAAGTGAACGAGTTTTGTCCGTCCTTCACTCCTTCCTAAAAGCTGGTCGATTAGGAAAATTGTAAAAGAATTTGGCGCTTTTGGATTTGGATTGGATTTTTACATCCTCATGGACCATCACCATCATTCACCTTCCCCAGCCAAGTGGACGAAGTCATCCTTCCCTATGCCGATGTTCTGTCACTGGCCAACCCAACCACAGAGACCGGCCGCACTTACAAGCTCCGTGACAACGAGAGCGCTCGAGCGTCTTCGTCACTTTTAGCAAAATTACGATAGAAGTGTGAAGAATGGCCATCATATATTATTTTAGAGTAATACATTTTTACATCAGTGTTTTTTGTTGTTGTGATCTATGATAATTAATGTATGACTATTAATGTATGCAGTATCTCTACTCACGCTGAGTGATAAAGACCACTAGTTGGTAGAAAGTAGAAACGTATCAGCAACTGTCTACTCATCTACTTGTGTCTATGTGCGACCTACCTAACGTTTTAAGGTAAGCTGTCGTCCGTCTGTACCTTTCCCCTCACTAGAACATGTTAATTTGTGTTCCTAGTCCAACTTACCTGTCTACTAATAATCTATGTTTTCATTAGCCATGAAGGATGAAGCCCTATTATGCCTATACTGACTGTATATTAATATATATAGTGAGTTTTCTCCCAAATGGCTGGAAACCCCAGCCCAAAAATTTCAGAGCATGTAGTATGACTCTTTAGCTATATGTAAAAAAAAAATTAATTTTTTAAAAAATACGGAAAGTTGGTTTTTGGGCATCTTAGTGATGGCACATGTTTTTGGTTGTAGCATTGGTTGTATAGGGGTATGTCCACGTTTTTTTGCATATTCTGTTAGAGCATTTCAATACCTTTGCAATGAGTCCTTGCAGAGCTCTGTAGCTCAATTACAGCCAATTCTAGAAGCTATAAGGGTGAGCGGTGCGCGCGCGGGGGGCGCCGGACCCAAAACTTTGGGGTAGCATATTTTGGGAACCGCAAGTCAAAAAAAAAAAAAAAAAATTTGTACTTCGTTTCACTCTGGCTATAAGACAAAAAAAAATCATGCAAATCTGAGTCGGTCACTTACCAAGTCCGTGCTGGTTTCATTTGGAATGACCCATGTATGAAAAATGAAAAGACAAATGTGAAGTATTTCAATAGTGCATTTTTCCCATTACCACGTTTTTTTGTCTCGGGTCCCTCGAAAACGTACAAAGGAGGTTTCACTGTATAAGAATCAGTACAGTATTAAAACTCCTATATCCGCCCCATTGAACAACTTGAGCACAGCTGCTTCCCAGCGATACTATTGCGATATAGTGGACAAATAGTTCAATACATTGTTATCCATTAATATCTTTCTATAGAAATTAGTGTTGGAAGTCTTGAAAGTTTCAATTTGAAAGTTTCAAATTGAAACCTTCAAGGCATCAAGTGAAACTTTAAAAAACACGTGAAAGATTGATTTTTATAGCTACATTGTTACTAGTTAAGTATTTATTACTTTTGAAGTTGTATTCAGAATACAGTACTGTATATTGATTGGTCACATAGGCAGTGACAGTGAAGTTGAGCCTAACTTTACAGAGTTTGAGACTCCAGAGTCCGAGTAAAAGAGAAATATACTACGTTTACTACGCGAGCCGAGTCTGTACGATTCGGTACATACAAGCTGCATTCGTACGAGATTTTCCTGGTAAACACGTTTGTATGTACCGAGAAAGTACTCGAGCCAGCATGCTCTGCCGATCAGTAATATTTACTAAATTTAGACAATTTACAATCTCAGAATCCGTAATAAAGTAATCAGAAACTGGAGCTGATTGTCGAGTACGTATAGTACAACTAAGTAGGCTGTGGACTTGGTTCGTGTGGTAAACGTATATTCAGATTTCTCTAATAAAACTAAGATAAGTATATTGATATCTGTATATATACCTGCCCTGAGAGTGACAGGTTAAGTCAAAATCATGGTTGCCGTTTGATAATCAATATATCGATCGATACGATTATTCGCCGAAACGATCGATAATCGATTCAGTCTTCCCGAATTGATTATCACTATATCGATAATCGAATGGCTCGCCCGGCCGAGATTTTGAATTTACCGCTCGTTACGCTTCCTACGTGCGTGGCGCCTGGCAGCCTAGTAGCTTCAACCCCCACCCCTCATCTCCCACTCCCTACTCAGGCCTACCCCCCCCACCCGTCGAGCAGTAGAAGGGGGACCAGGCAGGCCTAGTCGCGAGCGGTAACCTGTCGCCTGCAGTGAGCACGTGTTTCTTGATCATAGGGTAGGAAAATTCGGATCCGGTTCCAGACCTTCCAAGAACCGGGTTACCCGAATCCTGAAAGCCTAAATTATGTCATCTTATCTTGGTTACACCCCCCCCCCCCCCCCTAGAAACCACGCGGTTGAAGGTCGTTCTCTGCCCGTGTCAGCTGCCGGCCGCTGTGTGGGTTGGGCTCTGTGCGGCCGCTGCGCGCGGGAATGGCGAGGGGGGCGGGGGAGGGGAGTGTATATGGCATCACAGAACTAGCCCGCAGTAATGACAGCGCGTACTAACCAGCGACCAGCTGGCCACGCCCACAAGCAGGAATTCACTGTTGCTTCAAGAAAAGTAGCCGCAGAAATATCGTCGCGTATTTTATTTTTTATTTTTTTTATACAAATAATACTACCCGATAAGGATCCGGATCTTAAAAATGGATTTGGGTAATTTCTGGATCCCGGTACCCTATGACATCCCTAATTCATTTATTATTAGGCTATAGTAAATAATTAATTAAGGCCTAATGTAAATTATAATAGTTATATAATTTAATAATTATTAATTAAAATGTAATATAATTATTGTATTACATTTTAATTGTTATGAATTACATTAATAACTTGTATTGTAATATTTTAAACTAAATACATTTTAAGTAGCCTATTTAATTTGTAATTAAATAAAATTACATAAGGATGGGGGTTATGAATTATGAAGCGGCAATGCGTTCTGCAGACAAAAGATAATATTCCGTGTTGATAATTTTTTCTTTTTTGGGGGGGGGAGAAAATTTCAAGCTGTAAGATATCCCACAAATGCAAAGTTGAATCAGTATGTACTAGTAGGGCCTACTTACCAGCACTTAGGCCTACCTAGTGCTGTAAGTATAAAGCAGCATTCAGACAGAATGACTATGGACTAAGACTAACAACCAGTGACTAAGCCTTAAGAAAACAAAACTCCGCCCCCCATATCTTGCAAAGAAATACATGACGACTTTGAAAGATGGCAGTCTTCGAGTGCTTTGACAAGTGAGTAGCGCCCCTTCCTGTAAAAATAAGTACTATGGCGTGGGCGTGTAAAACAAAAACGGTTCCATGTTGTCCCGAAGTTGACAGCTGTTATTATATTTGCTGAAAATGGATGAAGATATGAATGATATCGCCATAGTCACTCATTATCGGAAATCATTTTCAAATAGTAACTGAAATGGACTGATAACCTACAGGCTGCAGCAGACGACGTGAAACTTTGATTTAAAATTAGGTTCATTTGATTTACCGTCACTTTGTACTTTTTGACATTTACCCCATGAAATAACATGGAGTGAGTGCAAAAAGTACAAAAGGTGTAGCCAAATCAAACAAACCTATTGTTTACATCGGTATCGGAAGCCGTGACCGGAAGCTGTCAAAACAAACTTTGTGTAAAAGTGAAAACCTAAACAATATTAAACCTTAATTTGACTCGGATGGTACGATTTTCATTGGCTGAACTACTGTGGCGTTCCACGCAGCGATTGGTTGTTACTAACGCTTAACAATCGTGAATAACAATAATGAACTTTCTTAATCACTCGGTCTCAAGGCTGGTCCACACAGAGTTTTAAGACATACGATTCAAGGTTTAACGCGTTGTCGTAAAGTTGGATCATAGGAAACACGTACTGGCGTTAACACAAAGTTTTAGTTTTAAGACTTAATTTTCATTGTTGTTTTTAAAACAACGTCTTTAAACCTGTCTTCAAAATCTCTGTGGACCAGCCTTTAAACACTAATCACTAGTAAAGTATGTGAACGCTTCAATGTAAAAAGTATACTTCAACTTTCTTAAACACTAATCGTTAGTCTTAGTCATTTTGTGTGAGCCCGCCTTAAACATTTTCTAAACTGTTTATGTAATTTCAACATTTTGTTTTTTACAGCTGGTTCTACAAAGAAGCCCACTAGGACACTGCTGGATGCTGGATTGTATAGTCAGTGGGCAAAGTGCTCATTTAAAAGAAACAAGCCTAACCTATATCGAAGCTCGAGCCATATTGATGGATTATGTGACGTCCATGGTAAAGTATTCGGAGTGTAATTTTTTGTGAGTTATTATCCTAGGTATACCTAACGTGTGGTTAAACAAAAGCATTACTGCATCTATAGAGAGGTGGATAAGGCAATTTAACAGGCCACATTTTGTTTGATATTCCTCGCTTTGATTTTGTTATTATTACTTTTACTTACTTTTTACTCTTTTTTTTACTATTCTTCGTTACAATAGACTTTTATATTCGGCCATACCTGTGATGGGAGTATGAAAGTTAGGTAGCTTTGATTCAAGGTCCGTCGGTCTCATGGCGGACGTTCAGCAAACGAACCCCCATCAGGGGATTTACGGACTTTAGGCCCTAGGTCTGATTTAGGTAGGCGTGTTATGGGTGGGTTGGGTAACCAAGGTCCATCACCCTATACCACGGTCAGCAATTGGCTGATAGTGGTATCCGCTATGACTCTGGTTTCTTGCTGAGGCGAACCTTTAGGAACCAAGCTTTGGTCGCAACGTATCAGATTGGATAGCACTGACTGGTGGAGCTATAGTGTGGTAAAAGCACATTGGCCGCCGATGGAGAAGCACGCGCTATTGCTCCTGACGTATAGGCCACCCATGTCCATAAGCTTATGGACATCGGGCCTTAGAGAGCGTGTTCCTTTAGGGGTGGCCAAGGACAGGTAAAGTGAACGTCCCGTTTTACCCGGGCATCACATTTACGCTTGAGCCTTGTCGTGTCTCGATCCAGATATAGAGCGATTTAGGTCTAGCTCTTCTGATTTAGGTAGGTGGTATGGGAAACCAAGTTCCAATCTCCCGCCGCTATCAGCACTTTTTTCGCTGGTAGTGGTTCCGCCTGGCGCTGGGGGCCCTGTATTGCAGAGGCGAACCCAATGGTTGAATCTGGTAGTTGGTGGTAGAGGGATGGAGTGAGTGTGGTAAAAGCACGTGCAACAGCTGGGATAGATCCCCTCCAAGTGTCAATAAGCTCCATCCCTGCCGGCTACACGCCCTAAGTATCCTACACGCCTATGTGCGTCGACGGACTAGGTGAGCTTTCGGGAGAAACCATTGGGGGGGGGCCAAGGACAGGTAATTGATGGATTGATCCGTTTTACCCTGGAGTCAATTACGCTTGAGCCAAGCCGAGTTCTCGAACCAGTTTGCCGAACACCCTTCCTGCATGGTATGAGTAGTTCATTTTAAGGGTTGGTTTAGTTAATTTTAAGGATTTAAAGGATTTGAAGGGTGTCTGCATTCAAAGCACATTGTTGCACTGTCATGGCATCCTATGAAACTAAATTGGCTCGTTGAAAGGTCTATTTATTGTAGGACTTGGTGGTACAGAATTGCACCGTAAGGCAGCCACAGCTGGCTAACATAACTATCTGCTTGACAGGGTAAATGAAAATGCAGTACAGTGATCATTGCACTTAGCCTAGAGCCTTCTATATTGTCTCTGATATAATGCCAACAGTAATATGAAGTATGAACATAATATGAGTGTGTTGTTGTTGTTGTTGTTGTTTTGTCATTGTTGTTGTTTCTACACAATTTGTAATTTTGTGTGCATGATAATTATAGTCTTATATTATTAATGAAATTAACGGTGAAATGAAATCAGATTTGCAGAGGCAAACTTTTGAAGACCAACTTCAATAACAGGTAATTTTCTGTGAATTGTTGGGCATATTGGAAACTTATTGGTTTTGTAACAAAACTGAGGTACCCTTGTATAATACTCTGTGTAGGCCTATTATGTTCAATCATAAATGTACCACTGAACTTTTTAGCCTAACGTGTGGTTATATAAAGCATTACTGGACTGTATCTATGGAGAGGTGGATAAGGCAATTCAACAGGCCAAATTGTGTTTGATATTGCTTACTTTGATTTTGATATTATAACTTTTACTTGCTTTTACTTTTTACTCTTTTTTTACTATTATCACAAAAGACTTTCATTTTGGCCATACCTGTGATGGGAGTATAAAAGTTAGGTAGCTTTGATTCAAGGTCCGTCGGTCTCATGGCGGACGTTCAGCAAACGAACCCCCATCAGGGGATTTACGGACTTTAGGCCCTAGGTCTGATTTAGGTAGGCGTGTTATGGGTGGGTTGGGTAACCAAGGTCCATCACCCTATACCACGGTCAGCAATTGGCTGATAGTGGTATCCGCTATGACTCTGGTTTCTTGCTGAGGCGAACCTTTAGGAACCAAGCTTTGGTCGCAACGTATCAGATTGGATAGCACTGACTGGTGGAGCTATAGTGTGGTAAAAGCACATTGGCCGCCGATGGAGAAGCACGCGCTATTGCTCCTGACGTATAGGCCACCCATGTCCATAAGCTTATGGACATCGGGCCTTAGAGAGCGTGTTCCTTTAGGGGTGGCCAAGGACAGGTAAAGTGAACGTCCCATTTTACCTGGGCATCACATTTACGCTTGAGCCTTGTCGTGTCTCGATCCAGATATAGAGCGATTTAGGTCTAGCTCTTCTGATTTAGGTAGGTGGTATGGGAAACCAAGTTCCAATCTCCCGCCGCTATCAGCACTTTTTTCGCTGGTAGTGGTTCCGCCTGGCGCTGGGGGCCCTGTATTGCAGAGGCGAACCCAATGGTTGAATCTGGTAGTTGGTGGTAGAGGGATGGAGTGAGTGTGGTAAAAGCACGTGCAACAGCTGGGATAGATCCCCTCCAAGTGTCAATAAGCTCCATCCCTGCCGGCTACACGCCCTAAGTATCCTACACGCCTATGTGCGTCGACGGACTAGGTGAGCTTTCGGGAGAAACCATTGGGGGGGGGCCAAGGACAGGTAATTGATGGATTGATCCGTTTTACCCTGGAGTCAATTACGCTTGAGCCAAGCCGAGTTCTCGAACCAGTTTGCCGAACACCTTTCCTGCATGGTATGAGTAGTTCATTTTAAGGGTTGGTTTAGTTAATTTTAAGGATTTAAAGGATTTAAAGGGTGTCTGCATTCAAAGCACATTGTTGCACTGTCATGGCATCGTATGAAACTAAATTGGCTCGTTGAATGGTCTATTTATTGTAGGACTTGGTGATACAGATTTGCACCGCAAGGCAGCCACAGCTGGCTAACATAACTATCTGCTTGACAGGGTAAATTAATGAAAATGCAGTACAATGATCAATTGTCATAAGTGCTCATTGCACTGTGCCTAGAGCCTTCCTTCTATATTGTCTCTGATATAATGCAAACAGTTTATAAAGTATGAACATAATATGTGTGTTGTTACACAATTTGTAATGGTTGTGCATAATTATTATAGTCCAGAATTTATGAAATTATGGTGAAATGAAATCACATGTGCAGAAAATTCTGAAGACGAATTTCAATAACCTGGTCATTTTCAGTGAATTGCTGGGCATATTGGAAACGTATTGGTTTTGTCACAAAACTGAGGTACCTAGCCTTGTATATAATACTCTGTGTAGGCCTCTAATCTTCAATCATAAATTTACCACCAAACCTTTGAGCTTTATGAGCCAAAATAACATTTCCTAATAGGCCTACATGTACGCAGTAAAACTTCTTATAAGAAACTGATGACAAAGTGTTTTCGGTGCCCTAGATGTTCGTATATAATACACACGGAAATGTCAGATCCCTGTAAACAAATATTCTTATAACATACTATTTTGGTCCCTGGAAGTTTGTTTTAAAGAAGTTTCACTGTATAGGCCTGGTGTATATTTGACATGAAATCTCTTGCAAAGCTTATGACAAAGATTACATGTCCAGTAGAGTGGGACAAGAGGTTACATCAGCCTAAACAACCCTATCACATAACCAAACGTATAATTGGACAATATTGATGGTAAATGGTGCTTGCTCAGTAAGATTGCTTAATGCACATAGTATATTGGTATACTGGCTGCAATCATCATAATTTAAATTTTGGGGAAAACGTGTTCTTTTGTAAATGTATTTTCTTGTCAACAAACCTCGCCTCCCACTCTACTAACGGAGACCATTGGGCCTTCTATCAAACACAATTGTACATATTTCAATGGAAGATGGAAAAATGTGGGTTGGTTAGTTAAACCGCTATGTACTAAAGCTAGGTACTTCCCGCAAAAAGTGTTATTAGCTTTGATACTTCTGAACTGTGTGAAGGAAATGTTGTACCCTTGGTTTCGGGTGTCAATTATTTCATCAAATCTGACATGGGCTGAGGTGACTCACCTCCATTGCCAGCTAGTAGCAATGCACAAATTAAGTGTCCAACAAAGTTTTTCAATTCAGAATCTGTCCTTTGTGAGCGTAATCACTCTTTACCCTCATCTCTGTTGTATCAAATTTGAAAACTGATTGTTCTTGTGGACATAAAACAGCCACTATATTTTTATGGTTATTGCAAGTCAAAACTTGCAATGTACTTGTCAAAACAAAACTTGAGCCTCAAAACCCAACCTTACAAATGAATTTCTTCAGCTCATGACAAATTTCAGGAATAGATGGCCTTGGGCCAGATTCACAAAATGCTTTATCTCCAAGGTTTAAGCTGATTCAAAGTCTGACAACAGTGCTCTACACAGCCTGATGACGATAGTCTCGTGCAATCACCCGGTAATGAGAATGGAAACGGGAACGATGTCTGAAAAATGAAAATGTTCCAGTATGTTTTGTAAAAGTTATTGTAGGCTATGCAACGCCTTTCTAATTTCCGTAAGAGAATGCAAAAGATCACAAAGTTTGATTTCTTCTCAAGGTCGTCAGCCATATTCACAGCCAGTTTACGTTCTCCATTTAAACCTCACTTTCGTAATCACTGTTTCGCGTCAAAATAAACAGTTCAAGCCATTTGAACTATACAAACTTATCAACATATCCATTACTTGGGCAATCCAAGGTTACAATATTGCATTTATTTTTATTTTCATTTTGTGCATGCACTTAAATAAATAAAAATAAAGGTGCATTTTAGTCTACCCATACGTTACAAGAACTGATTTTCATTTAACATCTATATAGTTTATTATGTGCATCGTTGCATTCCTTTCTCATTACCGGTGACGTCATGGCTTTATAAGACATGGTTATAAGTTTCTAAAACCTCAAAGAAGTTATTTTCACTAGAAATAAACACTCACGTGTCAAGCTACAGTAACCAACATGTTTGGTGGATTGTAAAGCTGCTGGCATATTGGGATCATCTTTGAAAGAACCTCTTTGAAAGATTATAATGTTAATAGTGAATTTTACTATGCAGACCAAAGTCTGGGACATAAATTAGCTAGTGACAAACCTGGAGCTGTGATATTGAAAGTATGCTGCCTAGTGATAAAACTTATATGAATCTGGCTCCTGCAGGGCGATTCTGAATGTGCACGGGTTGTTGTGCACTGGTCATGTTTACCAGTTTCGGTTGTTAGAAGAAGGCAATGAGCCAATCATCGCCTTGCATTCGCCTTAACAACCAAAAACCGCTGATAAACCTATGGTCGCACCTACAGAACCGCCCAGCAGATCATTGGAACTGTTATTGTAACTATGGGATACCGTATGACACGAAGAACACATTACGAGCAGTCGTGCCTACCTTGGGTATGCTCAAGCAAGCGAGCTTCAAATCTAGTAAATTACTAAGAAAATATCGGGTAAACTATTATTAATTAATTTATTTTTGACTTGTGAACGAAGTTATCTTCAGAAGAATAAAAGCAATCACAACAGCCAATTGAATATCGCAGTCTGCCACACACATGGCATGCGGGTAAGGTTTAGTCCATACCGCAGCCATCTGTATTGCATGGGCATACTGCACATTATCTGGGTAGGAATGCTTACAGCTCTGCAGTCATACAGTATCCCATGGCGATATTGTTCATGTACTGATGCAGTAGCGGCTTGAACCTGTGTCTAAACTTGTTCCGATACGGGTGGGTTTGCAGATACATTTGAAAGAAAATGTATTGTATTTCTGTATACAGTCAAACTTTGTTAAGCAGTTTTCATGCTTAAGATCCGATTCCCCTCGAATACAGTGATAATTAGAGTGCCTTTTTTTAACTACATGCTTGCCACGCATGGATGTCAGTCCACTCATAAATGATTTATATGTTACGGACGTTTTGAAAGCCGGGTATCATTTCTATTTCATTATTTGTTATTTGTTAAAAGTCACAAACAAGTAGAAGTAGTGTCACCCTAGATCAAATAAATGGACAGCTAGCATGGTGAACAGGGGCGGAAATTGCTCATGTTTTGGTCAATGAAATTTCCCTTACAAGTTGTTCGGTTTTAGAGACTACACCGAATAGAATCTTGACAAACTAGATAATTAACTTTGCTCTGAAAATCACCAAGTTAATCGTGATGTACTTCCTGTACTACCCCCTCCCCTCCACTGTATGAATTGGGGTTATTTCCATTAAGGTGATTCCACCCCAATGCACAAAGCACAATATACGAGTGTCAAAACCATTATGGTGGAACTGTATGGTATATGCCATATGGGCTTATGAAAAATATGACAAACACCTTCATGTGAGCCACATACAAAGTCTAGATTTTATCTGTTGTATTCACCTTATCGCTTATCTGCGCTATAATCTTGGGTCACTGAGGTCCGTATGCATAGTCCAGTCTCAAGCCTTCCTCAACTCAGCCTCTCCCAACCACCAATCACGGAACGGCATTTATCGTGTGGACGGCTCTGTGATAGGTGGTTAGGTGAGGCTGAGTTGAGGAGGGCTTGAGTGTAAATTATGCATTCGTGCCCGAGTCTTTTAAAGTAATTACTTGATTGTAAAATATTGTCTTCAACGAGTCGTTTTGTTGGTTATCGAAAAAAAATTGCAGTGCAAGAAATTAAGTCTTTTGCTACAAAAAAATCTAATTGCAAACACAAAACTCAAATACAAAATCTAATCTCAAAATCTTGACCTTAGATTGTTCTAGTGACCCGTCTATACAAAAAAGAATCATGTATCAAATATGTATTTGGTTTACACCTAGACGTTTAGCCCTGTTTACTTTATTCTTCACAATGCCGGTTTTAATTATCATTATGCCTCAACCAAATATATTTTTAAAATCTTTCAATCTTCTTAAAAGAGCAACGCCTATATTTTATACTCCATAGTGTGTTTATTCATGTTTTAGAAAATGTTAATCAGGGCAGGTTTTTTTTTCAGTTTAAAAATAAGAGGCTGTATTTTTAAATTTTACTAAATTCCGAATGACGACCGATTCCGACGCAAACGCTCATTCATTGGTCATCTCGGGAGGCAAGAAGTTGTCCTTGATAAATGATAAATAACCATAGTGTAGTGTAACCATCTTCGCTCTGGCAAAGCATGGTTAGTTCCATATTCTTCATACCTTGTATTTTCGACAACCAGTTTATTTATATATTTGATTTCTTAGATTTTGTTGGTTGCAAAATGTATGTTTTTGTACTATGTATATATATATCTTGGCCTCCTATCCAGCTTTACATTCGGGTTGAGGGAGCAGCGTGCTACTCCATTTCTTGGGCTAACATCTTTCAGTTTACGGTACAGAAACTGGTTAGGTTCAGATTATTCGTTGTAGTTTACTATGTACCGAATCCATTTCCTCACGGGCTACTGTCCTCTCCTCCCCCCTCCCCCCCTCACTTATTCTTCTCCCCTCCCCCACCCAGTGACATAAAGGGGAGGGGGTCGTCGTTGAGGGAATTGGGAAGATTCTCCCATGACTTGCTTAATATCTCTGTTGAGTATTTACCATAATTATATTTACTTCTTTGGTAAAATATAAATTTAATACATTGCCTAATTACTGTAATAGGCAACACCTAAGAATCTCGTATTTCTGGATAAATGCTCATCATCACAATCATGATGTCCACTTTTTCTTGGACTCTGAAACATGCCCTTACAAAGCTTGACTGTATTATAACTAGGGTAGTCCATGTGCTCTCAGGGTACTCTGTTGGGTTCTCAGGGTACTCTCAGGGTTCTCTGATTATTCATTTGCTTAGAGGATGCTTACTAATGCAAACTTGATATGGATATGTTGAAGCCACTACTGTACCGGTGTATTTATTTCAGGAATTAATTGTGAATTTCTGTTTGTATTGAAAATTGCACTGCAACAGCCTTATTCCAGTATAGTTTTTGGGTTCAAATTTGTATTGTAAGGTAAGACATTTCGTTATTGTTATATGTTTCGACACCTAACATACATACACAGAACACCCACAAACACATACATTTATGATGTACCCGTACATTGCGCACTTGTTTCGTAGCAGGGTGGAAACATGCAAACTGCGTCCGTACTCTCGTCCGCCTCGACTTATCCGATTATCACGTGATAAAATTAGTTTTGCATATTATTGGTTTAAAAACCTGTTGACTGAAATCTATTACGATAGCAGGAACTGATATTGATGGTGACCTATCTAATAACAATAGTGTCGTGTGTCGCCCTCTTGATACGGAATAGACCGACACAAAATTAATATTCAAACATAATCTCGCCAGTTATTTACTGAAAACTTTTTTGTGTGGTTTGAAATAATGAATGTTTTGTGATTGTCGTGACTTTGCCGCCACTGGAAAGGAAAATGTAGGTCTTAATTGTAGTTATATTTAGAGAAGGGTTTTCCGTTTAAGAAATGCAGACTAAATGATTCGTACGTTGGTTCTTTGAAAGATTATTCTAATGGGACTATTGCCTCCACAGTATGGATCAAGTTAAAATCGTTATATCAAAATATACCACATTTTGGGGGCAAGAACTCTAACGTCGTCATTCAGGTGGGGCAAACTTCAGGTGTCGGTCCACTTTCCTCTTCACATCTTTGAACAACAGTAGCCAGGCCCTTTTAACTTAGTAACTGGGCTTGTTCTCACATACTACCATTGAGTGTTTATTGTATGGTAGAATGCCAATTTTGTACATTTAACATATTATGCCAGTCGGCTAGTATCGGATTGGAAACACATGCACGAATCACTTAAGTCCGTACTATCGTGCGCCTTCATCCATGCATTTGTGTTCTGCTACTGGCCGACTAGATTACCTTACGAAGCTTTAGACAGCCAACCCATATACACTCGCCAATACTACTGAATGAACTCCCTGTTGAATTATTGAAATATTAATTGTAGAATGTAGATCTTTGCAGTAGGTACCGTTACTACTATAATTTAGTTTCAGAATATGCTGAAAGCTTACCCGAATTAGACTTACCCTGAAGAAAGCATTATATAGGGAACTTAAGTAGCGAAAGACGCAAACTATTTCGCATCAAAAGTGATCTCACTCCCATAAAAAACAGAAGGTCGGTCAACTTTGCACTGTCATATCTGTCGAAGGTATTGGATGAGCACGCATGGCGAGAATCTGTTCTTTTCTTCATTGGTATCTTGTTGGTAGCTATCACGGAACTTGAATGAGAGCAAGTTATACAAATCCATGTTAGCCGCCGCGCATGCGCAGTTGAATCACTCGCAGCTGACGTACGCCCCCGTCTCTTCTAAATAACGCTGACACATGTTTAATATGTTGTTTGTATGAATGTATGTATGTATGGTTGGTATATGTATGTATGATGCATGTATGATGTATGTATGTATGTATGGTTGGTATATGTATGTATGATGTATGTATGATGTATGTATGTATGTATGGTTGGTATATGTATGTATGTATGTATGATGCATGTATGATGTATGTATGATGTATGTAGGCTATGTATGGTTGGCATATGTATGTATGTATGATGCATGTATGTATGTATGTATGTATGTATGTATGTATGTATGTATGTATGTATGTATGTATGTATGTAATATAAGTGTAATGGTTTTTAATTCTATTTATGTGATTCTTATTAAATGTGTCTATTCACTCTCTCTCAAGAGGGGTATACTATTACTATGTAACGGTCAAGTGAATTAGTAGGTAAATAAAAGGCTGTTCTTTTTTCTACAGTAATGAAGTTCTATAGAAAAGAACCATCAATTTATTGATTGATCAATCGATCAACAAATATTATTGTTACTTCTCTGAAGAAATTTGTTACTGTAGAAACGAGAACAGCCGTATTTTAAACGTCTAGACGCGTTATGCTGGGTTCTCATGATCCAACGCCGACATTTAGCGTTAGTCGTTGGGCTAGTCGCGTACGACGTTCTGTTGCCTGATTGGCCAATGACTACCGCTATACGCCGGCGTCAGAGCATGTGAACCCCGTATTATTTAGATTTTCGGGAGCGTACGTCAGCTAGGAGTGATTCATTTGCGCATGTGCGGCAGCTAGCATGGATTTGTGTAACTCGCTCTCATTTAAATTCCGTGATAGCTACCAACAAGAGTGAAATTGTAACCAATGAAGAAAAGAACAGACCTTCTCGTCTTGCTAATCGAATACCTTATAATATTTGTCACCTTCGGCGATACCACAGTGCAAAGTTGACTACCGTCCGTTTGTTTCTTATGGGAGTGAGATCATTAATTGTCATCCAAAATAGTTAGTGCCTTTGCTACTTAGGTTCCCTATTGGAGGGGAGGGAGTGAAGATCAACGTTTTGGTGGAAATATTACGGAATATGTATACAAATCGGTAGAAAAATATTGATTTGGATAATATCAGTATTCGATTTTTATTCGCTGAACACCCTGTTAGTAAGGTACCAAATGTTGCAAATTTAAATAAAAGATTACACCGTGTATTTTAAAAGGCAAATCGAATTAGAGTTAGTACGTGGAAATGTATATTAATGCTGCCTTTGCAAGCAGCAAACAAAATAAAAACAAAGCACTATTTATTGTATTCAGGGTGTATCTCAATGCTCAATTTTGATGCTAGTCAACTAGCAGACAATTAAGACTAATGCAACAATTAATGACAACTAATTATAACAATCATTAATTGTTTTATTAGTGCATTACGCTAGTCAACTAGCGTCAAAAATAGAGTGGCTAGATACGCTCTCAGTTACTAGAACTGATTTTCAATAGGAGACAGTATAGCAATAATTATGTGCCTGCTATGAGGGCACAAAAGTATTATTGTTAAAGTATTTGTTCTCATAACCCAGTTTTATTCGATAGACTATATAAGTAGAATGAAGCCATCCATTAAAATATGGGTTACTGTCGTATCAATAGATTTCAGTACATTTAAATAGTTCACTAACTGCCAGAACCGGGAATCGAACCGTAGACCTTCTGTATTTAAAGCAGAAATAATATGCAGAAACATCGCGATCTAATACCTTTTCTGGTGTTGAGTACAGTCACAACCCGGATGATAAGTGCCAAGCACCCAACATTATTGACATTGCCATACACTTTGATGATGGTACGGGCTCAATTTAATGGATTGAGGAAAATGGAATTTTTTGTTAGCAAACATTGCAATGCCGTCACACTTGCGTTTTCTTTAATATCAATGAAAACATACTTTGTGAGGAGTGAAGCTTAACCCTTTTTGTCCAATTACATTTATAAGTTGTATGCTAGGTCCCATTTAAGTTAGGAATATTCAAGGAACACAATTAAGCTTGCCATTTAATTTTAGACACAATCCATCTATAATTAATATTATTGTTGAGATACGGGTGAAAAGACTACGTCAAACTTCACTTAAACGTAATTACTACTTTTATCCTGCATCTTTCGTCGTTCACTATATCACATTGTAAATTTCATAACTGTGCTACATCCGTAGCTTTATAACTTAGTAACAATATATAGTTTTTAATAAAATTAAAAACACAAGGGGTTGTTCTGCCACGTCGGTAACACTCACCAACAAACATGTTTATGCGTTTCAGGACCGCTGTGGGTCCCTTCGTCAGACCGACAGTCATTACAGTTTCTGAGTGGGTAGAATCTAAATGTGAATTTATTTATTTATTTATTTATTTATTTATTTTATTCAACTACACATAGTCGCTGTGCAGTTGTTGTGCATTGTAGAACGACAGTCGTTATGACAAAGGGACCCAGACCAGTCCTGAAACGCGTAAACATGAATTTTGGTGTGTTACCGACGTGGCGGAACAACCCGTTGCGTTTTTAGTTTTCTTAAAAAAAAGTTATATTGTTACTACAACTAAGTTAGAAATCTAATGGTTATGTAATTTACAATGTGATATAGTGTACGACGTAAGATGCACGTTAAAAGTATTAATTACATTATATATATATACATACAAACATACATACATACACATATGTTATTGTGTACACCAAACTGTGATGTAAGACTCATGATGTGTACTCATACCCACATCATACTTACACTTATAAATTGATATCACAGAACAAATTTCAAAATTTCACTTTTAGGAGCAAACCATCTTTAATTTGCGTTACTGTTTATGTATGATTGATACATAATTAGCAGACCCTATACATTCAAACATTTTTCATACATTTCACAATTATCATACTTAATACATTGTATTTGTGTAATACAATGTATTGCATCTTGATCTTTCTAGCTTACTTTTATTATTTACACCATGATGTAAGCTGCATGCATCACATCTGCATCATACTTGTTTCTTACACTTTGCCTCAAAACATTACGCACTTGTGAATACAGTATAACAATTTGGAAATTGTCATGTTTAGGTAACAAATCATCCATAATTTTCAATATACGCTTTAAGTGTGATGTATAATTATTGATCATACATATTTCAAACGTAGACATATGTCATCATACTTTTCATCATACACCGTGCATTATGTAGTACAATGTATTGCATATTGATCTTTCTTGTTTACTTTTATTATCTATATCATGTTCTAAGATTCATACATTATGTCCATACACTTGAACAAACATACAAAAACATTACACACGTGAATACAATAGAACAATTTGAAAATTTTACTTTAGGCAAGGCAAACATACTGTCGATATTGCTTTACATTCACACTGACCCATTATTAGGGAATTGTGGATTTCACCATATTTATAAAGAGTTTCGTGCAATATAGCTAAAAATATTAACCCTTGTGATGAGCCAATGAAAATGTAAAATATAATATTAACAATGCCTTGCCAAAATAATTTCTATTTTTGTTCAACGTTGTGTAAGACCCCTTTCAAAAGGCTAGATGTAGGTCCAAACATAGCCCCCCCCCCCCCCCCCACACAAAAATCATGGGTGTAGTCATTATGGTTCACTCCTCACAAGTTCGTCTGGTTGTGTTGCATGTTTATGTTTGCGCTAGGGCTAGTTCGCGCTCGTTCCCATATCAATAGAATTAAATTTAAATTCTTCTTTTCCATAGGCTAATGTTATATGAATATTTATTGTTGCTGTTTAACATTCAAAACATTCATACTTCGTTAAGCCTTGATTTCGAGCAGCTGACTTGTTGAGAGGCAGACGGGCTTGAATATCTGGTCCGTGTCTCCGTGGCTCTTGTTGCCGAACAATGTGGGAACAGTTGTAATCGATCCACTGAACCCCCCCCTACGACTCGTCAGTTAACGTAGCAGTAAACGCCCCACTATACGATGAATAAGCAGATGTTTTCGGTTTGGCGATGTTTGGTTTTCATTAATTTGGCAGCTATATAAGCGAAAGTGAGCGAATTCTTAAGTGCGCGAAACGTAAAGTGAGCGAAAAATTTTCGTTGAGTGTCCATTCACGCAGTTTACGTTTCGCTTACTTTACTATTCGCTCACTTTACTTTTCGCTCAGTGTCCTTTTGCGCAGTTTACGTTTCGCTCCACTTTACTATTCCCTCCTTTTACTTTTCGCTCAGTGTCCTTTCGCGGAGTTTACTTTTCGCGCACTTTACTTTTCGCTAAGCGCAGCTTATGTTTCGCTCACTTTACTGTTCGCTCACTGTACTATTCGCGCATTTTAACTTTTCGCTTACTTTATTTTTCGCGCAGTTTACGTTTTGCTCAGTGTCCTTTCGCGCAGTTAAGAATTCGCTCACTTTCCATGTTCCCAATTTGGCTTCTACTGTGTTTGCCGCTGTTCCGCACTCCTGCCAACAAAACTAGACTGGAAGGGTATGATTGGATTTGGTGTAGTCTAGATGGGGGGAAGTTTCCAGAATGTCTTTATTATGTTTGTATTTTCATATAAATACATCTAGAAGCTCGTACTGGAATAAGATTGGTGCACTGCAATAAATGAAACATTGTCTGTAATAAAAAATTGTATCCCTGCCTACCAAATTATTTTACTCTAGCCACGCTGTAGGAGCTGCGAGTGGTGGAAAGGTACGTGCATGCAATGAAATTAGTGAGATTTTTTTTAAAATAGCCGTTCCTGGCGGCGGCCTCACATTAGACACCAGCGGTGGGTCGCCCCCTAAGGGGTGTAACATCCCAACCAACCAAATTCATTCAGAGCTTTGAAATTTAAATATTGAATTGTAGGTTATGTGCTCTGCTATTTTGGGTTCAATACCTAATTTTAATAGTAGTTTAATACAGCGATTTTGGCTATGCTTGGTTCGATACCCAACTTAAGCCGCCGCATGCATTGCTTTTTTAAAAGTAGGGTTATGGCCGGTATCATTGTCTAGGACTAGTTTTGAGGTTATGTCGGCTACTTAGCAAGCGAACGGCACTAGGCTCATTTAATGGTATGTCGGTGCACACTTTGTGCCACTGCGACCTGTTGCACTTCCATTTCCAAAAAGTATGGTTAAGTGCGGCCATTTACTTTAGGGTATTAGGCGGAGTCTAGGGTTGGAATTGATAGTTGCCCCTACACCTAGGAACCATGGGTGCCCATTTTTATACGTCCGTCACAGCGGACATTTAGTCAATCCCAGAAAGGTTTTTATACGTCGGCTACGGCGGACATTTAGTCAATCCCAGCAAGATTTTTTTTACGCCCGCCACGGCGGACATTTATTCATAATGTCCGTAAGACTTTTATACGTCCGCGGGCGGGTTTGACAGAGGCTATACGCCCGCCGTTGCGGGAATGACGGCGCACAACTAAACTTTACACCCCTAGTCGGCCGAACATGGCGTCTACCATAATCTAGTCTAATATCCTAAAGGCCGGTTCAGACACTTTGCTAAGGATTATGGCTGGAAGTTGAACATACGGAAATGCGTGTAGGCGTTCACACAACACAACATCGCTAACGACTAGCGCTATGGCTAAGAAAAGTTAACTAACTTTTAACTTCAGCCATATCCTAATCCAGAATCAGGTCCATCCAATCAGAAGCTAGGATGTCTTTTTGCAAAAACCAATCTAATATAAACTACTGATGTTTTATAAGCAAAAGTTATTATTAACTAATTTATTAATATCATTAATTATTATTATTAATAAGATAGGCTTTCCCGTAGGCCTATTCTTTTCTTGAATATCATAGACATTCGTTATTCTAGTTCCTGCGTGTGAACCGGAACGTCTAGGCGCTAGCTCTTAATCACTATCCTTATCAAATGTGTGTGAACTCCGCTTAACGAGGTAGGCTTGCTAAAGTAAATGGCTGCACTTAACCCTACTTTTTGAAAATGGCAGTGCACCTGGTCGCACTTGCACAAAGTGTGCACCGACAGGCCAATCGAATATACCATTAAATGAGCCTAGGTGCCGTTGGCTTGCTAAGTAGCCGACATAACCTCAAACTGGTCCTAGGCAATAACCCTACTTATAAAAAAGCAATGCATGCGGCGGCTTAAGTTGGGTATCGAACCAAGCATAGCCAAAATCGCTGTATGAAACTACTATTAAAATTAGGTATTGAACCCAAAATAGCAGAGCACATAACCTACAATTCAATATTTAAATTTCAAAGCTCTGAATTTGGTTGGTTGGGATGTTACACCCCTTAGGGGGCGACCCACCGCTGGTGTCTAATGTGAGGCCGCCGCCAGGAACGGCTATTTTTAAAAAATCTCACTAATTTCATTGCACCACTCGCAGCTCCTACAGCGTCGGCTAGAGTAAAATAATTTGGTAGGCAGGGATACAATTTTTTTATTACAGACAATGTTTCATTTATTGCAGTACACCAATCTTATTCCAGTACGAGCTTCTAGATGTACTTATATGAAAATACAAACATAATAAAGACATTTCGGAAACTTCCCTCCATCTACACCAAATCCAATCGTACCCAATTCCAGTCTAGTGTTGTTGGCAGGAGTGCGGAACAGCGGCAAACACCGTAGAAGCCAAATTTATTAAAACCGAACATCGCCAAACCGAAAACATCCGCTTATGCATCGTATAGTGGGGCGTTTACTGCCATGTTAGCTGATGGGTCGTAGGGGGGTTCGGTGGGTTCATTATTATGTCAACAGCTGAGGGTAGGGTTATAAAATATTGGCAGATGTATTAGAACTACCCTAATTTGTAATGGTCATCATAAGAAAAATAGACACAAACCATAAAAAAAAAACTTCGGTTTGGTCTTCGGCCAAGTTCGTTTCGAAAAAATTTGGGTTCTATTCCATATGGGCGCTAATCCGGCTTCCCTTGATAACAAGTCAAAATAAACGGATGTTATGCAAACCCTATGTAGAAATCCCTGAATTTAGTCTGGTTGTAGGGTAATAAAAATTATTTACGCCAGTTAACGCTTAAGAACGCTACGAATGCAAGTAGGAATATATTTGCGTTACAGACACAGAATCAGCGACGAGCATCGTAAAAACTGTTCCGACATTGTTCGGCGACAAGACCAGACATTCGAGCCCAACTGTTCCGACATTGTTCGGCGACAAGACCAGACATTTGAGCCCAACTGTTCCGACATTGCGCGGCGACAAGACCAGACATTTGAGCCCAACTGTTCCGACATTGTGCGGCGACAAGACCAGACATTCGAGCCCAACTGTTCCGACATTGTGCGGCGACAAGACCAGACATTCGAGCCCAACTGTTCCGACATTGTTCGGCGACAAGACCAGACATTCGAGCCCAACTGTTCCGACATTGTTCGGCGACAAGACCAGACATTCGAGCCCAACTGTTCAGACATTGTTCGGCGACAGGACCAGACATTCGAGCCCAACTGTTCCGACATTGTGTTGCGACAAGACCAGACATTCGAGCCCAACTGTTCCGACATTGTTCGGCGACAAGACCAGACATTCGAGCCCAACTGTTCCAACATTGTTCGGCGGCAAGACCAGACATTCGAGCCCAACTGTTCCAACATTGTTCGGCGACAAGACCAGACTTTCGAGCCCAACTGTTCCGACATTGTTCGGCGACAAGACCAGACATTCCAGCCCAACTGTTCCGACATTGTTCGGCGACAAGACCAGACATTCGAGCCCAACTGTTCCGACATTGTGCGGCGACAAGAGCCACGGAGACACGGACCAGATATTCGAGCCCGTCTGCCTCTCAACAAGTCAGCTGCTCAATCAAAATCAAGTATATACGAAGTTTAAATGTTAAACAGCAACAATAAATATCCATATAACATTAGCCCATGGAAAAGAAGAATTTAAATTTAATTCTATTGATATGGGAACGAGCGCGAACTAGCCCTAGTGCAAACATAAAGGTGCAACACAACCAGACGAACTTGTGAGGAGTGAACCTTAATGACTGTCCATAAACTACAATCATGATTTGCGGGTGGGGGGGGGGGGGGGGGGGCTATGTTTTGTGTGATATCCACTGCACATTATTTACTCTTTTATTCAGAAAATGTTTAGACTTCTCAAATATTGCTCACTTATTGATCGGAATTGGTGTGACATGACCTACTAGCCTCTTGAAAGGGTCTTACACAATGTTAAACAAAAATAGAAAGTATTTTGGCAAAGCACTATCAATATTATATTTTACATTTTCATTGGCTCGTCACTAGTGAAGAATTAGCAAAGGTTAATATTATTAGGCTATATGGCCATTTACATAAATGACTAGTGATTAGTGTCTAGCCTTCATGATTAAGCCACAGGGCTCTTCCATTGGCTATGAGTGAGAATACTGCGCTCTGATTGGCTGTGACTAAGGTTTGTCTTGACTTGACCAAGGAATTGAAATATGTTCAATTCCTAAGTCAAGTCAAGTTAGTCACAGCCAATCAGACCGCAGTATTCTCACTCATAGCCAATGGAAGAGCCCTGTGGCTTAATCACGGAGGCTGGTCAATAATCACTAGTCATTTGTGTAAACCTCGCTTATATTGCACGAAACACTTTGTTTATAAATATGGTGAAAGCCGCAATTCCCTAATAATGGGTCAACGTGAATGTAAAGCAATATTGATAGTATGCGCTGCCAAAAGAAAAATTTTCAAAATTGTTCTACTGTATTCACGTGTGTAATGTTTTTGTGTGTTTGTTCAAGTGTATTTAGTAAGTATGATGAGGACATGATGTATGAATCTTAGATCATGATGTAAATAATCAAAGTAAATAAAAAAGATCAAGATGCTATACATTGTACTATACAATGCACGGTGTATGATGAAAAGTATGATGACATATGTCTACTAAGTTTGATGACCTGATGATCTGATAATTATACATCACACTTAAAGAACAAAACTGGAAATTAAGGATGATTTGTTACCTAAATGACATTTTAGAAGTTATTATGTACTATTCACAAGTGCGTAATGTTTTGAGGCAAAGTGTATGAAACAAGAATGATGCAGATGTGATGCATGCAGCTTACATCATGGTGTAAATAATAAAAGTAAACAAGAAAGATCAAGATGCAATACATTGAATTATACAATGTATTAAGTATGATAGTTGTGAAATGTATGAAAAATGTTTGAATGTATAGGGTCTGCTAAATTTGAATCATACATAAACAGTAACGCAAATTAAAGATGGTTTGCTCCTAAAAAAGAAATTTTGAAATTTGTACTGTGATATCAATTTATAACAGTGATAAGTATGATGTGGGTATGAGTACACATCATGAGTCTTACATCACGGTTTGGTGTACACAACAACTTATAATGTGTATGTATGTGATGCAGATATGAATGTATATTATTTATACTGTATTGTACTGTATGCTGTACTATACTGTATACTGTATAATGTAAACATGACATGTATACTGCATATATAACGTAATTAATACTTTTAACGTGCATCTTACGTCGTACATTTTATCTCATTGTAAATTACATAACTGAGCTACATCCGTAGCTTTCTAGCTTAGTAACAATATATAGTTTTAAATAAAACTAAAAACACAAGGGGTTGTTCTGCCACGTCCGTAACACTCACCAACAAACATGTTTATGCGTTTCAGGACCGCTGTGGGTCCCTTAGTCAGAACGACAGTCAGTACAGTTACTGAGTGGGTAGACTCTAAATGTGAATTTATTTATTTGTTTTATTCAACTACACAGTCGCTGTGCAGTTGTTGTGCATTGTAGAACAAGTAGTTGAATAAAAAAAAAAAAAAAAAAAATTCACATTTAGATTCTACCCACTCAGAAACTGTAATGAGTGCCGTTATGACGAAGGGACCCACAGCAGTCCTGAAACGCATAAACATGTTTGTTGGTGAGTGTTACCGACCTGGCAGAACAACCCCTTGTGTTTTTAATTTTATTAAAAACTATATATTGTTACTAAGTTAGAATGCTACGGATGTAGCACAGTTATGTAATTTACAATGTGATATAGTGTGTAAGATGCATGTTAGAAGTATTAATTACGTTGAAGTTTGACAGTCTTATCACCCCTCAACAATAATATAAATTGTAGATGGATGGTGTCTAAAATTAAATGGAAAGCTTAAACGTGTTATGTCATTTTCCTTGAATATTACTAACTTAAATGGGACTAAGCATACAACTTATGAAGATAATTGGACCAAAAAGGGTTAAGCTTCACTCCTCACAAGGTATGTTTTCATCGATATTTCAGAAAACGCAAATGGAACGGCATTGAAAAGTTTGCTTACAAAAACTTCCATCCTCCCCAATCCATTATTGACCCCGTACCATCATTAAAGTGTATGGCAATGTCAATAAACTACATTGTTGACTTTCACTTGCATTGTATGTACGTTAACGTGGTTGTTGAAAATAATGTTGGGTGCTTGGCACTCACATCCGGGCTGTGACTGTACTCAACATCAGAAAAGGTATTAGATCGCGATGTTTCTGCATATTATTTCTGCTTCAAATACAGAAGGTCTAGGGTTCGATTCCCGGTTCTGGCAGTTAGTGAACTATTTAAATGTACTGAAATCTATTGACACGACAGTAACCCATATTTTAATGGATGGCTTTATTCTATTTATATAGTCTACCGAATAAAACTGGGTTATGAGGACAAAAACTTCAACAATAATACTTTTGTGCCCTCATAGCAGGCACATAATTATTGGTATAATGTCTCCTACTGAAAATCAGTTCTAGTAGATGAGTGTATCTAGCCACTCTATTTTGACGCTAGTTGACTAGCCTAATGCACTAATACAACAATTAATGATTGTTATAATTAGTTGTCATTAATTGTTGCATTAGTCTTAATTGTCTGCTAGTTGACTAGCATTGAGATACACCCTGAATACAATAAATAGTGCTTTGTTTTTATTTTGTTTGCTGATGTGAAGGCGGCATTAATATTTAATATACATTTCCACGTACCAACTCAAATTCGATTTGCCATTTAAAATACACAGCGCACTTTTCTTTTATATAAATTTGCAACTGTTCAACGAATAAAAATCGAAAACTGATACTGTCCACTATTAGCTAAATCAATATTTTTCTACCAATTTGTAACAAGAAAATATAGGTTCCGTAATATTTCCCCCAAAATGTTGATCTTCACTCCTCCCCTCCTATAGGAACCTAAGGCCCGAATGCATTGTTCAGACTCAAGCCTTCCTCAACTCAGCCTCTCCTCAGCCTCGCCCAACCACCAATCACGGAGGGGCATTGCCGTGTAGACGGCTCTGTGATTGGTGGCTAGGTGAGGCTGAGGAGAGGCTGAGTTGAGGAGGGCTTGAGTGTCCTAAGTAGCAAAGGCGCGAATCTCACTCCCAACATATTAAACATGTGTCAGCGTTATTTAGATAAGACGGGGGCGTACGTCAGCTGCAAGCGATTCAACTGCGCATGCGCGGCGGCTAACATGGATTTGCTCTCATTTAAGCTACCAACAACATTAACCAATGAAGAAAAAAGAACAGATTCTCGCCATGCGTGCTCATCCAATACCTTCGCAGATATGACAGTGCAAAGTTGACCGACTTTCTGTTTCTTATGGGAGTGAGATCACTTTTGATGCGAGATAGTTTGCGTCTTTTGATACTTAGATTCACTATAATGCTTCCTTCCGGGTCAGTCTAATTCATTTGAACTTTCAGCATATTCTGAAACTAGATTATAGTAGTACCGGTATTTCTGCAAAGATCTACAATTAATGTTTCAATAATTCAACAGGGAGTTCATTCAGTAGTATTGGCGAGTGTATATGGGTTGGCTGTCTAAAGCTTCGTACCTTTCAACATAAGTAATCTAGTCGGCCAGTAGCAGAACACAAGTGCGTGGATAAAGACGCACGATAGTACGGATTCAAGTGATTCGTACATGTGTTTCCATTGGCATTCTGATACTAGCCGACTGGCATAATATGTTGAATGTACAAAATTGCAGACAACAGACACTGCATTGGCATTCTACTATACAAAACACACTCAATGGTAGTATGTGAGAACAAGCCCAGTTACTAAGTTAAAAGGGCCTGGCTACTGTTGTTCAAAGATGTGAAGAGGAAAGTGGACCGACACCTGAAGTTTGCCCCACCTGAATGACGACGCTAGAGTTGTTGCTCCCGAAATGTGGTATATTTTGATATGACCATACTTTGGAGGAAATAGTCCCATTAGAGTAACCTTTCAAAGAACCAACGTACAAATCATTTACTCTGCATTTCTTAAACGGAAAACCCTTCTCTAAATATAACTACATTTAAGACCTACATTTTTCTTTCCAGTGGCGGCAAAGTCACGACAATAACAAAACATTCACCATTTCAAACCGCGAGAAAGTGTTCAGTAAATAACTCACGAGATTATGTTTCAATATTAATTTTGTGTCGGTCAATTTCGTATCAAGAGGGCGACACACGACACTATTGTTATTAGATAGGTCACCATCAATATCAGTTCCTGCTATCGTAATAGATTTCAGTCAACAGGTTTTTAAACCAATAATATGCAGAAATTTGATTACGTGATAATCGGAGAAGTCGAGGCGGACGAGTCTACGGACGCAGTTTGCATGTTTCCACCCTGCTACGAAACAAGTGCGCAATGTACGGGTACATCATAAATGTATGTGTTTGTGGGTGTTCTGTGTACGTATGTAAGGTGTCGAAACATATAACAATAACGAAATGTCTTACCTTACAAGAAAATACAAATTTGAACCCAAAAACTATACTGGAATAAGGCTGTTGCAGTGCAATTTTCGATACAAACAGAAATTCACAATTAATACATGAAATAAATACACTGGTACAGTAGCGGCTTCAACGTATCCATATCAAGTTTTCATTAGTGAGCATCCTCTAAGCAAATTAATCTAGAGTACATAGTACTGTAGCACATGGACTACCCTAGTTATAATACAGTCAAGCTTTGTAAGGGCATGTTTCAGAGTCCAAGAAAAAGTGGACATCATGAATATGATGATGAGCATTTATCAAGAAATACGAGATTCTTAGGTGTTGCCTGGGCAATGTATTAAATTTATATTTTACCAAAGAAGTTAATAAAATTATGGTAAATACTCAACAGAGATATTAAGCAAGTCATGGGAGAATCTTCCCAATTTTCTCAACGACGACCCCCTCCCCTTCATGTCACTGGGTGGGGGAGGGGAGAAGAATAAGTGAGGGGGGGAGGGGGGAGGAGAGGACAGTAGCCCTTGGGGAAATGGATTCGGTACATAGTAAACTACAACGAATAATCTGAACCTAACCAGTTTCTGTACCGTAAACTGAAAGAAGATGTTAGCCCAAAAAATGGAGTATAGCACGCTGCTCCCTCAACCCGAATGTAAAGCTGGATAGGAGGCCAAGATATATATGTAGTGCAAAAACATACATTTTGCAACCAGCAAAATCTAAGAAATCAAATATATAAATAAACTAGTGAAGAATATTGAACTAACCATGCTTTGCCAGAGCGTAGACGGTTACACTACACTAGTTATTCATCATTTATCAAGGACAACTTCCTGCCTCCCGAGATGATGCATTTAAGGTGAGTCCTGCCCTAATTCACATTTTCTAAAACATGAATAAACAAACTGTATGGAGTATAAAATATATGCTCTTTTAAGAAGATCGAAAGATTTAAAAATATATTTGGTTGAGGCATATGATAATTAAAACCGGCATTGTGAAGAATAAAATAAAACAGGGCTAAACATCTAGGTGTAAACCAAAATATACATATTTGAAACGTGATTATTCTTTGTATAGACCTTACCCTCACTAGAACCATCAAGGTCAAGATTTTGAGATAAGATTTTGTATTTGAGTTTTGTGTTTGAGATTAGATTTTTTTGTAGCAAAAGACTTAAATATCTTGCACTGCAATTTTTTTTTCGATAACCAACAAAACGACTCGTAGAAGACAATATTTTACAATCAAGTAATTACTTAAAAAGCCTCAGAACCGAATGCATAATTTACACTCAAGCCCTCCTCAACTCAGCCGCTCCTCAGCCTCACCTAGCCATCAATCACAGAGCCGTCCACATGACAATGCCGTTCCGTGATTGGTGGCTGAGTTGAGGAAGGCTCGAGACTGGACTATGCATACGGACCTTAGTGACCTTTTTTAAATAAATCATTTTATTAGGAAAATACAAGAAACACCTAGTGACCTTGGATTATAGCGCAGATAAGGTGAATACAACAGATAAAATCTAAAATATGTGTGGGGCTTACATGAAGGTGTTTGTCATATTTTTCATACGCCCATATGGCATACCTATACCATTCAGGTCCACCATAATGGTTTTGACACTCGTATATTGTGCTTTGTGCATTGGGGTGGAATCACCGAATCACCTTAATGGAAATAACCCCAATTCATGCAGTGGAGGGGAGGGGGTAGTACAGGAAGTACATCACGATTAACTTGGTGATTTTCAGTGCAAAGTTAATTATCTAGTTTGTAAAGATTCTATTCGGTGTAGTCTCTAGTAAAAGGACTGACATCCATGCGTGGCAAGCATGTTGTTAAAAAATGCCAATAATGCATTCTTATTTTCATTGTACTCGAGGGGAATCGGATCTTAAGCATGAAAACTGCGTAACAAAGTTTGACTGTATACATACAGAAATACAATACATTTTCTTTCTAATGTATCTGCAAACCCAGCGGTTATCGATACATGTTTAGATACAGGTTCAAGCCGCTACTGCACCAGTACATGAACAATAACACCATGGGATACTGTATGACTGCAGAGCTGTAAGCATTCCTACCCAGATAATGTGCAGTATGTCCCTGCAATACAGATGGCCGCGGTATGGACTAGTAGACCTTACCCGCGTGCCATGTGTGTGGCAGACTGCGATATAGGGTACGCACAACACCAAAACACAACAATGAAACAAATTAATTGAACCGATGGACAAACAAGCTGTCAAAAAAAATATATGAAGTTCCGAAGTTGGAAAAAACAAACGTTCAGAACGTTTACAAACTTTCAGTTAGTTGCTGTCCATTACTGAACATAAATTTTTACTGGCAAGCAGTCACTATCGTTACAACTAATTGTTTCTCCTCATTATTTGCATAAGATATTACTTTGATATTACTTTGGCAGCTTGTTGTTTGTCCACCAGTTCAATTAATTTATTCCATTGTTGTAGTTGGGCTGTTACGTCAGTTGCACGTTCTCTATTCAATCGGCTGTTGTGTTTGCTTTTATTCTTGTGAAGATAACTTTGTTCACAAGTCAATAATAAATTAATAATAATAGTTTACCGGATATTTTCTTAGTAATTTACTAGATTTGAAGCTCGCTTGCTTGAGCATACCCAAGGTAGGCACGACTGCTTGTAATGTGTTCTTCGTGTCATACGGTATCCCATAGTTACGATAACAGTTCCAATGATCTGCAGGGCGGTTCTGTATGTGCGACCATAGTTTTATCAACGGTTTTGGTCGTTAAGGCGAATGCAAGGCGATGATTGGCTCATTGCCTTCTTCTAACAACCGAAACTGGTAAACATGACCGGTGCACAACAACCGGTGCACATTCAGAATCGCCCTGCAGGAGCCAGATTCATATAAATTTTATCACTAGACAGCATACTTTCAATATCACAGATCCAGGTTCGTCACTAGCTAATTCATGTTCCAGACTTAGGTCTGCTTATTAAAATTCACTATTAACATTATAGTCGGAATTGTTCTTTCAAAGATGATCATAAATATGCCAGCAACTTTACAATCCACCAAACATGTTGGTTATTGCGCTGTAGCTTGACACGTGAGTGTTTATTACTAGTGAAAATAACTTCTTTGAGGTTATAGAAACTTATAACCGTGTCTTATAAAGCCATGACGTCACCGGTAATGAGAAAGGAATGTAACGATGCACATAATAAACTGTATGAATGTCCCTTAATGAAAATCAGTTCTTGTAACTTATGGGTAGACTAAAATGCACGTTTATTTTTATTTATTCATGTGCATGCACAAAACGAAAATTAAAAGAAATGCCATATTGTAACTTTGGATTTCCCAAGAAGGTAATGGATATGTTGATAAGTTTGTATAGTTCAAATGGCTTGAAATGTTTATTTTGATCCGAAACAGTGATTACGGAAGTGACCTTTAAATGAAGTTAACTGGCTGTGAAAATAGCCGATGACCTTGGGATGAACAAAAGATCAAACTTTGTGATCTTTTGTTGCATAGCCTACAATAACTTTTACGAAACATACTTGAACATCTTCAGACATCGTTCCCGTTTTCATTCTCATTACCGGGTGATTGCACGAGACTATCGTCATCAGGCTGTGTAGAACACTGTTGTCAGACTTTGAATCAGCTTAAACCTTGGAGATAAAACGTTTTGCGAATCTGGCCCAAGGCCATCTATTCCTGAAATTTGTCATGGGCTGAAGAAATTCATTTTCCCTCGTATTAAAATATATGGGTTAGGTTTTGAGGCTCAAGTTTTACCAACCAAAAATAATGTCCTGTTGGCAGTACATTGTCAAAACTTGCAATAACCATAATAATATAGTGGCTGTTTTATGTCCACAAGAACAATCAGTTTTCAAATTTGATGCAAAAGAGATGAGGCTAAGAGTGATTATGGTCACAAAGCCAGATTCTGAATTAAAAAACATTGTTGGCGACTTAATTTGTGCATTGCTACTAGCTGGCAATGGAGGTAAGTCACCTCAGCCCATGTCAGATTTTATGAAATAATTGACACCCGAAACCACGGGTACAACAATTCTTTCGCCCAGTTCAGAAGCTTCAAAGCTAATAACACTTTTTGCAGGAAGTACCTAGCTTCAGTACTTGGCAGTTTAACTAACACGCCTATATTATTCCATTTTCCATTGAAATATGAACAATTGTGTTTGACAGAAGGCCGAATGGTCTCCGTTAGTAGAGTGGGAGGCGAGGTTTGTTAACAAGAAAATACATTTACCAACTTTTTACCCAAACTTCAATTACGATGATTGCAGCCAGTATACCAATATATGTGCGTTAAGCAATCTTACTGAGCAATCACAATTAACCATCAATATTGTCCAATTATACGTTTGGTTGTATGACAGGGTTGTTTAAGCTGATGTAACCTCTCTATGCTTGTCTCTAAATTGGTTGGCAAGACGCATGATGACATAAATGTGTCAATGCGGGCATAAGAGAAGAAGAGAAGACCTCTTGTCCCACTCTACTGCACATTTAATCTTTGTCATAAGCTTTGCAAAGAGATTTCATGTCAAATATACACTACACAGTGAAACTTCTTTAAAACAAACTTCCAGGGACCAAAATACAGTAGTATGTTACAATAATATTTGTTAACAGCGATCTTACATTTCCATGTATATTATATATGAACATCTGGGGCATCGAAAACACTTTGTCATCAGTTTCTTATAAGAAGTTTTACGGTGTACATGTAGGCCTACTAGGAAATGTTATTTTGGCTCATAAAGCTGAAAGGTTTAGTGGTACATTTATGATTGAAAATAAGAGGCCTACACAGAGTATGATATACAAGGCCACTTCAGTTTTCTTAAAACACCAATGAGTTTCCAATATGCCCAGCAATTCATTGAAAATGACCAGGTTATTGAAATTCGTCTTCAGAATTTTCTGCAAATGTGATTTCATTTCACCATTAATTTCATAAATCCTGAACTATATTAACTATGCACAACCATTACAAATAGTGTAACAACAACACACTCATATTATGTTCATACTTCAAAAACTGTTTGCATTATATCAGAGACAATATAGAAGGAAGGCTCTAGGCACGGTGCAATGAGCACTTATGACAATTGATCATTGTACTGCATTTTCATTAATTTAACCTGTCAAGCAGATAGTTATGTTAGCCAGCTGTGGCTGCCTTACGGTGCAATTCTGTACCACCAAGTCCTACAATAAATAGACCATTCAACGAGCCAATTTAGTTTCATACGATGCCATGACAGTGCAACAATGTGCTTTGAATGCAGACATCCTTAAAATCCTTTAAATCCTTAAAATTAACTAAACCAACCCTTAAAATGAACTACTCGTACCATGCAGGAAGGGTGTTCGGCAACTGGTTTGAGAACTCGGCTTGGCTCAAGCGTAATTGACTCCAGGGTAAAACGGATCAATCCATCAATTACCTGTCCTTGGCCCCCCCCAATGGTTTCTCCCGAAAGCTCACCTAGTCCGTCGACGCACATAGGCGTGTAGGATACTTAGGGCGTGTAGCCGGCAGGGATGGAGCTTATTGACACTTGGAGGGGATCTATCCCAGCTGTAGCACGTGCTTTTACCACACTCACTCCATCCCTCTACCACCAACTACCAGATTCAACCATTGGGTTCGCCTCTGCAAAGAAAGGGCCCCCAGCGCCAGGCGGAACCACTACCAGCGAAACAAGTGCTGATAGCGGCGGGAGATTGGAACTTGGTTTCCCATACCACCTACCTAAATCAGAAGAGCTAGACCTAAATCGCTCTATATCTGGATCGAGACACGACAAGGCTCAAGCGTAAATGTGATGCCCGGGTAAAACGGGACGTTCACTTTACCTGTCCTTGGCCACCCCTAAAGGAACACGCTCTCTAAGGCCGGATGTCCATAAGCTTATGGACATGGGTGGCCTATACGTCAGGAGCAATAGCGCGTGCTTCTCCATCGGCGGCCAATGTGCTTTTACCACACTATAGCTCCACCAGTCAGTGCTATCCAATCTGATACGTGGCGACCAAAGCTTGGTTCCTAAAGGTTCGCCTCAGCAAGAAACCAGAGTCATAGCGGATACCACTATCAGCCAAGTAATTGCTGACCGTGGTATGGGGTGATGGACCTTGGTTACCCAACCCACCCATGACACACCTACCTAAATCAGACCTAGGGCCTTAAGTCCGTAAATCCCCGGATGGGGGTTCGTTTACTGAACGTCCGCCAGGAGACCGACGGACCTTGAATCAAAGCTACCTAACTTTTATACTCCCATCACAGGTATGGCCAAATATGAAAGTCTTTTGTGATAATAGTAAAAAAAGAGTAAAAAGTAAAAGCAAGTAAAAGATATGATATCAAAATCAAAGTAAGCAATATCAAACACAATTTGGCCTGTTAAATTGCCTTATCTACCTCTCCATAGATACAGTCCAGTAATGCTTTATATAACCACACGTTAGGCTAAAATGTTCAGTGGCACATTTATGATTGAACATTATAGGCCTACACAGAGTATTATACAAGGGTACCTCAGTTTTGTTACAAAACCAATAAGTTTGCAATATGCCCAACAATTCACAGAAAATTACCTGTTATTGAAGTTCGTCTTCAAAAGTTTGCCTCTGCAAATCTGATTTCATTTCACCGTTAATTTCATAAATAATATGACTATAATTATCATGCACACAAAATTACAAATTGTGTAGAAACAACAACAACAACAACAACAACAACACACTCATATTATTATGTTCATACTTCATATAACTGTTGGCATTATTTCAGAGACAATATAGAAGGCTCAAGCACAGTGTAATGAGCACTTATGACCATTAATCACTGTAGAGCATTTTCATTTACCCAGTCAAGCAGATAATTTTGTTAGCCAGCTGTGGCTGCCACGGTACAATTCTGTACCCACCAAGTACTACAACAAATAGACCATTCAACCAGCCAATTTAGTTTCATAAGATGCCATGACAGTGCAACAATGTGCTTCGAATGTAGACACCCTTAAAACCCTTAAAATTAACTAAACCAACCCTTAAAATGATTTATTCTACCATTAAATCAGATGATTTAATGCAGTAATGCAGGAAGGTTTCCGGGTCTGGGTCGAGTCTCGGCCAGGCTCAAGCGTAATTGACTCCAGGGTAAAACGGATCAATCCATCAATTACATGTCCTTGGCCCCCCCCCAATGCACTCAACTCCTATTAGCTCACTTTGTCCGTCGACGCGCGTATAGGCGTGCAGGACACTTGCGGTAGTGTGCAGGGGTGGAGCTCTCCCAACACAGTGTGGGGGAACGTGCTTTTACCTCACTACTGCACCCCCTTCAGCAGACTACCAGAGGTTGTGTTATTGGGTTCGCCTCTGCAAAAAAGGGCCACCAGACCCAGGCGGATACCACTACCAGCGGAAAAAGTGCCGATAGTGGCGGGAGATTGGAACTTGGTTACCCATACCACCTACCTAAATCAGAAGAGCTACCTAAATCGCTCTATATCTGTTTCGAGACACGACAAGGCTCAAGCGTAAATGTGATGCCCGGGTAAAACGGGACGTTCACTTTACCTGTCCTTGGCCACCCCTAAGGAACACGCTCCTAAGCTCTCCATGTCCAGGCGTGCTGGTAATCTATGGGCGTGCTTATACGTCAGGAGCAATAGCGTACGTGCTTCTCCATCGGCGGCCAATGTGCTTTTACCACACTATAGCTCCACCAGTCAGTGCTATCCAATCTGATACGTTGCAGCCAGAGTTGTTCCTAAAGGTTCGCCTCAGCAAGAAACCAGAGTCATAGCGGATACCACTATCAGCCAATTGCTGACCGTGGTATAGGGTGATGGACCTTGGTTACCCAACCCACCCATGACACACCTACCTAAATCAGACCCAAAGTCCAGCCGCCATGAGACTGACGGACCTTGAATCAAAGCTACCTAACTTTCATACTACCATCACAGGTATGGCAGAATATGAAAGTCTATTGTGATAATAGTAAAAAAAAGAGTAAAAAGTAAAAGTAAGTAAAAGTAATAATATCAAAATCAAAGCAAGGAATATCAAACAAAATGTGGCCTGTTAAATTGCCTTATCCACCTCTCTATACCTGCAGTAATGTTTTTATTTAACCACACGTTAGGCCTACCCAGGATAATAACTCATAAAAATTACACTTCGAATACATTACCATGGACGTCACATAATCCATCAATATGGCTCAAGCTTCGATGTAGGTTAGGCTTGTTTCTTTTAAATGAGCATCTTGCCCACTCACTATACAATCCAGCATCCAGCAGTGTCGTAGTGGTCTTCTTTGTAGAACCAGCTGTAAAAAACAAACTGTTGAAATTACAAAAAAAAACGTTAGAAAATGTTTATGCTTACAGCACTAGGCAACTACTGGTAAGTACTAGTACATACTGATTCAACTTTGCATTTGTTGGATATCTTACAGCTTGAAATTTGTCCAAAGAAAACGTTTTTCAGAATGCGATGTTGTAGATCATAACTGAAAATTTTTTCTCCCCCCCCCCCCCCCCCCCCCCAAAAAAAAGAAAAAGAAAAAAATTGTCAACACGGAATATTATCTTTTGTCTGCAGATCGTATTGCTGCATCATAATTCATAACCCCCACCCGTATGTTATTTCGTTTAATTAAAAATTTAATAGGCTATATAAACTGTATTTAGTGTTAAATATTACAATATAAGTTATAAATGTAATTTAAAAAAATTAAAATGTAATATAATTTACATTAGGCCCTAATTAATTATTTAATATAGCCTAATCATAATAAATGAATAAATTTGATTTAAATTAATGCAATTTAATTTGAAATTGTATGTAATTTAATTAGATATTATTTATAAATTTATATTTTTTTTTGTCATCGTTTATTTATATTCATTTATACTGCTTAACCCCTCCCCTACCCTTCCATATTTCAATTAATTTAATGTAATTTAAAATTTAATTTAATTTAATATATATGATGATAATGCTGATGATGTTGATGATGCTGATATATATACATCATCATCATCATCATCATCATCATCATCATCATCATCATCATCATCATCATCATCATCATCATCACCATAAATAATAAATAATTATTATAAATAATTTTAATCCAAACAAATTAATTCAATTTTTAAATTAAATGAAAATGCAGCATGGACCTGTGCACGCCGCTCACACAGGGTTATACTGTGTGCGACCGGCCACAGTGTACAATATCGCACACGAAATGCATGTGTACGGGGCACATCGACCTTATTCATGTGAAAAATCTATTGGGTAGGCAGGCACAAACGTGTACACGCCTTTCACAGAGAGACGTGGTACACGCTTACTGAAATACACGCTAGTGAGAACCATGCAATACGGGCCAGTCCGTGGCGCGACAAGAACGTTTAAACGTCCCATTACTACTTCTTCGCCATTTGAGTTAAAACATGTAGGTCTACATCCACGTGGGCCGTGGCCTAGGCCGGACTCAATATACTGACGGACATTTGTAATTGTGAAATTGTTAGGATGCCACATACATTCATATTCACTCTCTCAAGGATGAATTATCATGGTGTCACTATCTAACATTGCGCCAACAAAGAATACTTTTGGTGGTCTTTGTTTATATCGTTCAATAAGCACAACGCTAGACGATGCGCGCGCTACGCGTTAAAGCTGGTCCACACAGATTTTTAGGACATACGATTTAAGGTTTAACGCGTAGTTGTAAAGTTGGATCATAGGAAAAACGTACTGGCGTTCACACAAAGTTTTAGTTTTTAGACGTTATTTTCATTGTTGTTTTTAAAACAACGTCTTAAAACCTTATGCATTATGTCTTCAAAATCTGTGTGGACCAGCCTTTAGTACTCTCCTACTTACCATGGCTCTAGGGACAACTTTTCTCGCTAGAAAGCGTATCTAAGCTCCGCGGATAACTAGGCCCTACTACATTTTGTACGGCAAATTCATCTGTACGGAAATTTCCTGGCAAACATAAATCTGTGAAAATTTCCGGAGATATTTTGCATGAACATCTCTGATCACAGTACGTAGTCATACACAGTCGTAGTGATGTCATAGGGTACCCGGGTACTCGGGTTACCAGAATCATTTTTTAGGATTCGAATCTTAAAAGGGTAGAAGTATTTGTAAAAAAATATATATATATTTTACGCGACGATATTTCTGCGACTACTTTCCTTGAAGCTACAGGCTTGTGGGCGTGGCGAGCGGCCAGCTGACCCGTATTATGTAGTTCAATTCCTGTGTGTACGAAACGGATTCGGTCGGAAATCACAACAATTTCGGTCGATTGCGAATATGTAACATTTTTAGTGTCCAATACCGTCGGAAACGGATTCTGAGGTACCGAATTGGATTAGGTAGCCTTTTATACGCGGAAATCATATACGTACATAATTTAAATAAGTTTAAAAAGTTATTTTAAGTGCTAATAACATCGGAAACTTCACGGTGCGAAGTAAAAGACCATTTGCAAGCATAAGAATAAGATTTTGAAAGGTGTAACAGTCTTTTGAACCCTGCAGTACCGATCACCCATTCCTTCACCTGTACTCCTTACCTACCCCTACTGCCACGATAAGCGAGGAGATAGTGAAAGATAGCGAGACACGAGACGAGGTCAAGAGTTTGAGCCGTAAACATCGCGACGACTGAGTCGGATTAAAAGCACGCTTGGCTACAATACATTGCGTACATCATAGTAAGTGCGTGGACTAAGTGTATAAAAGCACTTCTCGCGGCACTTAATTGCATTAACTTTAATAGGATTGCCGACTGCGTGTATTTAACATTGTTTAAGTTTTGGTATGTTGTTATTAGTGACGGTCGGGAACTGATAAAAGTATACCATTGGTAATCTAATATTCAGTGGCGCTCCACAATACATCAGTACAAGTACCGAGTGAGTTCATTAAATATTAGTACATACTATCGCTTAACTTCAGTGCCGCTAATCATCGCCCCATATCTTCATCACCGCCCCCCCCCCCCCCAACGATTCTCCAAGACAACGCTTCGAGATCGCCCACATCGCCATCATCCATCGCCACCCAGCCCACTACTGGAAACATCGTTGACGACGTGCTGAGGAACCCGGAGGATGATACTACTACTACAATGGAGTAAGTCAATGCAAAACAATTAATATGGTGTGTGCTTTGTTAATTGGAGGCGAGTATTCTTACTAAAGTAGTGGGCTAAATACTTTTGCCAATTTGTCTTCCCCCCCCCCCCCCCCCCACCCAAATATTGCTGGTGCCGCCCAGTGGCGACTCTAGGATGTTGCATTATAGGGGAGGCGGTTCAGGGGCGAGTATGCCAGTTGGGGGCGCAACACTATCGCAATCTGGACGTGTAAATACACCCCCCCCCCCCCCGACATCGTGTACCCTTGGATTTCGGATTGTTGTACTAAACTGGAAGAAAATGTGTTTTTATGCTCGTTCTGGTACTCGGCATCAAACCGCAGGACGACTTGTTGCAAATTGATAACATTGACGATTGATTTTTCAATGGATAATATTGTCAAATCTCGAAGGCGATTGTTGCAAACGTAAGACACGGAAGGTGAGCTCGCAACCTGCGCTTGATGCAGGAATGAAGTCACGCAAAGTTAATAGTTAATAGTCACCGAATAATTGAACCATGACTGAAGGAGTGTCATGAAAATGTTCGTTGCGTTCTTCGTTATGTCATCAGAACGTGGTTGGTTTGAATTAGATTACTAGAATTGGGATTTTAATAAAATAATTAGGCTAGTCCCTATGAGAGTATATCTTTACAGTATACAGTATACTCTTAAAATGTAAATAAATAAAATGTGTATCTAACAATTGAACGCGGTTTTGAATGCATAGCGATTGTCTAGTAGTAAATACTGGTTGGACGAAGGCGATGCTCGGGGTGCGACTGCCCCCCCTCGCCTCCCCTTAGCGTCGCCCCTGGTGCCGCCACTGTTCGTGATGTAAATCAAACCGGAAGTAGATGAATTTCGTACTGAATCGCTGTTCGTAGTCCATTTAGCACACGACCGAAGCACAAGACTCAATTCTAAAATTACATGAAAAAATTTATTTTTTTAACAAACAACGCTTATATTTAAATGCACTAAAAAGTAAAAAATAAATTTTCGCCCAACAAATTTTTGCCTCACTCGGAAAATAAAAGCGTTGGGCGCTTTTCCTGCATAAACAGCAGAATACTGCAATCTATGTCAATACCGAAAGCGTCCAACGCTTTTATTTTCCGAGTGAGGCAAAAATTTGTTGAGCGAAAATTATTTTTTACTTTTAAGTGCATTTAAATATAAGCGTTGTTTGTTAAAAAAATTATTTTTTTCATGTAATATTATTTTATACTTTTTAGTCTTAAGAATCTTGCAATCGAAAATATGCTCATTGGACGTGTCCGAATTTAGAAGACTGCATACTTGTGTACTTGTACTTGTTAACTTCACTCGCAAACTAGCGTGCTCGTATTGCAAACTTGAATTTCGGACAGTTCCGTTCATGCACGATCCAGCGATCGGCCAACAATGACATTCTTGCTGCATAGAAACATATCCGATGCTTTCGTCACGGATATTTGAGTCCCGAACAACCAGCGGTAATTCCGATGCCTGCATGTGGTTGGCTCACTAGCTGTGACTAATTTCCCATTTGAAGCTAATTGTTTAATTAATTAGTTATGGTGGATTAATTAATTAATTAGTGAATCTAATAATTGATTCATATATTGTCATTTAGAAAATACGACTGTTTGAAAATTTTCAGCTCGACCGGACGTTGGAAAGTGGGTGAAGTATCGATTCCCACATAAAACTTTGATTAATTAATTATGATGGCCTAATTGATTATTTAGTAAATGTGACAATTGATTCATGTATTAACATTAAGAATACGTCTGTGTGAAAACTTTCAGCTCAATTCGGCGTTTAGAAGTGGGTGAAATATCGATTCCCATATAAAACATCAATTAATTAATTATGATGAATTAATTGATTTTTTAGTAAATATGACAAATTATGAGTGTATTGTCATTACTAATACGTCTGTGTGAAAACTTTCAACTCGATTCAACGTTGGGAAGTGGGTGAACCATCGATTTCCATATCAACATTAATTAATTATGATTAAGTAATTAACTATTTAGTAAATATGACAATTGATGCGTATAATGTCATTACGAATACGTCTGTGTGAAAACGTTCAACTCGATTCAACGTTGGGAAGTGGGTGAACCATCGATTTCCATATAAAACATTAATTAATTAATTATGATGAATTAATTGACTATTTAGTAAATATGACAATTGATGCGTGTATTGTCATTAAGAATACGTCTGTGTGAAAAATTTCAGCTCGATCGGACATTTAGAAGTAAGTGAAATATCGATTATAAGATTCCGTCCAGACAGACAGACAGACAGACAGACAGACAGACAAAGCGTTGTAAAATAGCCGTGTTGCCGTGATTTGTTTCGGACAAACATGGAATATGCAATATCACAGCTAAGTACGAGAGTCTTGTGTTACCCATACCACACACTATTTCTCAGATACGTTTTAATATTTATTGGATAGCTAGGAAGAAAACTGATTGAAAAATCAAACTTTCGGCTTAGAATAAAAAAAAAGAAATATACAACAATGGAGTTGCCTAGCAACATTTGTCCGCCTCGGCACTAGTCTGTTCGGGAGAATTATAGAACAGGGGTCCAGCTGATTATTAGCTGCGGGCGAGTTCTGGGATACCATCTACTACACTACCTCCCCTCACCCTTCATTCATTCATTCATGTTTTTTTTTATCAGCAACAGGGCATTGCCCCACAAGTCTGATACAATAATACAAAATAAAATCACAATATATATTATACAAACAACACAAGATACAAGATAAAAAAAAGATAAAAAAGATGAAACCAATCGCATTCTTTAGTGCTACGTTTGTGCTGGTTTGTGCTGCAAACCGCATCGTTTGTGCTGTTACTGTTAAAAGTTACAGCCACTTGAAAGTGGGTGGTTACAACTTAATGCCTAACCACCCATTCTTCTGATCGACTTGAAACTTTGCAAGCGGTTAGTGCTACGTTTGTGCTGGTTTGTGCCGCAAACTGCATCGTTTGTGCTGTAACCGTTCAAAAGATACAGCCACTTGAAAGTGGGTGGTTACAACTTTATGCCTAACCACCCATTCTTCTGATCGACTTGAAACTTTGCAAGCGGTTAGTACTACGTTTGTGCCGCAAACCGCATCGTTTGTGCTGTTACCGTTGACCTAAATCAGTGCCATGTCAAAACAAAATCACCACGAAAGAGCGGCCTCACAGAGCCCAACCCACACGGGAACATATCTATTGAGCGAAAATTTAAGTACGCGAATCGTCTATTGCGCGAAAGCTCTAGTGCGCGAAAACTCTAGTCCGCGAATAGTCTAATGCGCGAATGCTCTAATCCGCGAAAACTCTAGACCGCGAAAACTCTAGTCCGCGAAAACTCTAGTCCGCGAAAAATATATTGAGCGAATAATTAAATGCGCGAATCTTCTAGTCCGCGAATACTTTAGTGCGCGAATGATCTAATGCGCGAAAACTCTAGTCAGCGAAAACTCTAGTCCGCGAATAGTCTACTGCGCGAAAAATATACCGAGCGAAGAATTAAACTAGCGAATAGTCTATTGAGCGAATGTTCTAATACGCGAATAGCCTAATAAGCGAAAACTCTAGTCCGCGAAACCTCTAGTCCGCGAAAGCTCTAGTCCGCGAAACCGGTCCCAACCACTACGTTCCAAAAACATCGCCTGACTAGTGCAGGCCACCCTGGATGGTAGGCGATACGCTACACACCGGAGCATTGCTAGTTGTGTGGATGCAGGCGTCTTCTTCAGTTGGGGTGTATATGGGGATGACAATGTTCGCTTCAGCCTCATCGTGACGACCATGATTATGTTTTACTTACTCAATAAAATATATGAGATAGCAATGTGTAAATATTAAATTCATTATATATGCTCACGTTATGTGAAGACAATGGACTTATGAAATATGTTGTTGCATTTTATTTTGTTCAAGTGATATTTGGGCTTTACGCTCATATTTTGGCCACGAGGGTAATCGAGACGGTGCTTGGGTAATTACAAATATGAAAAACGCCACATGGCATCCATACCCAAGCCAGTATTCGAACTTGGAAAGCAACAACCGCGGTTTAATAGAATCACGCGTCACGCCAAACGCTGGCTTGTTATTTAAACCATAACCCCTGATTGTAGGCTGAAATGTGAATAAAAAACTTACAATAACGTGCTCGAAAGTGAATATAATCCATAATAGAACTCCAGTTCGTCCAACAACTAGATAAAATAACTTTAAATTATTGTGCCAAGAAGAAGTGGTTGTTATTTGCGTTCTGACATAAAACCTACCCATACCCATATGGATACGTACGTTCATTACACACAACGAAATAGTGTGACATGCGTCGTTTTCGTTACAATATTCTCTTGAGAATTACTTGAGAATTGAGAATCACAACAAAATTGTAGTATTTTGATATTACTATTAACAAGCAGAAGGTGACTGTTACTATCCACGATTTACTTTACGTATGGTGTACATACAAATTATGACATGTTTGTTTATAGCCAACTTCAGTTTTATGGATAATCTACGGATATGGCAATTCTAATATAAGTATGCCCTGACTTGACATCGAACACAGATCTGCGGCATTGCACGCCATTGCTCTTCCCACTTGAGCTACCGGGACGACATAAACTAACTTCTATTAAATTGATTAATTTGTTGTTGTATTGTTGACACATCGAACAGTGGACTGCATATACCGCAAAAATGTTTTACGTTTTGTAATTATATTTTAAAGTAAAAATTAATATATTCTCTTTGTATATACTCTCGATTCGTAATATCCTCGAATACAATAATCATATAAGCAAGTTGTGTTTGTTAAATTTTATCTTATTGGTAATCTACTTTGAAGAAATGTCATGTGTTTCATCACTTGTAAAAAAGAAGTAGAACACTTCAGATTAATTGGATGATTGATATAATTTAATTAAATAAAAATACAAAATTTGTATTTTTATTTAAGTAAATACATTTAATGTGTTCATATTTACGAAGTTGTCAACTAATTTAGTAGAAGATGAAAATTAAAAAAAGAGGAAAATTCCCTTTTAAATACGTATTAACATTTGTTTATTGATAATTCGCCAAGACTAATGCCGTGTATAGTGGGGAAGGGGCTTGGGGGCTTCAGCCGAGTCAATTCCCCCTTAGCCTCCCCTGAAATCCCGTCGTTTAATTAAATTATTACATTTTAATATAATTAAATAAACATATGATCACAACCATTTTTTATATACCAACCACTAACCATTTTTAATATATAATATTAATTTGTAAAGTACAAGACCAACCCTCATTTAAACCTTGGACAAATTTGGAAGGTGACGATATTTCGGGTCTTCTTACATTTTTTTTTTTTTTACCACCAGTGAAAATCGCGACGATGAGTGAGTGCTTAATTTATGAAGAAGCATTCATGTCATGGTTAACATGCGCTACACAGGATTCAAATCTGAATGCCAGAACCGCGGTTTACTACTCTAACGACAAGCCGTCAATGACCGCCTATCGTTGGCTTTGGTTCATTTTACATGCATATGATTTACCATGAAAAAGCATAGTAATATTATCTGAATATTTTAACTCCAAGTAATGTGCGCGTGGTAAATTAAAGGTTGCTCTTCTTGTGTTATTAAGTACATAATCGAAATAATCAAATCACTTACCGATACCTTACATATTCATAACAAAAATATGCTGTCTGCGCTGTGTATTATACCGAAATGGACGTAAGCGCAAATTTGTTATAACTAGAGTTTTTGTATGTGTCGTTTATCTTGATTTATTACCATTAATAATTCGTGAAGCAATAAGAACCTGCAATACACGAATATTACTTTTAATATTACTGAATAGAATAGACATTAAATAAATAAATAAAATAAAATGTGTAAACCAATTGGGTGTGATAACGTGAACATGCTGCTTGTGTGGAGACATCATTGTAAATAAATCACTGTATTGTTAACCTACATCAGTATAAGAATACTTATTACTACCTAGTAAAGTTACGGTGAAAACTAAAATACTGGGAGATTGAGATATCTATTTTCTCCACATCTAAATAATACTTGTGTCAATTGTGATTGAGTGACAACGTCATTTGACGTTATCAGGAGTGGACCACCTGACAGCACAACATGTATAATACGTGATATATATACGCAAACAGGTAACATTAACAAGCAACCGCTCGCAATCGGTGATGATGACGGGGCGATGGTGAGGGGGGGGGGGGAAGGGGGGGTGACCCTTGGCGGCACGGTAGGTTAAGCGCAAGAACGGCACATCAATATTCTTGGCAGGCGGTCTGAGTCGAACGTTTTCAGGTCCGACAATATACACAGTATACCTGACCGCAGATATCCTGCTGCGCCTTAATGCAAAGAAAACTCTAATGCGCGAAAGTTCTATTGCGCGAAAACTCTAGTCCGCGAAAACTCTAGTGCGCGAATAGCCTATTGCGCGAAATTTCTAGTAAGCGAAACCTTAGGTGCGCGAAAAGTCTAGTCCGCGAACACCTTAATGCGCGAAAAATCTGTTGCGCGAAAACTCTAGTCCGCGAAAACTCTAGTGCGCGAATAGCCTATTGCGCGAAATTTCCAGTAAGCGAAACCTTAAGTGCGCGAAAAGTCTAGTGCGCGAAATATCTAGTTAGCGAATCTTCTAATGCGCGAATACTCTAGTGAGCGAAAGTTCTATTGCGCGAATGATCGGGTGCGCGAATTTCGCTAACTAGAACTTTCGCGCACTTAAATTTTCGCTCAATACCTATGCAGCCACCCACACAGCGGCCGGCAGCTGACACGGGCAGAGAAAGACCTACAACCTTGTGGTTTTGAGGGGGGGGGGGGGGGGGGGGGCGGTGGACCGTATGCACTAGCGCGAATTTTCAATAGCGCGAAACCCCGTTAGCGCGAAATTCGCTCAGATGAAGTTTCGCGCAAATAGAATTTCGCTTTTCGCCCTTTTGTCGATTCGCATTTGAGCGAAATTACGTAAGGGCTAACGTGTTTTTCGCGCTAACGTACTTTCGCGCAACTAGGATTCGCTCTAATGCAGCTACCCGGAAAATTACTATCGCGAAACGAAGTTAGCGCGAAGGACGTTATCGCGCAGGACCGTATGCACTAGCGCGAATTTTCAATAGCGCGAAACCCCGTTAGCGCGAAATTCGCTCAGATGAAGTTTCGCGCAAATAGAATTTCGCTTTTCGCCCGTTTGTCGATTCGCATTTGAGCGAAATTACGTAAGGGCAAATGTGTTTTTCGCGCTAACGTAGTTTCGCGCAACTAGGATTCGCTCTAATGCAGCTACCCGGAAAATTACTATCGCGAAACGAAGTTAGCGCGAAGGACGTTATCGCGCAAACGATATTTCGCGCTAACGAGGTTTCGCGCAAACACATTTCATGGTTCCGTAGGTTCGCTCTTATATAGTTTCGTGCTTACGTGGTTTCGCTGTTATAAGGTTCCTAGTTTTTCAATTTAGCGAACTTGCAATTGCGCGAAAACTGTTCTCAGTGACTTTCGCGCAAACGTGGTTTCGCTCAAATAGAGACAGTCGAGTTGCGTTTGCGCGAACTTGCATTTGATCGAAACTCATAAGCGCGAAATGTTGTTTGAGCGAATTCGCGATAGCGAGGTTTCGCTCTTATGCTGGCGGTCTGGAGCCATGTAAGCGCGAACTTGCATTTGAGCGAAACGCTCCTAGCGCTACCTGTGTGGCGAGTATGAGGACGATCCAACCCGTGATTGCCACCACCCACTAACATGGAAGTAAAGCTGGTAACGGTCGAGCAAAGGAAGGCGTGTAACGCTTACTACTCAGTAAACGAGTTCCTTGAGGACGAAAACCTGAATAGCTTAAACATTAGTAATATACTCAGTTCATTTCATATCACAATGTCTAAATCTCTGTTACAGATGCACATGCAATCTATAACGTGCACCTTGCATTTGTTATTGTTTTTTAAATTGAAAGATACTTGTCGTGTCGTAAATAAAAAAACATTACAAAAGCTCAATAGTAAATAATAATGTAAATATATATTTAAATATATCTTTATCTACGAATTACGCAGGTTTATTCGTAAAAAAAACATGTACATAGAAGTAATATTATGTGATAAAATTCATCATCAAATAATATGTTATGCGCGTGAATTCGTAACTGTCAGCGGATTTGTCCCAACTCTGGGACTTTGTGATGCCAGAGGGCGGGTACGTCACTAGTCATCAACTAATCGGTATATTATGAATTATGATAAACTTAATTTTTCAAACTAGAACTACGTATGTTTATTGGTTCGGGAGATATAACCAAAATAATGGAGCGCCGCGCAGAAGCGGGGGTGGTTTGTTTTTAAAATTCCTATCTCAAAAAACCGATGACGATAAACGTTACAGACCTGGAAATTGGTAAAGATATTTCTTGAAACATAAATAAACACGTATTCTTATATTTTTAGCAAATCCAGTTCAGAGGGTGTAAGCAGGGGGTGATTTTTTCAAATCTCAAAAACGGAACATGTATTATTCTTGAAATATGATATTTAGATTCTCCTTTAAAAATACGTCAACAACAGTGGCGTAGCTACGCCTTTACGGGCCCGGGTGCAAACTGGACACGACGGCCCCCCCCCCCCCCATTTTTGTTTATACGCACAAAACACATACACAAGATAACTACCGCTCATTTTATCTCGCGGGAATGGGCCGAATGTTTTGCACGGTCCTAAAGAGATAATGAATCCTTTATCTTGAGACATTATAATTTATTAAAATTGGCCTTGTCGGTAGAGTAGCTAGTATTGGTCTGCTCAGGCCTCAGGGATATGAGTAGGTTTCTGTACCGGTCAATCATCATTGTGTAACTCTTCAACTAAAAGTTGCTGTTGCTTTTGATTATCTTCAGGATCGGTGGTGGTATCTTTACTTAAGGTTTGGTACGGTTGCACTTCCTGATGGACGACTAGTACGTACTTGAAAGAATGTTTCAAGTTTTGGTAGCTGTTTGATTCGTTTATCACTTTCTTTCTTTTCTCTCTTTTCAAAGCGCCACTTACATGTTTATACACATTCATGTTTTAAACAAAAATTTTAACTCACTGAATATAGGCCTAATAGGTCTACTATATTTCAATAAATCAAACCACACGACACAATCATACACAATAGGCCTAACCCAACAAATATTAGTTTTTAAAATATGTAGAACTAACCGCAGTAAAAGCACTAAGAGGAACGGGGACACTCAGAGTTCACTTCACACACGCGCCCACACCCAATGAGGGAGCAACGAATACTAAATTGATGACTAACCCTCTCCTATAAGAGAATCCATCAGTCCAAATAGCTTTTCTCGACCATGGCAAATCCTCATGTTTGTCACTTATTTATTCAATTCCAAGAAAAGCTAATTGGATAACTGTTTATAGTAAAACATTAACCAAATTCGTTTGTAAGTACAGACAAGCAAAGATTACTCTTTGAGTCGTTTCTGTGGAATGGAATAGGGGGATTAATGTCTTTTGTTCCCCTATTGATACAAACCTCACATTTTTCCTTAGTTGAAACTCTTTTCGCCTGTCAGTTCTTGCATGTTGAACTGCCAAGTCTAATGCCAAATTTTTCATGCTCAATGAGAGCGAAATAATTGTAAATTGGTAGCCTCAATAATTTTGCAACAATAGAAAATTGTCATCAGGGTAAAAGCATACATCGATTAATGGGACAAACATGGAGTTGGAGAGAGGGGCCCGGGCCCGAGTGCAACTGCACCCTCTGCCCCCCGATAGCTACGCCACTGGTCAACAATATTTTTTTAATTTTTTTCAAAAATCCAGTTGGGGGGGGGGGGGGGGGGGGGTTAAAAGAGGGAGTGAATTATTTAATGAGGATAAACGTATATTTCAAAAACGGTTGCTGTTGCAGACGTGAAAATTGGGATTTCGATTCTCCTTTAAGAATAAATAATCACGTGTTTTACAATTTTTCAAAACTCAGTTTAAGACGGATGAGAACGGGGGGTGGGGGGGGGGGGGTTGGGGGTAAAAAGGAAGGGGTGAATTTTATTATTAATAAACCGAACATGTTATAGACTTGAAAATTGGTATTCCAAAAATCAAAATAAGGGATGTGAATTGGTTTTCCAAAAATCAAAATAAGGGATGTGAAAAAGGGGCGGGGGTGATTTTTTGTATGTAAACACATATATATCTCAATTACCGTACATGTTACAGACTTGAAAATAGGTATTTAGATTCTTCGTTAAAAATAAATAAATATGTGTATTTCTACTTTGTGTGTACCACAATAATTGTACAAAAACCTAAAATCCACGTGAGCGAAGCCACGGCGGGCCACTGCAAGTTAATTATATTTCTATAGTTTTTGTATGTATAATGACATACTACACACAGCCGGCCTAGCGGAAAATACGAGCTTTTTAATATTGTTTTATTTTTAATCGCCGCCAGCTTGAAACGCTTGAGATTGGGGGCCTGGGGCTTCGGACCGCTCGGCATATCATTTTCAACACGTTACGGACCAACGCACGCCAAAAGTATTTTCAACAAGTAGTTTCGGACCTTATGCCACACTATAAAATAATATTCTATACTATGTTGTTACACCGGCATTGTTTAATATTGTTTGGAAATATAAAACTGACAACAAAACTCTTGCCAGTGTCTGGCCACACTTTTCAAACAAATTCACAGAACATAGTAATATCTTGGTATAAACAGTCTTTACGCTTACGTGTTTGTTTGTATACCGGCCCGCCTATGTTTTAGGTGTCGTTCAGAACCACTTAATACGTTAACCATTACGTAACGTACGGAAAAATCATAATCATCGCGTTCTATACGTTTCACGCATATGCATTAACTATTACCATTACGCATTACGTTTTTGTGTAGACTATAGACCATCAACTAAATAGGTAGCAAATTTGTTGAAATATTTAGCGATATAACTATAGTTTCTCTATTTTCTTGTACACAATACATATTGTATATCGAAACTTCATCTCAACACACACTCAACACACGTGTAATAACACGTGTAAATAACATGGGGAAGACACAGCAAACTATGGCAGCGACAAGGGCTAAATAACCACACGATAATAAATGTTTTAAGATTTAACCATTGTCTTGTTCATACAAACATTATGCTGAATAATAATAAGTGGTTAAAAAAGAACGCTGCCCGGGTTTGAACCACGAAAATCTTAACTTTGGAAGAAAAGCGAGTATGCTCTTCACTTCGCACTATACGCCATGGCTGTTTTTTTAACAGTTTTTCAAATTGATTTTCGATTCTTTTGACCCCAAAAAATGTTGAGTGACAAGTTAAAAGACGTTTATTAACACTGTAAAACGTTTATTTTAAGCGAAGCCAAGTATTGAATCAATGTTCCAGTGGTGGCTTGTTGGTCCAGTGGTTAGCATCCCTGCTTCCAATGCAGAAGGTCCCGGGTTTAAATCCCGCTTCAGGCAAAAGTTTTTTAACTTCTAATATGGATTCAATTTCATTACTTCTTGGCTTAGGAATAAGTAAACGGTGACTTTGAATTCAAAGTATAGTTCTGAATCGCCCTTGTTGATTCTGGCATTTGTCTGCCGGTGTCCCCACTGTCCAATCATTGATTCATATGTTTCATGTTTGAATTTTGAAATATAGACCTTTCGATTGGTAATCGTAGCCTACAGGGTTGGTTTAGTCGCTTTAAATTAATGTCCCCCACTGAAAGTCAGTTAAGTTACTGAGTGGGTAGACTATATAAATACGAATTTATTTATTTAACCTTCATTGGCATTTATAAACTGGGTTCACGATTTTAAACGGAGATATAGCTCCGCTTTCTTTAAGCTCAGATTGATAGTTTAGCCATAGGTTTCCTCTATTTTGTAAAACGACCGCAACCAGCTTTACTTCCATGTGAAGTGGGTGGTGGCAATCAGGGGCTTGGGGGTTCTCACATTCGGCACACAGGTAGCGCTAGTAGGGTTTTGCTCAAACGCAAGTTCGCGCTACCGTAGCTCCGGACCGCCTGCATAAGAGCGAACCTCGTTAGCGCGAAACAACATTCGCGCTTTGAAGGTTTCGCTCAAATGCAAGTTCGCGCTAACCTGGCTCGACCACTTGCAATAGAAAGAAACATGATTTGAGCGAAACCTCGTTAGCGCGAAATCGCTCTTACAACATTTCGCGCTTATAGGGTTTCGCGCAACCGCCTTTCGCGTTTACGTGGTTTCGCGCTTTTAGGTATTCGCGCTATTGCAGTTTCGCTAAAATGGAAGAAATATCATTAACACTTGCGTTAGAGCGAAATTTCGCGTTGTTCAGTTTCGCTCAGTTGTTTGTAGACTGGTACACCCGACTGCGCGAAAACGTTCGCGCGAAACTGCACTAGAGCGAAAAGAAAAGTGTCGCTCTAGCGTGGTTTCGCGCTTGTGATGTTTCGCCCAAATAGGATTTCGCTTTTCGCCCTTTTGTCGATTTGCATTTGAGCGAAATTACGTAAGGGCTAACGTGTTTTTCGCGCTAACGTAGTTTTGCGCAATAAAGAATTCGCTCTTATGCAGCTACCCGGGGGCGGTTACCAGGATAAGATAACATATGGTGTTTTCCAATGGACTGCACTCGAAACAAGACCAGTGCACACTGAAACGTCACAGTGACGTAATGCACTTGACGAGTGGAGCAGCGCTCATTGGAACACGAAAAAAAACTCTGTGCAAGGATGGCCTCTTACTCGAGCGCGCCAAATGAAGAAGCGTAACTGTGGTTATTATTATAAATATTAGTATGGGGTCCGATAATGCCGAAATAATATCTAATGCCGGTGTGTTGTGCAATGTGAATATTGCTGGTTATTTGCACAGTTATATAATATGCCTAGATACAAGAATTTAACCTACATAACCTATAAATAGAAAACGACGCATTGAAATTAGATTGCAATAGGGCCCTAGCTTTGTGTAGGCCTATCCAATAGCCCTAGGCCTCAGAATGTAGCCCTGAATTTTTGGTTTAACTCCCTTAGGTTGCAACATTTGGAACAATATTATTTCGTCATCACTGCTGTCAGAGGACTCAAGTAATTCCATCAACAAGTACATATCTCCCGCGTCTAATGCCGCCATCTTTGCACTGACTTGATTGCACTTGCCTCTGAACTGAGTGCAGTCCTCCATTGGAATACGAAATATTGCACTGAGTGCGCACCGAAAAGTCCATTGGAATAGGATTGTGGGTAGCGGTGCGCACTCAGTGCAGTCCAGTGCACCCATTGGAAAACACCAATAATAAGGATTCGGGTAACTCGATTCCTGGAAGGTCTGGAACCGGATCCGAATTTCCCTACCCTATGACAACCCTAGTACCTATCATATTTAAATGTTAAATACCAGATTGTCGTGTAGACTAGCTGAAAGTTCCGGTCGATGGGCAGCTCTCTGCTGCCGTGTAGTTCCAGTACCGCTCACCTCAAGGCGTTAGTTCGACTTCCAGTCGAGCAGAGTGCATGAAGACTGTCCACCTCCACTGTCCACCCACCACACTTGTAGCGTACTGGTTCATGTGTAGATCCTGATGCATAGAGTAAAGTTAAGATTAGGTCAGATAAGGTTGAGAGGTAAAGCTGTAAGTAAGAGTAAAAACAGGTTATGGTTTGGTTTCATTAGAGGTTGCAGTACACGTGGCAATATGGCCGCCAACAGCCATGACGTCAGCTGATTCCTGAGTTTAAAGAACACAAAAAGCCTGTTTATATGTATATGGTAGCCTATCACAGTATCAATGGATGGGGGGCCCACGTGTAAACAATATGGAAATTGAAAAATCACACTAGGCCTACCTCTGTGACAGACCGCTGACCGCAAGGCGTTGGTTCATCTTCTAGTCGAGCAGTGATTGCAGCCAGCTGTGTCAGCATGTTTAGTTCCAGTACCGCTGACCGCAAGGCGTTGGTTCTCTTCTAGTCGAGCAGTGATTGCAGCCAGCTGTGTCAGCATGCTTAGTTCCAGTACCGCTGACTCCAAGGCGTTGGTTCATCTTCTAGTCGAGCAGTGATTGCAGCCAGGTGTGTCAGCATGCTTAGTTCCAGTACCGCTGACCGCAAGGCGTCAGTTCATCTTCTAGTCGAGCAGTGATTGCAGCCAGCTGTGTCAGCATGCTTAGTTCCAGTACCGCTGACCGCAAGGCGTTGGTTCATCTTCTAGTCGAGCAGTGATAGCAGCCAGCTGGGTCACTTCATGCAGACTGTCCAACTCCCACATACTGTTGCACCATAGCACAGATAACACATACTTGTCCATTATCTGTGACCGTAGCTTGTAGCGTACATGTGTGCATCCTGCTGAATAGAGTAAAGTTATGATTAGGTCAGATGGTTGAGAGGTTAAAGGCAAAGGCAGGTGAAAATCGACAGTGCTCTCGTATTTTTTATTTTTTTTATTTACTAGAATATGTTTTAAGAATAATTGCATTATCCAACAACAACAAAAACACTGTTCGTGAAGGACCAGAGAACACTATTTTAAATCTCCGTATTATACACCCGCCTACCCTCATTCAGAACGTTAAATATACTATCAGATCCGTATCAATACGAGCCAGACCAGAATACACAGATGCAGAATTGCTGGAACTAGACACAAGAATAGAGTGAAGTAGTGGGGTGACAATCACCGGATTGTTCTGGTAGGGCGGCTTGTGTAACATGGTGTAAAAGTGCTATGAATGCAGCCTTATGATACAAGATTGCGAAAGTTTTTACTGCCAGGAAAGTAAAATAATAAATGTTGTCCGAGGAAACTTGGCGTGTGAAACTTACACCGATGCATTCGTTCACCAAGTTCTGTCGTTGGACGCGCTAAGTATTGTTCGAAATCACTTGATTTTATTCTCAAAAAACAAAATGAAGCAAAAAACTTGGCATCGAACCAGTTCCTAACGATTTGTGGAGATATTTTGCATACCGCCAGTTTGTCATGGATTAATTCTAGTGTAATTACCAATAACATTACAATGAAATTTAATGTTAGTAATTTTAAATAATTAAAATTTAATTAAATCATTCAAAATTAACAAAAACGTTCGAATTTTCTTAACAGACCCAAACATTATTTCCTAGTCAGAAACAATATGAATGCACGCCCTACAAAGGTGGTTGGGCAGTTAAAAAAAAAAATAATAATAATAATAATAATAATAATAATAATAATAATAATAATAATAATAATAATAATAATAATAATAATAATAAACGTAATGTTGTTAACGTTATCCTGCAAACGAAATTCATTCTTATAAATTGAAATAGTTCTCAGCTGACATTTCACACACAAAAAAGTTTTCAAACATCGACACATCATTAGTAACAGCCGCGTGCCAATATTCAGTCGACTAAAAAGCAATTCATGCGGCCAGCAGAAAAAGCAGATTGATATCGGGACAAGGCGTTTGCTAGCCGTTGAACACCATGGCAGTGGCTATTATAGTATATTCTCACAATAAATGTGTTTGGTAATTAACAAGTGGAATGGTCCACGTTTGAGTGTACTCGTAGCAGATCGACAATGGAACGTGTACTGGGTCTTTCTATGATGTGCACCTATGCTCTGCACTCGATAGGGGCAAATGAAAAAAAACTGTAAAGATCGTTCGCTGTACCGACAAAAGAAATAAAGAAACTATAAACTCAACTCAACCGGTACACTAGAGTTGTTTATGAATAGGTACTGCGTGCAACAGAGTAATGTCAGCAGAGTAGGCCTAATCCGTTTAAGTGATGTCTTTCATTCTCGACCGGGGTGTGGAAACTAGCAAATAGAAACTCTTGCTGCCCATGTCTAGAGATTACCCCTCCCCGCCCCTCCCTCTCTTGTTATCGTGCACGTGGATACCCCGCCGGACAGACTAACTAGTCTTTGCACTCCAGACAGTAGCATTCCGCCCCTCGCCCCCTTCCTTACTTCGCACAAGATGATAGCGTCGCTCCGTCTGCAACGGCAGACAAACGGAGGCGAGAAAAGCAGTGGCGTAGCGAGGTTTGTAGAGGCCTGGGCCATGTTTTTAAATTGCCCCCCCCAGCAGACAAACACTTGAAAACGTTGACATATAGTGGATATGCAGGCTATCCCTATAACATGGGTACACAATGAAATAAATAATAATAATAATAATAATAATAATAATAATAATAATAATAATAATAATAATAATAATAATAAAAAACACTATCCATTGTTCTCTCTCGCTCGGCAAGCGAAATGTCATTCTCGCCGGCCAGTATGTTGACTAGGTCAGGTCAGGTGAGCCTGGCTCATATTTCTGCATGCTTCAGAACTCTTAGAAGTTTAAAGGCGGGGAAAGAGATTCGCGTTTCGGTATGACAGTGCATTCCATGTTAAAAATAGCACACAATAATTATGTTAGTCCAATTTGTGTTTTCACTACCCATTGCAGCCACATTACTGTTGTATTGTTGTGTTATTATTGTACGGTCGCGCCCCTTCGCACCATAGTAGCTACGCCCCTGGACATAAGGACACCCGTCTCGGCCCGGGGTAGAATAGTGACTCTGCTAGTTGTAACAGGCGACGAAAGGGGACCCTGTCCCTTTCCCCCCACTGTCCCGGCTTAAGATTTCTCCTCCCACTTCGCCCTGCGCGCCCTTGCTGGACTCCCTTATGACGACCACAGCGATGTGCAATGGATTTGATTCGGACATAGGGCACTTTTCATCTTCATATTTCACCCACTCATCGTCTCGATTAGCCGAAGTTGCAAAATATGGGACGTAAAACCGAAATATCATCATCATCATCACGAAACACTTTTAAACGGTGTCCTCTACCGCCACCAGAAAACTAATAGTATGGTAATTGATGATGATTTTAAAAAAGCATTTAAATATATCTTGTAATGCCGACATTAAGGTGCATTCACAATCTTTACTAGTACTATGGTTTACAGGCTTCTTTCATTGGCTGGGAGGGAGAATACTGCGCTCTGATTGGCTGTGACTAAGGTTTGTCTTAGTCTTAGGGCCGGTCTTACTATCTCCTAATAAGAAAGTTATTTGTAGCAATTAAGCTATTTGTAGGATTTCAAGGGTTTTGATTGGTCGTTGCCATGGAGAAAACCAGCTATTCGACGAATAAGTAGTTATTGGGACATTGTAAGACTGGACCTTAATCATTAAACCATAGTACTAGTAAAGATTGTGAATGCACCTTTACACGACTCAATACTTTCTTCAAACTTATTGAATTCAAGAACAAAAGCTAATCAAAAACTATGTGTTAAAAAACTGCAACAATATAGCTTCTATTAATTGATGCTTTTTTGTCCTTGAAGGCTTGAATTCAATAAGTTTGACGAAAGTATTGAACCGTGTAATGTGGGTATAGGCCTAAGTAGATCTATTGGCAATTAATGGCAAATACCAAAAACGGTGTGTAAAATGTGTGTAAAACCAGCTAGGACTGGGCTTACCTGTTGTCTTGTAAAGTCTTGTAAAGGGCAGGACACGACTGCACTCACTGAAGGGCGTAGGCCCTTCTGAACCACATAGAAGATTCTTGTTGCTTGGAGCTGTAAAACAAAAAAGCACACACATTTCAGCTAGGCGGTAGGTAGACTGAAAATTTCAACCAAATCCGTCAAGCCGTTTGACCTGTGTGCGACGAACACAAATAAAAATTCAGGAAAGCCTTTGGCGTCCTAAGCTTATACCTTATACCACTTTCTTATTTAACTATTTAAATTCGTCAAAAAGTTCTAATTAAAAAAATGATAACTCGATATTTTTCACTAATTAATTTTTTGTAGGTTGGCACCTAGACGGAGTTGAAATGAAGAATTCACTCCGCTTTGCTACGCTCATCTAAAACGCTGACAAAATGAATAAGCTCACATGCGACAAACAATGGAGCCATCGGTAATCTGTTGAATGAAAATTTGGTTGAAATACAAATTCGAAACAAATCTGTTGCCCCAAGCATGAAGAAACTAGGCCTGTTGTAAAAACAGACGATGTTTCAACGAGATTATTTTTACTCTGCGGCACCATCCACCGTCGTAGAACTTCAAGTCTCCATAAAAAACAATGACAATGCACATTAAAATGTTCTAGTCTTTAATTGGGGCCTACCTTGAAGTCTTGAACTCGAGATGTCACGAGCTAGACGAATCAAAAATTTCAAGAAAATCAAGAATATTGATCATTTTCTTTCGCGATTTAATTGGCTCGTAGAATAAAATTATCAACACCAAAACTTCTTGACACCAAAGTGAATATATATCACTATCACTTGGAAATGTTTTTAATGAGGTGACAACTTAATTAAAGTGTGATATTAGGCGATAAGTTACTCTGCATTGAAAATTGAAATCAAACGTGGTTGCAGCCGCGACGTAATTTGTGATAACGCAACTCTGACAAGGGTTGCAGGACGAGCTGCAACAAACAGTAGCAAAACTGACAAGGACTGCGGCACATCTTTGCATCTCAAAAGGAGAATCCAGTCGATGGATCGACGCCGAGAGTAAAACTCATGGGTTTCGAACGTAAAATTAAGTAATTAAAATTAAATGAAAATCAATTAAAATCGATCATGCCAAATTATAAAAAACGTTCGAATTTTCTTAAAGAAGAATCCAGTCGATGGATCGACGCTGTGATTAACGAGAGTAAAAATCGTAGGGTTCGAACGTAAATTTAAATAATCAATCATGCGAAATTATCAATAACGTTCGAATTTTCTTAAAGGAGAATCCAGTCGATGGATCGACGCTGTGATTAACCGAGAGTAAAAATCGTGAGTTTCGAACGTAAATTTAAATAATTAAAATTAAACTAGAATCAATTAAAATCAACAATGCCAAATTATCAAAAACGTTCGAATTTTCTTAAAGGAGAATCCAGTCGATGGATCGACGCTGTGATTAACCGAGAGTAAAAATCGTGAGTTTCGAACGTAAATTTAAATAATTAAAATTAAACTAGAATCAATTAAAATCAACAATGCCAAATTATCAAAAACGTTCGAATTTTCTTTAAGGAGAATCCAGTCGGTGGATCGACGCTGTGATTAACCGAGAGTAAAAATCGTGGGTTTCGAACGTAAATTTCAAATAATTTAAATTAAATTAAAATCAATTAAAATCAACAATGCCAAATTATCACAAACGTTCGAATTTTCTTAACAGACCCCAACATTATTTCCTAGTCAGAAACAATGCACGCCCTACAAAGGTGATGTTAAACAGTTACCAACAAAAATAAAAATAATTTAAGCCGCGTTCAGACAGAATGACTATGGACTAAGACTAACAATAGAGTGATTAAGCCTTGGAAAAACAACGTACTCGGAAACATCCATCCCCAAATGTATTTCAACAATGCCAACAATCGAAAATCAACTTTCTTAATCACTCGTTCTTAAACACTAATCACTATAAAAGTTTGTTAACGCTTAAACATAAATCGTATACTTCAACCCTGTTAAAACTTAAATCGTTAGTCTTAAACACTAATCGTTAGTCTTAGTCATTTTGTGTGAACCCGCCTTAACGTAATGTAGATTAACATCCTTGTTAGCGTTATCCTGCAAATTAAATTAAAATATTTTCCTTGTAAATTGAAATAGTTCTCAGCTGACATTTTACACCAAAAAAGTTTTCAAACATCGACTCGGAGAAGGAAAAGTAAAATAGACAAAGCGGGTAGGGTACGCCGGGGGAGTCTTGCCCCCAGTTTTGCCTCGCAGAGAATTTTAAATGACTATTGGTCAAGGGGTTGAGGAAAATAAAACGTTTGTTGTGGAAAAACCACAAATTGAAATATTTTACTTTATACAAAATTAATGTTGGATGAGCAAATATGAATAAAAAGTGAAAGAAAACGTTCAACATAATCCGTCAACATGCATAAAATGTATGCAACTTAGTGCTGGTACAGCATACCGTCGTATTCTTAGTACCAGTGAGTGGTTAAAATAAGCCGGTATGCATGCATACGGTATACCGCTACTAAAAATGCCGACCGTATGCCATACCGGCATTAATTTTGATCTATCTCTAATCAAATGTTTTTATTAAGTAAATGATTATTTTTTTTTTTTTTCACCACGAAAGTATTATTTTAGCACAGTTCCTCAATCTCCCATATCCTCCAACAAAACACCCTACAAAATTCCATGCGAAATATCGATCTTTGATTGGTTATCGCTCACTCGTCGATGGTGTTCGAGGCCTACAGGGTTGGTTTAGTCACTTTAAATGAAAGTCCCCCACTGCAAATCAGTTTAGTTACTGAGTGGGTAGACTCTAAATGTGAATTTATTTATTTATTTTATAACTATGGTGCCGCGCTCTCCAGACCATGACCTACTTTACACAACAGTAGAGCATACCGTTACTTCGCCCTAGTAACAGGCTGATACCACCTGCATTATATACTATTGCGACTTGCGAATGCGAAACATCTACCCCTTCCCCCCTAGACACACAGCCAGACTAGCTCCGGGGTGCCCAACATACGGCCCGCCAAGCCATTTCATCTGGCCCACACCTCCCATTTACATTCTAGTCTCACAACAAAACCCACGAAGAAAATTCAATTTTATTTCAAAGCACATTGTTTTGAAATTTATTTGATGGATATGTGTATAACTATATCCTAGACTTCTCAGTGAAAAGTTATCACAATTCTTTTTTTTCTACTTCAAGTTTGGTTCTCGTTCAAGCCTAGTTTCTGGGCTGGACAGCCGTGGAGGGGGTGGGGGGGGGGGGGATATTATTGTTTTCTGTGGCGACATCCGAGGACTCTACTGGCACTGACAACGCTACCGATACTAGTGTCCCCGCAAATATGTTTCACCCTTTTAGTTTTAGTTGTGATCTTGCAAAGGCATCATGACTCGAAGCACAAAAACGAGTGTAATAAAATGAAGGATTAATTCGAATTGAAAAAGTAAATCTTGTTTCGCAGCAATTAGTATGTTTAAAAAGAAGGTAAATGAAAATCAAGCTTCTGTCCGCGCTAGTTTTTGTGTTGCACAGTGCACACTTACTAGCAGCGGGGGAACACCATTTGCTGACGGGGAATTTGATATAGATAGAATAAGAATAACCAGACTATATACGTGTATATATATATATATATATATATATATATATATATATATAGTTAAGTTAATTAAGTTGATGTGGCCCGCCAACATTGAACAATTATGCTATGTGGCCCACTTCTAAATTAAGTTGGGCACCCCCTGCTAGACTATAGCCCAGCCACTCCTCTCGACCAATGAGCGCATCGCAGTCTCACTGAGGGAACGAAACTTTCCCAGTTCCAGGTACATTCGCTCTAGATAAAACTGGACACGGTCAAGCAAGCAGTTGTTTTACGACAAGACACAAGCAACACTTCTATTTTGGCAACGAGGCCAATCGAAACAATGGATGGGTTGGGTGTACTACGACATAACATAGGCCTAACTCCCATGCCCAAACCAGGATTCGAACCACGATCGCACGACAACACTGTGTGGACGAAAGTGACAGTGGCGTATCCAGGAATTGGGAAAGGGGGGGGGGGGGTTTCAACCCATATTATAGAGAGTGGAGCCGAAACATAATTGGGGTTCCGCGGGGGGGGGGGGGGGGGGCTTGCCCGAAAAAATTCTCGTCAAGGTCTTTTTAGTGCAAATCTGTGCGTTTTACAGCGGCCAACTGAAACATGATTACTCAGTTTCTGGCAACACATTTTTTCTTTAGCACCGCTAGGCGCTAATAAAAGGAACCTGAATCAATTATTTGCATATTTTTCGTATTGCTTTTGCTTTTAATAATTACAACGATATACAATAATTATAAAGTAAAACATCTATCTGTCTATCGAAATACTGTCTATTGAAATGTAAACGGTCATTTTCCATGTTTCCTTTGCAAAAGGGGGGGGGTTGTCCCCCCCCCTCCCCCCCGTGAATACGCCACTGGAAAGTGAACGTATGCAACAAGTGAGCAGGGTTTGGAGGGGGTAAAAGTCTGTCTGTCTTGTTTACCTGTCTGCGAGTGCTGTAGACATGCCATACCGCTCATAAGTATTGCCTTTTACAGACAATGCACAAAACTCGCAACATCAAGAATATTAGACCATGACTCGATTTTCCCTTTGGATACAATTGTGAACTCGCGTGAATCGGAAGGTACCGGATTCGATTCCAGCCACCGACAATCACGCCAAGTGTTTTTCTCAGTCATAAGACGAATGCTAGGATTGAGTTCTACAATATACAACGACTGAATGTTCCTTATCTGCACCCTTCAGTGCTTAATTTCTAAAATAATAAGTGGGCGGACGTTCGCAAATCTTCTTCTTCGGCTGGCGGGGTGGGGGGGTCATGATTGATACTCAGGGAGATATCTTTTCAGGGCAAAGAAGAACGCACGGGGTGGTTTAGTTAGGTAGAGGGGGGGGGGAGGGGAGACCCCCAACAAGAGCGCCGCAGACGAAAATGTTTAAATCGGGCTTATCGAGTGCTTTCTGAGCGTTTCGGAAAAAAATACCGGACTGAATGGAACCAAAATATTGTCGTTTTTGTAAAGCAAAAACCAGAAAACCACCAAAAAGAATTGGAACATTGACGAGAACTACTTGGTTGTTGATAACTGAGCACGTTTTGGACTACAGATATCTGATATTGTAAATTACACTACTTTACTACTTACACTAATAATAACTTACACTAATGTAGCCAGTGCAGGATATTTTAACACTGATTATTTAGCTCGTGCAAGACTGCTACTACTACACATGGTCAGTGTGACTGGCGAACGAAGCTAACATTGAATTCTTGTTTTTATTCCTTTCTTCAAAAATACTTCCATGCACATTTAACGATCTTTACACTTTCCTTTAAAACTTTGATTAATAACGCAAATTTGGTCTTGAAGAAGGGAGTAAAAACAAGAATCATTTACAAACAAAAATTACAAACGTAGGAATTTACAGAAAATGGCGGTTGAGAAATAAGCCTAATACGTAAAAACGTTCGAAAATCGTCGAGCTTGCCCTCAATGAATTCAAGTTGCCATTCGTTACAATTTACCGGTTAAGAATTGTAAATAATGTTGCTACTATCGATAAACACGAAAGATTAACGTGGGCTATAGTTTAAAAGGGAAAAAACGGATTTTTCTCTGCACTTACCACTTACGGCGAACCACCTGTGGCCGAGATTTTTCGGATAAACTTTGTTTTACAATTTAACAACTTCGGAATTCGATTTCACGATTGATAACGTTTCACGACACACGCGGATATGTATCAAATCACTTGATAACTCTTTAGATAGTCACTTCTGAAAACAAACACTCGTTTTGAACAAACTAAGTGGAGCAGAATGCTTTTTGGACTCGGCGTGCCACGTAGATAAAAAACATGGCGTCGGTTGGCGTCGAGACGATCTACGATTCTCAGCCTCGTCTGTGATTGGTCGAAACAGATCACCTGACCGAACGAAGCTCTGTGGTTGGTCGAGAACGAAACGTTCTATTTTGAGCTCATCTTGCACCATGAAAATAATTATTTCTGGCACTCTTCATCCATGAACTATTATTACCCAAGCAAAATAGCAGCGACAGATGACCGAACAGTACAATCAAGGTTTAATTTGAGCCGGAACGCACCGGAACGCAGATCCGATTCCTTTTCCGAAACCAGAACGCTCGTTCCGGTATTATTTCGAAACGTAGGTTACTCCTTAAAAACTCATAAATTAATTGCTATCCCTGAAAATTTCACAAATATATTTTTGTATTTGTTAGGTAGGTATGAATGCAAGTTATTCGAGTTTATGAATTACCCCTATAGGTAGCCACCCAAATACATAGTGAATTTAACCTTCTGACTGGCCACTGACACTAAACAGATAACTAATTAATAATTACATATTATCTGTGTTCACAATGTATAAACGTGGGCGGGGTTGGTGCCAAATTATATTTGATAAACAAAATATGCGTTCCGGTTCCTTTTCAATTACAAATTAAGCCCTGAGTACAATATTTGATTTTATTATTATTACTTATCTGAGAATTGTTCTTTGTGTAGACGAGATTGTCTTAGTTTGATGCTCTTCTACATCGCTATGTGACCACCCCTTACACCCCTGTGACATCCCGACATTCATATTATATACATTTATTTAATATAATAATTATATATTATTTATGTCATATCTGTTATGCTGGGCGGTGACGGTAACACAACTTTAGGGGATGGAGCTTCAAACTGTCAAACTTAGCCTAATTACCTCAACTCTAGTAAAAAAAGACACACACGAAATAAAGTCGGATGAGGCAAATGCAATGACCGCATCTAAAGTCTAAACCTCTACATGGAGTGGACAAGCCTACAATAAGGAAGCGACAGATAAATTATCTGTGGACGCACTGTCTGGAGCGAAGGGGCTGGGGGGGGGGGGCACTCAGGTCCCAGGCCAGCTGTAGCCTTGTTTAAGCGAATCCTACTGCAACGAGACCCCCCCCCCTTCTCACTCTCTCCGTACTTCCTACTTTCTTACTTCTGGATGCTAATAATAATGTTTGTTTGATTGCAGTATGAAATGGTTTGATGGCAGAAAATGCCTCACGGGCATTAATCCCGCCATAAATAAAGACGCTATCAATCAATCAGTTAATCAATCAATCTTTCTCTCTCTCTCTCTCTCTCTCTCTCTCTCTCTCTCTCTCTCTCTCTCTCTCTCTCTCTCTCTCTCTCTCTCTCTCTCTCTCTCTCTCTGGGGTCGTCGATTGCAACATGTCAACTAATTAATCGCTGAAAAGAAATTAATGTAATCTTGAGTATCAGCTGGTTCTGTTAACAACGCGTGAATGTATACGCGCATCGCCAAACTAATTTTAGACAGGATTGCTTCAAAACAGTAAACGATTATGAAGATGGGGCTCAATTTTTTTTCGTCTACCTACGATTTACTTCGAATTATTTGAGAGACGGGAAAGAACGTACAACCACAGACAACGGATTGGTACAACACACAATAAGCTACAGGATATTAGCAAGTATATACAACGGTATAGCCGCAGTCGCTTTGTCAGTTCCCACGATCAATCGAAGTTAAGCAACATCGGGCCAGGTCAGGAGGAGGGTGGGTGACCGCACTCATACGAAACACTAGTAACTGGAGGGTTCGAAAGCTTGTGTAATGTGTATACTTACATTACGCGGTTCAATACTTTCGTCAAACTTATTGAACTCAAGGACAAAAAAGCATCAATGAATAGAAGCTACATTGTTGCAGTTTTTTCTGAAACTGTTTTTGATTCGCTTTTGTTCTTGAATTCGATAAGTTTGACGAAAGTATCAAGTCGTGTCCCGGGAAGGAGCTCCGGTAACGGTAACGGGAAAGTTCGCTATAATTTAACATTGACCGGTAACGTTAACGCTAACGGGAAGCTCCTTCCCGGGCTATTGTGCACCGACCATTAGGCTGGATATCCCGTCCCCTACCCCTAGGGGCGCCCGGTGTTGCTCAGGATTTACTTTCTTTATGGGAAATAACATGCATGAAAAGTTGTTCCATATCAACAATGGGCGTCCTTAGTGGTATGGGATGGCTCGTCAACTGCTGGTCAATCAAGGTTAGTGGAGGAACCCATAAGACTGGTCAAAGTCACACCGTCCTTTCGGATGGGACGTAAGCCAATAGTCCCCCGGGTACTTTTCGACAGGATTAGGCTACGTGCCGGTACCAGTACCAGGCTTCCCTCCTCCCTTTCTCATCATCACAGTAGGCTACACTAAATTAGCACTAGTGCACGGATGGCGAACGTTTTTTTTTTGGCTTGAGTGCCATTATTTACAAATTATTGAATTTACTCTGTTCAGGCGGCCTAGAAGGGCCAGTCCAATTGTAAATGAAATTTTATTATAACTTTTTGAATAATTATAATGTTGGGCGGGGAACAAATTGCCAGTGTATCATTTTGTGTGTGGGAGGGGGGGGGGGGGGGGATTGATTTTTTAACAACAATAGTGTGAACGTTCCAGAAAAGGAAGGATTTGGGCCAAATCCAAATCCCGCCGGAGGCGAAATTTTTAAACCCAAACATTTCCTAAATGCCTGGAAAATGCCTTCGAGCTGTGGTCAATTTGATCCTGATACAATATATTGTACACATTTCTGCGTGCCAGCCAGAAAGTGCCATTGGTTCGCCATCCCTGCACTAGTAGGACCTCGATAAAGAATTATTATCGCATTGACTTACCTTTGTTCGAAAGTCTCCCTGGCAAAACGAAACCGTCGCGAGTTGTTTGTTCCACCCTACAATCCGTTATCTGTGGTTCCACCATTCAAATAAATACCGGTCAAAATTAAAATAATAGTTTTACACAGATAGAAATCGCATAAAGAATGTAGTTTTAATTACTCGCACTGTTTTTTATGACACTTGGTATTGTACACTTTTAAATTTCCTGCCAAAACGGAAGCGTTGAGGAATTAAATTACACGGTAGGTACGTACTTGATCCATCATTCAAATAAATACCAGTCAAAACTAAACTATTAGTTTTACACATATAGAAATTGCACAAATAATGCAGTTTCAATCACTCGTAGTGTTTTTATGGCTTTTAGTATTGTTAAATGTTAAGTTTCCGCGTTTTTTCTAGATTATTTGCACCGGCACATCTTCACTGAGCAACTTCTTGGCGGCCATGTTTTAAGTTTGGAACAGAAACGACCTATACTAGAAAACTATAGATAGGCCACCTGTAGCCAGCTTTTCGGCAGCCATGACACAAAAGAACTTGTTGCCTAATCCTGTTATTTCAGTGTCTTCATAGAATGAAATACAATTCATTTTTAAGTGAAACTCAATTATTATAAAATGAGAAACATACCGAGGGGATTTATTTTCCTCGTTTTTTCGGGCACGAAGAATGAGAGTAGCTGATCAGACGATCGGAGCGCTGAAAGCCGTGTCATCGTTAATCTATGGTTTACTTTGTTATAGATCGTTGTACAAGAACGAGAAGAGAAGAAGAAGAGGAGAGATGAAGACCAGTGGCGTATACACGGGAGGAAAGGGGGGGGGGCAAACCCCCCCCTTTTGCAAAGGAAACATGGAAAATGACCGTTTACATTTCAATAGACAGTATTTCAATAGACAGTTACATGTTTTACTTTATAATTATTGTATATTGTTGTAATTAAAAGCAAAAGCAATACGAAAAATATGCAAATTATTGATTGAAGTTCCTTTTATTGCTAGGGAAAAAATGTGTTGCCAGAAACTGAGTAATCTTGTTTCAGTTGGCCGCTGTAAAACGCACAGATTTGCACTAAAATTACCTTGACGAGAATTTTTTCGGGGGGCCAGCCCCCCGGAACCCCAATTATGTTTCAGCTCCACTCTCTATAATATGGGTTGAAAACCCCCCCCTTTCCCAATTCCTGGATACGCCACTGATAAAGACGTTGGAAGTGTGGCCAGCAAATCTTTGTCGAGATGGTCGAGAGATGCGACGGATGGCAGTAGTGAAGTGCAGTGATGATTTCAGGCATATCCCGGGGGGGGGGCTCCGCCCCCCCGGCAGTTCTAAATGCCCCCCTAGCAGATTGAAAAAATCACATGAAGTAATGTAAATTTGCAAAAAAAAATGCAAAATACAAGGTATATTTTTCCACCTCATGGACTAGGAAATAAATCGATTTCTACGAAAAACTCATCTACATAAATGTTGCAACATTTTATTTTCTTGTTAAACGATGTTAGGTAAAGGTAAGAATGGCAAATAGGGATCACCTCATATGCGAAAACTGAAAGGATGGCATCAACAGAGACCGTAACCCCCTCCACCCCTGCCTTTTGTCACAGCGTCAAAAAAAAGCCATAACATGAGTTACTAATTTAGCAACACCCCAGATATTTATCAGCCCCCCCCCCCCCCCCCCCCCTAGGAAAAATGTCTGAAATCATCACTGGTGAAGTGGTGCAATGTTGACGGACACAGACATATGTCCAACAACCTGAAACAGAGAATTTTGTAAGACAGACATATTGCATGTTGACAGAGTGCTTGTTTAGGCCCGATATTACGACGGCCTGCTAAATATTTAGTCGCAGACTAAATACTTAGCGGGTCGACGTAATATCAGGCCTTAGCCAGCCAGAGAGAATTACATGTTATGCAGTATTGTGGACATGGTGTTATCATCGACATTAGCACAACTGGGATAAAACATACAAAATAAATATTGTGTTGTGTAATTTATTGTGCACCGTAGTTCCTACCTACCTCTATGTATAAACACTGATTTTTCGTGGCATGGCAGTTATATCGAGAAAAAAATAAGGGTAAGTGAAGGTAAGTGAAGGTAAGTGAAGTCTGCAACCAGAACTACAAGACGGCTGCTACCTACATCCAGAGATCGCCTACATCTGCTGTACCAGAACAAGATACATAAAACCAACGAGACACACAAAGACCTACGAGCGAATGCAGTCCAACCAGCTTACACAAATAAGACAAGGGTAAATTGTAAGCTTATATGCAATTAAAATTAAAAATACAATCACTTTAAAACCAATAAATGGGTTAATTAACAACAAATATGGAGTCCATCTCTACTTTCATTTGGAAAAAAAATGGTTAAAAGAATATAAGAAAAAAGGAAAGGAAAAAGAAGCGTGTATCTACTGGTTGACCAGATCCAGCATAATGGCATAATAGCAAAATAAGAAGAAATTATTTAAATATTTATTCAAGAAACATTCTTGTCGTGGATATTATGTGAAATACAGAAATTAAAAAAACCGTCCCCGACTGGGAGTTGAACCAAGGTCTCCCACAAGCCGGGTGAGCTCGTTTACCGCTAGACCAGTGGGACGTCGATGTCTGTTAATAGTGCTTTAAGATAATGTACCGGTGAACACACTGCAACGCTTTGAATTGAATTACATTGAGTTGCCAGTCTCTGTGGTCTAGCGGTCAAGGCGCCCACCCGGCACGTGGGAGACCTGAGTACGATTCCCAGTCGGGGTTGGTTTTTAATTTCTGAATTTCACACAAACGGAAGACATAATATAAGCGCATGCTATATACAAACATAATCACGGCTACAACGGCTGCTATAAGGGAATTATTGCTATTTTTCAGTAAGGGAAAATCATGTTCAATATGCACTGTCATTGGAAGTTATTCACTGGAATTTAAAGTTGGAACGTCAACATTTTTCGTAACCCTGCCAAGTCATATCAGATAATAATATAAATTACAGAATAACAACCGATATGCATACAAGGATCACGATACGGACATAGACTGGATTCTAGCCGCTTTTCAACTGATAAGTAATATCCATTCTAATATGGACCCATCGCATCAGTGCAGGGGCGTCGGAAGTCTATTTTTCCAGGGGGGGCGAACTTTCCAGCTGACTTTGCAACATTTTGTAAAAAAAATCCTTAAGTTACCATGCAGCCAGCCTCTGAAATCGCTTGAAGGAATAAGCGGAATCTGTACTCTAAAATGCATTTAATTCATATTGGCTTTTTTTTTCAGGGGGGGCGAGATGATACTCTCGCCCCCCCCTGTGCAAGCACAGGGGGGTCGACTGACCCCCCTGCCCCCCCGGTTCCGACGCCCCTGCATCAGTGTTATCAATTATAAATATTTATAATATATTCATATTCATCGCTCAGAAACTAGAACAAGGCAAGAGGATATCAAACCCAATGATATGGGACATCAACTGTATGTGCCGCTGTGGCTCGTTTCCCGTCCTCTCTCACAACCAATACAGGTAAGATATATTCTTTAGTTTGGCATAGTTTGAAGGCTTGAAGCTCCACCCCCTAGTTATGTGACCACCGCCCAGCATAACAAATATGACTGGTTATAAATAATATAATACGAAATTAATAAATACTATATGATTGTCGTGTTGTCACGAGGGTAAGGGGTGGTCACTTAGCGATAGAGGGGAGCGTCAAACTATGAACATCTTTGCGTAACAAGAAAAACTCTTATTTTGGGAGGTCGCCGGTTCAATACCGGCCTCCAGCAATACTGACAGAAGTTTTCCAGAGTTTTCCTCAGTCAGAATATGAATTCTGTGATTGAAACATATGTTTTTTTATTTTTATTGTGTATCAATTCAGTTGTAAAACTAATTTACAAAGGAGAACAATAAATACAAGCTACAGTAGAATCTAAAACGAAAACTATCTTGTAAATGTATCAATAATGAGGGGGGAAATGTTTAAAAACTGGTATTTGACATTCATAAATACTTCACGCTATAACTAGATATTAGAGGGATAGATATAGGTAAAGTCTTGATAAATTGTATTTTAATAATTGTATGAACGTGTATTTAAATAAATTGAAATTGAAATAGTTACCAAAAGACAGACAAGTTGATCATGGGGTACTTGTTAGTTAGAGTCTGATCATTACAGTCACATTACTGTCTTGTGAGTTTATTCTGCTTCCGATGCAAACTTAGAGGGTTCGATTCCTTCTGGGCCGTTTAGTTTTCTAGTTTGATTTCAAAATAATCAAATAGATGCACATGTAAACACTGACTTTCGAATTCAATCCATTATACGTTATAGCAACGAATCCTGACTGTACTCCACTGAAAATCAGTTCTTATGGGACTGGGTAGTCAATAAACACATATGTATTCATTTATTTTCGTATTTGCTCTCAATTTACCTATAATTCGTAATTTAGTGTGAAAATGGCTAGTTTCTGTAGGAATGAAATGAAATAATTGAAGATATTTAAATAATCCCGCGTAAAATAGAGGTAAACCGGAAGTACATTAAATGTTACCCAGATGCCGGCTGGACTGCGTATTTAAATGAGCAACATAACCTCAATCAAAAATTCATGGATCCAACACGATCGCCTCAACAATTTCTTCAGTGAAACCAGGTAATGTGCGACAAATATTACTCTTATTAATGTTATTTAACCGAAATAATTAGCTTTATTCATTCATGTGCACTTATTTTAGGTTTCCTGATAGATACTGCTTCGTGTAGGGTAATTTGCAATCGATTCGCCGAGACCTTCTAGGGAGCCAAAGCCCATCCCCGCACCCTAGGAATGCTGTAAGTTGGGCGTACTTGGTCTAGGCCTAGGCCTACATCAGTTTCGTTCTTGACTTATTTTTATTCGTTGTTCTTCCACATCTTCTTTAACATTGCAGTCAAGTTCCTCGATCAGCCTAGTGAAGGCTTTAAGACCTACGAGGCCTAGGCCTATACTGAATTGTATTTTCTTTTCAGGCCCCTAGGCCTAGGCCTATCCTACGAGCAACAAAGGTTACTCAAGACCTGCCATCGATCTTCTTCAAGAATCGTCGCGGGATTCCTTCTCGACAGTAAACCCTGGAGCTAAAGATGGTGAGCAGGCCTAGATTTTTTTTATGATGGCTTGTTGTAGCCTAGGCTTAGGCCTAGGCTATGCTACGAGCACTGAAGTATAAGGAATAAGAAAAAAAGTTGTAGGCCTAGGCTAATTGTTTTTTTTTTTTTTATATATAATATGCCCACATTTGGCTTAATCAGGCCATCATGTAAGATCTGGTCAACCAGTAGAGACAGGCCTCCTTTTCTTCTCTCTTCATGCCGTTAGGCAATGCGTCACGTTCTGTTTTAAGTTTACTACATCTTCCCACTTTCTCCGTCTCTCACCACCTCCTTAGGAGTAAAACATTGATGAGTTTGTGCCTTGTGGTGGTTGGGTGATACAGCCTGTTGATGATCTATTGACATTGACTACGTTTATCAAGCGAGCCGAGCTCGTACTCTGCAGTCTGAACCGGATATAGTGCGTGCCGAATTTGCGTGATAAACAGCTAAGTTCGAACCCAACTCGGCGCGGGTAAGAAGCCGTGCCAGCACGCTTCATGCGATCTCAGATTTGCGTGGTAAACGTATGCGGGCCGAATTGCATCACGTGATCGAACTCACCGCCATGAAAAGTAAACGTTTCTTAAGCTGTTGCGCGGCAGATATGGCGTCCACCAAGTAGGTGTTGACAAAGAATTGCGATTTCTGCTTCTTCTAACTGTTTCACAGCCATCAGTTTTCTAAGAAAATTCGGGCGCCATGTAATTAATTTCGTTCAACCTTAGCATGTTCCATTTCGTAGGCCTAGACGTAACGGATGAGGTTATGTTCACTTCATTGCTGATGAGAGTCAGCTGTTACCTGCCACGCCTCCTCAACCGAGCTGAGTGTGAACTGGGGGGTGCGATCTGAAATTGTGTGATAAACAAGTACCGTACCGAGACCATAGATTGAGCTCGATCTGAGTAGTACGAGCTCGGCTCGCTTGATAAACGTAGTCATTGTATTGTAAGTAGCCTATGCCTAGGCCTATCCTAGGCCTTTGTGAAGTTATCGCACTGGAACTTTGCAAATCTAACTTAGGCTAGAGTCAGTGTATTTATTACCGCCCACTTAACGGCGATTCAGGTTTTTTTCTTCTTTAAAAATTGCCTAGCTTCAGTGCTAACCACTGTGCCAAATTTCAAGATTCAAATGTAAATTAAATCTTGATTTGTCATGGAATCGTACGTACAAGGACTACTTACACATGAAGTAGGCCTAGGCCTAGGTAGCCTGGGAGGCTAGATCTTATGTGAGTGTTCCTTTTTGTTTCAGAAGCAAGAAGAAATCTACACCTCCATGAATTTAAGATTTTATTATAAAAGTGACGTGATAGCCTAGTCCTAGTTCAAGAATCAAATCACACTCTTGCTATAGGAATTTTATAACGTTAATCTACATATATAACATCAAGACATACGAAGTGAATTAATTTTAGTTTTGCGTTTGCGTACTTCAAATTAAGCTATCTAGTCTATATAATATACATATTTCCTCAAGAATTGTGACAGAAAGAGACTGATAATAATTTTCTGAACCACCAAGTGAATGAACTTATTATGACAAGTGTTTTGCTTTTCACGTGTGTCCGTTTTTGTGGACGCACGTGTACTTGTATTTCCTTCCACACAGCCTTGGTTGGACGCAAGGTCGCAAGAGACCTAGCGTCAGTCTTCTTGTATCGTCGCGGGATTTCTCTCTACGTTCTTCGCGACAGCACAGAAGTAGCTGAAGATGGTGAGTAGGAGATTTTTTTTTATGGTGGCCCTATTTGCTAGGTTTTAAGATTATCTTATATTGTACATCCAGTGCCAGATGTAATTAATGTAGGCCTATCCAGTTTAAGATCAGTAGGCCTACTGACTTTATTCTTTGTTTTACCCAGTAGGCTATGAAAATACCTGAGAGATATCCCAAATCAATATGGTTGTCAGGGAAACAGCTAATTTACTCAGTCCATTCACTATTTTCAGTACTTAAGTTCTTCAGTACTCAACATTAAAATTAGGCCTATTTACAGTTACAGTTAATAATATATTTCTGGCATGCATCCAGCTAGTTAGTTCAATATCTCTTGGTGGATGGAGGTCACCATTTTCTTACGTTCCAGTACTTAGACTTCATATTACCTAGTACCTACATTTAAGTAGATAGGCCTACATGGGCCAATTGGTAGATCAATGGATGAAGATGAATATTTGTAGGCCTACTTCTAGTTTACCATTGCTATTTAGGCTTAGTATTACAATCAGATGTAGATTACTTGATGAATTTTAGATTACCCAGCTAATTAATGCAGTTTAATGAGTGTCCGGATAAAAGCAGAACGCGTGGGTTCGAGTCCCAGCGGGATGCGAGTCTTGAGCAATCCGTCCTAGTAGGTAGGCCTACCGTATTCAAAGCTGTAGTCCTAGATTGTGTTCGTCGTGTTTCAGGAACACGAGAAACCCCGTCGACGGCAACATTGTCAACATTGTCGCCGCTCGTCGTTGTGTAAGTGGACGTGTAAGTCGGAACGTGACTTTGGTGTTGGTTTTGAACACCTGAGCTGATTCCATTCCATTATCGTTCCTGACGGAAATTTGATTTTCGAGCGAGGCTTGGAAGATGGTGGAGTCAGCAAGGTTCCAACTGAATGAAATTGTCAACACTCAAGCGGGACCCTATAGGCCTAGATATTTGTTGGTCTGGTTTCAAACTAATTTTTGGTATAAGTAGTTTAAAGACTGAACATTTACTGAGGAAGTACACTAGATGCTCGGTAGGTCTACCTTTAAATGTACCTACCAACAATTTGAATTTTAAATTTAATTTTTATATAATTTATAAATATGCATTTTAAATTTTTAGTTTTTTAATCACGCTAGACAAGAATATTTTGTAATCTAATTTTTAAATTGGCCTAGGCTGTAGGCCTGTAGGCCTATAAAAAAATCTTTTTAATTTTGTTTCAAATATGAAATTGTTTCTCCCACTATGAACAAGATGAAGAAGTTGCTTGGTTAGCATCTAAAATGTTTTACCGAGATAAATTAAACCAACCAGTTCTGATATTATAAATCATATGTACACATTTTTGCTCTTCAGTTTGTTACGGTACTCATGTTTCCTTGAAGAAAATATTTTAATTGTACATAGGCCTATATGATGCTAATGTAGAGTCCAAATGTAAAATTTTAATCAATTATTATGCCTTGTCATGTCTGAAAGGTTAATCTGTGATGTTGACAAGCCAAAAAAAAATTATTTCAGCCTATAATCAGGAGAAAGATAATTTAGAATGATTTTTTTTTTTAAACTTTCCAGGGTTTCAAACATATCAGTAGAGCAGCTGCAAGTTAGTCTTCCTACTCCAATATTACCATAGTTTTTTTTGTTTAGGTATTTCCTCAGATTAATTAAAAAAAATTAATATTAAAAAATATAATAATTAATAATATTAAATTTATTAAATTAATAAAATACAATTAATTAATACAAAATTATTAATTTATTAAATTAACCAATTAAATAATACTAAATAAATAATAATTAATAATTAAAAAATAAAAATTAATTAATAATTTCCTCAGATATTTGAGTGAAAGACGAGCTCCAAAGTGTTGCGAATAGAGAGACGCCTGTTTTCAGTGTTGATGATTTCATTGAATTGGAGTAGTAAGCATGTACAGTACGTACTATGAAGTGAACACTAGGTCTGTTGCACACGTCGTATGGGAATAATTTAATTGTGTAATTTAATATTAGGCCTAATCTAGTACTGTACTAGTTGCTTGGACTGTTGCTGGTAAACATTGGACGGCCACTCTGCTATCGTAGCTCATAATCTTCCCAGGCTGCCGATGTGACCAAGGCCTACCAACTGTCAGACGTTTTAACCACTTTACCGTTTAAGACGTATGTATTAGCTACGTTTTTCATAAACCTCCCCGATCTGCAAAAGGCGTATATTTTTTACGTTTTGCGTAGTGGTAGTCTTCTTTCAGCTGTTAAAGGCGTATTTATACATTTTCTGGTATGTAGATGTTTGTAACGTGATCTCGCGTGTTCCTTGGTAACTTCTTAGTGATTTTTGCGTTGTTACCAACAGACGATCTTGATACTAAGAAAAGGAATGTCAAAGTAACAATGTTTGCAGATGATGTAGTTATATGGATCTCTCACAATGATGCCAGAATCATGGAGGGAAAGCCAATGAGGCCCTAGCAGCTCTGAAAATATAGACGGAGATAAATGACATGAAAGTAAAGAAATCAGAAAGTTACATTAGTTACATTTACAGTTACAGTTACATACATACAGCCTATACACCACGAAACACACAATACCAGATATCAAGATACAGTATGACAGAGTTGATTTAAAAAAAGAGAAGACAACACTGCATATGTATTTGGGAATGGCCACAGACAAGAAAATAACTGGAAATGCACATATTGAAAATATTGCCAAAACTAGTAAAAGAAGACTAACATTGATGAGAAGAATCGCTGGAACACAGTGGGGAGCCAGTGAGCAGACAATATCCACCACTCAAGGTCCGTAAATGCCCTGGCGGGGGCTCGACGAACTCCCAAGTCAGGTCGCCCCATCCATTTCCACAATGTTAAAAATCAAATGTTACTCAAATAGGAGAATCATTCAGAAAAACAAATAAATTTACCTGTCGAAACCAATTCTCGCTCAAAACTGCATTACTAATTGAATATAATTTAATTATACTTGTAGTCTATCTACATTTTTAAGTCAAGTATTCTGAAATCAAATTTTGCATAATAAATTAGTAGATTTAAGTAATAAACCAGTTTTTGTTGTGGGCACGAGAATGGCGATTTTCGTACTCATGATAACTGATAAGGTACCTAACTTTGAGGTTTACCGAACCTCCGCCAGGGGATCGACGGACCTTGTCCACCACTTATCAGACCTATGTGAGACCAGTTCTAGAATACGACAATGCTCATTCTAATAACAGCACCTTAACATTCTGTAGCAGCATTGGACCAAGTTCAAAACCAGGCACTCAGAATTGAATCACATGAGGGTTCAAAACAGCACCTATAGTAGCCACGGAAGCAAAAACCAGGATCCCACCTTTGCGAGACAGAAGAAACATTGCCGCAGTATGTCTACATGAAAAGTTGATTCGACTTGATGAGGGAGAATGAAATAGGCAAACATGCAAAGCATCGAAATCCCATAAAACATTTATTACAACAACCGAGGAAATCAAGCAAGAACTTATTGGACATATTCAGTATAAGGCCACAGAGAAACTTCCACTTCCCAGTATCAACATCGCTGCATTGGAAGTCTTATATAATTTATCAATAGAAAATCTTGACCACAAAAAAATCAACATACATAGAGGAGAAACTGAGAAAAACAGTATTAAAACATACATATATATGAGCAGTACCCTGAAAATGAATGGTTGAATGTCTACACAGACGGCTCGGCAACACCTGGAGTAGCCTAGGAAGAGCGGGAGCAGGAATTTATGGTAGAGCTTGAAGCATTCTATCCAGCAGGAGAAAATGGAAGTAACTTTGATGGTGAAATAGTGGCTATATGTAAAGCACTGGAAAGGATAAAAGAGGTACAGCAAAGGAAATGTGTCCTACTCTCCGATTCCAAAGCATCGATCCAGGCAATACTGTAGTTAGCAATGAAGGAAGCAGTAGAAGACATTATTTATACAATGCAAACTGCAAATATTACGATTACAAAATGCAGGAAAAGCTGTGAAACTACAGTGGATACCATCTCATTGTAACGTTCTTGGGAACGAAAAGGCAGACTACTTGGCCAAGCAAGGGAGTAAACTTCAACAGGAAGAAAAGGCACTCTCCTACAATGCAATCAAATCACACATCAAATTGGCAGCAGCACAAGGAACTAAGCAGAAGTAGAGGGAACAAGGAAAAGGGAAGAAATGGGAAAATTATACAACATCTACTTGGAGAGCAAATGCCTCTGTATTGGTTGACGAGATCCAGCATGATGGTCGGATAAACCAGTTGGTACGCATATGAAATGATGAGTTTTTTTACTACTTCAATCCCTTCTTGACAGCACATTATTTATTTAGAAAAAGATATTTTTCCCCATTTGACAGCCAAAACAGTGAAAAACGTTTTTTAAACAGAATTCAGTAATTTCAGTAACCGTCGTCACCCCTACTTTTACACTGATGTATCGTGTAGCGTCCACGTTCAATCCATCGGATGTTGTATAACGACTCATTTAGATTGCCCTCTGGTGTTTAGGGAGAACTTTTATTCATTAGGTGCTTTCTTTTTTTCTTTCATATTTAGTACAAGTGATAACTTATTTGGCCCCCCCCCCCTTTTTTTATTGCCTGACCAACAAACTGCTGCAAGCTCCAGTCCAAAGCCAAACAAGTCAACAATTGAGAAGCAAAGTGAATTTATAACTTCATGTGGCTCAAATATGGAAATTAAGTATTGGTTGTTTTTAATCTCGAGAGTAAGTCTAAGCTGACATGTTTACGTACTTTATATCCACCTCGAGAGAAGTTCCCATGCATAAAATAGCAAGTTTGTTTTGTTTTTGTTGTTATTGTTATTTATGATTTCATTATTATTAATTGTTTGCATAGCCTAGTTTTATTTAAGGTACTCCTTCGTAAATCAGTTTTTAGCCTATAACTGAATAGGATAGACATTAAATAAATAAATATCCATTGTAATTCACTTTGCTTCTTCTTCTTCTTACAAGCTAACTCGACTAGGTATATGTATAGTCGTGTGCTGCTGTTCTCATACGATCTGTGTTGTGCAGGCTAGTGTTAACTTTGTACGTACTATAGTTGGTGTTGGTATACCGGTGGTACTAAATGGATACGCATACGAGAGCTGCTGTAGCGAACAATGTCCCACTATGTAAGCGGTATGGAAACAAGACAAGCGCTGGTACTATCAAGTTGGTACTATCAAATTTTTCCTTGTGACAGTTGCATGTCTACCGGACAAAGAAACATCCTTGTTCTTAGGAATGGTATAATTGTAAAAAAATTATTTAAATTGAGATATTTTATTATTATTTAAATTCTGCTTCAAAGAATAGATAGACCCAGGGGACAAAAGTGTTGCTCTTAAAAATGGTACAATTGTAAAAAAAATTGTTTAAATTGTTTAATTGTTTAATTATTATTTAAATTCTGCTTGGAATAGACTGACTCAGGGGACATTTAAGTGCTGTGAGATTCTCTCACATTCTATCCAAAACAAATAGCTGAAAGATTTTTGTTGATTTCAATTACAGTTGGGCCCACTTTTAAAAAACTCTCTCTTAACAAAATTCTGCATTTAACAAATTAATTTTGATTCGTCGTACACAAAAATACGTACACGGCAATTTTGTTCTGTTTTAACAAAGTTCTTTTTTAACAAAGTAAAAATCAGCTCCCTTCTAGTACGTTACAAGGGGGCTCGAGTGTACTAATTAATTTTCCCACACATTAGGGAGGGGAAGATAGTAAATTACAATCTAGCTCTGTGAATCAATACTTCATGTAGGCAACCAATTAGAATGCCTTTTGAATGCCAATGCCGAGCGATAAGTATGTAGCATGTATTATTTTTGTATGCCAAATGGCAAATCTTTTAAAAGATCAAAGAATTAATAGGCATATGCATTTGATACCGTTCTGTGATTACATACATGTGCATATTGCTTTTTTTGTTTAACGTACACTTTCTAATTAATTAATTAATTTGTATTGTTAGTGTATCTGGTTTACTTATTTGTGAAATGTTCAAATTGGTCTATAATTTTGTATACAGTATACCTACATTTTCAATAGGCATGTAGGCAGTTACGCAGATCCATGTTACATGGACTTCGAGACTAAATCTTCGGAGACCTACAGTCTACACATTAAAGATTTGATAATGATGATTTGATCAAGTTTATAGATCTAAATGTAGGTAAATGAGAGATCCTAAGCATTAAACATGGCATTTAACTAATCAATTGGCAATTCTATAATATGGGGGTACTCATGCATTTTGTTTGTTGGGACTTAGTAAACTAATTTTGTATAACATATACGCAAAACTTAATTTTATTTGTTCCAACTTGCTTCATAAAGGCAATGAATGCAAGATATGTATAGCAATTGCTTGTTTCCATACTGTTTTATAGGGAAACCATACCCCTTTTCTTTGACCCTGTTACTGAATGGATTACAAAATATTACACATAGAAGAAATACATCAAAGGTTTCAATCTGTGACTGTTATGCTAGGCTAGTCTAGTGCACAGGTGTTTTTGGTATTACTTTTTTTTTTAGTAGGCCTAGTCTTTTTTCAAAAAATTATTGTACCGGTAATGTTAAAAATATGATATATATTATTATGCTTGGTATGCTTAAATACATTTTAAAAAATAACAAACTTTTTTCGGGCAGGGGAGTGAACGTTGAGTTTCTTTTAAAGCCCCTCAACTTACATTTGCCAATACCTTTCAAAAATTAGGGCAAGTAGCCCATATCATCTATATTGTATGAAATTTACAATTTCAAAACTGGGAAAACCAAAATGCTGTGACCTAATAGTTTCTGGGAGAAATAAATAGGTAAGACTAAAATATGGTTAATTTGTTGCATTTTTTCCGTTTGGCATGGAGAAAAACTTTTTTAAATTATTTTTACAGTATTTAGCTTTCTATAAAACAAAGTTACATTTTATTTTACATTCAAGTAGAATATCAATATGAGAAAAATAGAAACATACTTTTGTTTTAATTATTTAGTTCAACCATAGATATAAATAAATGGTTCAACTTAGACACAACAATTAAATGGTTCATGCTTACTGTTTTGAAATATGTACCTACTGTATTTTTTTGTACTCCATCCATAACTTTGATAGGCCTACTGGCATACATGGACCTGGACTACTGGGCCTACTACCTTCAACACTACACACGCACTGTATTGTATTTCAGAAAGGGCATAAGTCACATTTTGAAAACAAAAGTAAGTTTAATTTTTTGTCATACTATCTATCTAATATCTATCTATACTTAGACCCTCATTTTGGTGCGGAAACAATGTGAGTCCAGTTCTTTTCTATGGTACAAACAAATTAGATGAGAAAGTTCCGGTTTATTGCAGAAAGGTTGTGAGAGTTTTTTTTTATTGATTTATCTTAAAACTATTACTTGGTGGACTTATGCCCTTTCTGAAATAGGCTACTGTACATTATTCAAATATGTAATTTCAAACCTATTTACATAAACAGCATCGTTGAATAATGAATATTTAAGGAAGTTCTTAAAAGTGGTACAAGCAATGGAGGCTGATGTGTTGTAGAATTTCGTCTCGTTGCACGAAAAAGTTTGCCGCTAAATGCAAAGCGTCGTCTCGGTATAGGGAATTTTCGTGATTTCTCTATGGTATTATAACTAAATTAGAGACTATATTCTGATTTCTGAATATATAAATACATACATTTAATAGTATAGTTTAACTTCATATTTCATGAAAGATTAAATGATTTCCTAGTACCTTCCTAGTACCTTGATTTCCTTTTACCTTTATAGGTAAAACTAGAAATTTCAAACATCGTTATGGTGTGGAAAATGTTCCGTGACAAAGAATGCATCAAAATTTACAAATTTTCACTAATTATTGTTGTCTACACTCTACATATTATTTCACTTAAATGAAGAGTTTATATTTCAGATAAAACTTGTTCACATTTATTAATACTAAAATCTAAATGTAAATTAATTGCCAATATTTTAATAGAACTTTGAACAAGTTTAAATAAAATAACTGTTTGAAATTGATTTCCTCAACACGTCAACATCAGTGAACTGAATAGGTACATTGCTTTCTTGAAATAAATGAATTTGTAATTCGTGTTGTCTGAATTGTTGGCATTGTTTGCGGTTTCATCGGGAAAGGAAATATGTTCATATCTAAAATAGAAACTAAACGATTTTATGACAGTCTAATACAGCAAACAATAGTTCACGTACCAATACCAAATTAATTGTCAATTAAAGTTGTCAACCTAAAATAAGGTGCTGTTTATGTAAATAATTTGAAATTTCCAAATGTAACACTTAACAATATTATGGTTGTGCAGTCACGGCCAATTTACACAAATCGTAAAACTCGTTTGCATCGAGTGTGTGAAATAATGACGCACAGATTATTACCCACTTTTGAAAGGTTACGATTTGCAAATGGCCGTGGTTGTATTCGTAGTTCCCTACAGCAGCTTGGTGATGGTGTATCGTGTACCACTGGTATAAGTAGAATAACAATAGATCTGTTCATTTTGGCTGCAACAATTATGTGTGTGTTAAACAAAACTCAGTTAAAACAACAACAAAAATCAGTTCAGGTAATTAATGATTATTGATTAATGACTAACGTACTAAATTTATTTATTGGATAGGTAATGTCGTCCCTCTGAAAACCAGTTTCTATAACTGAGCGGGTCGACGATAAATGAAACACATTATTTAACTGTAACCGTACAAACAAAAACAAAAAATTTCTATATTATATAGGAAGTCCATGGTATTATTATTAGAGATACGTTAATTATCGTTTTAGGCTTCAGATGCTAAACCGATAAACATCATGTTTGAAAACGCTATTCAATGCTAATTTTGCAAAAAGTAAGATGTTCCCATATTACTATTGAGATTTAGTTAAGAAATGCATTATAAAGTACTATAATCCTTTACATAGTTACGATTGGATTGATTTTAAATATCTGCACATAATTTTTTATTAGAAATGCAATAAACCCCATCATATTCAAGGTTTTGATGAAAAGAAAAAAGTAGATAACTACAAAATCTTAAATTTAGAAACAAGAAATGCTAAATTTGGAGAACATACATGCTAAAAGACGTATCTCTATATATATATACTGGATTAAAGAGAGGCCAAAAGGCTGGTAATATGATAGGTAGAAGGATAGACCCCAACAGCTTACCTGAACTGTAGACCGTTCTGGTATAGAGATTAAATAACAACATATATAATGGACAACACAAGTTTTCCGAGATGTTTCAGTACAAGACCTTGATCACTCGGGAGTAAGAAGACTACTAACTAACTAACCTAACCTATGAACTAAACTAGCTGGCCCTATTGACTGTTGGGGGGAGGGGGGGGGGGGGAGAGTGGCAGAAAGAAGGGGTCGGGAGGCTAGGAAGGTGGAGGGGGAAGCAGGGACATGTTTCCTCTTCACCGGATGTTTAAGTTGAGCGGAGTGCGAGATTTAGTTATCCACTGGTCTCTGTCTGGTTATCCACAAATCTCTCACTCCGCCCAACTTAAACATCCGATGAAGAGGAACCATGTCCCTGCTTCCCCCTCCACCTTCCTAGCCTCCCAACCCCTTCTTTCTGCCACTCTCCCCCCCTCCCCCCCAACAGCCAATAGGGCCAGCTAGTTTAGTTCATAGGTTAGGTTAGTTAGTAGTCTTCTTACTCCCGAATGATCAAGGTCTAGTACCGAAACGTCTCGGAAAACTTGTGTCGTCCATTATATATGTTGTTATTTAATCTCTAGACCACAACGGTCTACAGTTCAGGTAAGCTGTTGGGGTATACCCTTCTATCTATTATCCAATCCAATTTGTCTCTCAAGCAGTGAACCTCCACCCCCAATCGCTGCTCTTCAAAAACTCCCTTGCCAGTCTCCGTCAGCAGAATAAAGAACTAGAAATTCAATGGATCCCTAGCCACTGCCAGATCCTGGGCAACGAAAAAGCTGATTTCTTGGCCAAAAAAGCTACGAAAGCTGCTCCTCCACAAGCTGCGGCTACGTCCTTCAGAGGTGCTAAAATCAAGATCAAGACAGCCATCAAAAAGGCGTACAAAAGCACATATGAAGAGGCCTTACGAGCCAAAAGCTGGTGGGCAGAGATCAACAGAGGACCTGATAAAAATTGGTCCAGAAAGACGGCCACCGCCCAGTTCCGGCTGGCAACAGGCCATGACGTCCTGCAGCATCACCTGAGCCGCTTTAACATCAGCAAAGAACCGGCAACGTGTAAATTGTGCAGCTCCGATGTACAAGACAGGGCACATCTTTTTAGATGTGCTGCCCTCAAGGTTTTTATCGACTCCCTGCCCAATGATATGAGCAGGCCAGAAAAGGAAGCAGTTTTATATTGGATAGTAAGACAAAAGAATGGCTGAAAAAGCCATCTTGGCACAAGAAGGAAAAAAAAAAAAAAAAATCTATTATATATATGTGTGTATTAAATGAATGCACTGGATAATGTACACCACTGAAAATCAGTTTAATAATCGAGTGGGTAGACCATGGACACTAGCCTAATTTATTTAACGACACTTTATACCAAAATTATATCCAAAAACTAAACCACAACACACAGCTTAGGCCCTATTAACATATTAAAAAGCTAATAACTTTGAGAATATCTCCCACTGAAAATCAGTTCAAATATAATTGAGTGGCGGTAGCCAATAAATAAGTACACATTTATACAGCCGATGCTCTAACTATCATCTATAAACTCAAATCACAAGAGTAGAAATACCAAATTAATAAATTCAAACAAATAAATAAAAGGGGGTTGAAAGTGGCGGAGAATGTCCCCCCGCTGTAAACCAGTTTTGATTTCGCTCGGTCTACAGATGTAACTGTGGTCTGCACTAACGCTAAAGTTGACTTCTCAAATTGAAGCAACGCAGTCTATATTACACACACGTGTGTTAAAAAAGTAATTTGCTTTTATGGCTGAAAAGGAATAATTACTTTTAAAAAATTACAAACGGGATTCAAATTGTTCTTGCAATGTTATTTAAAAACAAAAATGATAGTAAGGAACTTCTTTTTTACTTTTTCACACATGGGGCCTGACTACCTACAAGATAAGATAAGAATTGTATTTATTGGCTTTTTTCAGCTGTTTTTTACACACATACACATTTTGTATATTTATTTACACATATAGACAATTTTACACCAGGTTAAAGTTTTGATAAATTTACATTGTTTACATTTAAAATCATCCAATTATTTAATTTCTCTTATAAAAGGAGGTAAATTATTGTTATTTTTGTAGTCGTTAATCCCAGAATAAAATATCGACTTCATTAGTTCACTTGTCTTACAGGTTTCAAAAATAGAAAGTTAACTGGATATTGTAAAATTCAGACCATAGATGATTTTGTTGTTGTACATAGTTATCGAATTTGAATTAAATAAATTAAAATATAAAACGATGCTCGAGTCAATAATTTGTACATATAATTTTAACACACATACTTGTTGTTGCCAAAATGAATGTTCTATTGTTGTAAGTAGACCCTATAATGTTGAGTGTCAATAAATGTTGGCAGTGAAACGTCGCGCCTGGTATGGTCAGCCTAAAACTTAACAAGCGCGTAATACATTGTGCAACTCTCAAAATCTCTTCGTTTTGGTACTTGTGTACGAAAAAGAAAGGGGGGGGGGGGGCCTTTAGCTAAAGTCACTTAAGGTAAATCTATTTCATATTTTGCGTCTTTGAATTTTTCATTCGAGTTTCGACTAAATTAGTAGGGAGTAGGGATAATGAAAAATGGTGATGTAAAAACTTTAATACCGGTATTGCATTTTAGTGGCACTTGCTCGATATAGTTTTATTAAAGAGAACAATATATAATACAAAATTTAATTGCCAATTGGTGACTTTGGAGCCGTCATATACGTACTGCTATCGGCGTAAGATACAAGGTGTTGTCGTCACGTATTATGTAATAAACGATGCCAGGTATCAAGCCATTTCCCCTCCACCTTACCACCTCCACTCAGTAAGCGCTTGCGAGAAAGGAATGCAGGGAGGGTTGCGGCAGATCGCACACCCATTATGCCAGGTGTTATGTTAAAAGTAGCAATCTTTTGATGTAGTTAAAAGTTACAATTTCTCAATTAATTTTCAGGTGTATGGAATAATCACAAAAAACTGGTATTAAATTAACTTTTGAATTTTAAAAATAGCTTGACACCATGAGTTTTATAGCAATGGTCTCGTCATCATTATAATTTTCAGACTGAGCCAAAATCGTTAATATTCAAGCTATTTTTAAAGTTCAAAGTTAACTTTATATCAATTTTTTGTGATTATTACATATATCTGAAAAGTATTTGAGAAATTGTCACATTGAACTACATCAAAAGATTGATATTTTTAACAATGACATATGTGTGGCTTAATGGGTCTGCAGTCTACCGCAGTCCTCCCTGCATTCCTAAGTGCTTAATGAGTGGAGGTGGTAAGATGGAGGGGAAATGGCTTGATACCTAGCATCGTTTATTACATAATCCGTGACTACAATACCTTGTATCTTACGCCGATAGCAGTATAGCAACAAAGCACAATAAATTATGTATAATGTCTCCCACTGAAAATCAGTTCTTGTAACTGAGTGGGTCGACAATAAATATTAAATGCAAATCTATTTATTTTATTTACATTGGAATGTATTTATTTACCACCTTAGAGAAAGAGGGATAGCGATTTCAATTGTTGTACGGGACGGCAATGTCTTAACCGGTGAAGAAAGCCTTGCGATTAGTCACGGGTCACGAAAAAAGTAATACACATCCGCTTGCGTTCAATGCCGTTCGTTTATTTTGCAATTAAACCATTTTTTCGGCCTCTCGAGAAATATAATTTAACTGTGCGAGTTTTGGTATCACCATTTTTCATGTCCTATGCCAATTAGTAACGTTACAATATAGACTGTCGCCCAAATAAGGACATGTCTTTGGGGTAATGCTTTAACAGGATTTAGGTGTGGTTTTACTAATTTATTGAAATGAGTTTAGAGGATAGATCAACTTAACATGAACATGTCTCTTCAAATATAACTTCCTTGCAATTATCTTGGGGCAAATCAAACTTAATTCTTTGAGAATAGTTACTTTTGTTCAAGAGATTAAAACTCCAAATCGTTTCATCTTAATTTTGAACATTAAATTGCATATCTTTGCATAGTGTGGTTACACGTTATAAGAGTACGGTACCAAATGTGAGATTTCGAGTGTTGCACATTATGTAGTACGTAGTCTGCTTTAATAAAAACTAAAGTTTCACTAAACGGTTGAATTTCAATCAATTTACGATTCGTTGTGCTGACCATATCAAGCCTGGCTGCCAAGTTTATTTATTCTCGACTTTCTGGGTGTGCTTACTGGGTTCGGTTTTGGTTTGCAAACTGTTGGCTTCTCTCGCACTGACGGGGCTGATGATGAACTTGCTGGAAAATTTTGCGAGTTCGTCATCAGTCCTGTCTTTGCGTTGGGAAGAAAACTCTGTGAAGCTGAAAAGTTTCGATGCTAAACCTGGTCGCTTGAAAATGCAAAAGAACTAGGGATATAAAAGGGCATTTTGGCTAATTTCCTGAATTTTTGCTTAATTTTTTGTAATTTTTCCTAGATATTTCTTAAATTTATGAAATTTGTTATAATTGTTCATAAATTTATAGAAATATTTATAAATTTTGATGAAATTATTATAATTTTCATGAAATTTATAGAATATTTAATATTTCTATTGTAATGTTATTGGAATAAATAAGGATGGAAAAAAAGACTATCAGTTTAATTACCCACGAAGGGTTAAAACCTATTATTGTTGGTTGATTGGTCTATTGGGAAAGGAAGTATCCAGGATTTGGCCTTGGAAAAAAAGACTATCAGTTTAATTACCCACGAAGGGTTAAGCGTGGGAAAGAAAAGGATTAAATAACAAGTAAACACAACAGCATGAGTTCAACAACATGTATTGAGCAAGCAAGGTTGCACACAAATGACATACAAAAGTAGGCTATGTCCAATGGCCTTGAAAAAACAAATGGCTAGGGATTAGCGTGTAGGATGCTTACAAGCTCATTGCTTCGGAGGTGTGCATGGCATGTAGTCGAGAAGACGAAGATGAAGATGTTGGAAGTGTGGCCAGCAGATCGTTGAGGAGAGGAGAGGAGGAGAGGAGAGGAGAGGAGAGGAGAGGGAGGAGAGGAGAGGAGAGGAGAGGAGAGGAGGGAGAGGAGAGGAGAGGAGAGAGAGG
>OX246744.1:9209817-9394817 GCA_945910005.1 Isoperla grammatica
GGAAAGGATGGCCAGTGTAGTGTTATGGGCATGTCCATATACCCTCTTTAACCTATACATGTGGTGCATAAATATATTATGACAATACACGGAAAGGAAGTTGTAGTATGACATTGACGGGTATTTGAAACATTGGTATAGTTCTCTTACAACAACTTCGGTAATGCTTTCGTCATCAATCAATGACGTGTTTACGGTCTCGGCCAACCCGAGCAGGTGTTTGGATTAGTCACGGCCGCTGGTTGGTTGCCGCTCGCCCACCCGTGACGGAAGCATTACCGAAGATGTTGTACCAATACTGTAATAGACGCTATCGCTTATATCGATTCGCTTATAGCGATAGCGTCTATTACAGTATTTGGTTGTACGGCCTTAGGCCTATACTGTCTGTTATTGAGAGCCGCTTGCAGAACGCCTGCACAGTACCGAGCCGGGCAACCAGCAACACACCTTCTCAGCGCTGCTCGGAGGCGGCGGCGGAGCGGGGAACTAACACTGACCGCCTGCACAGAACCGAGCCGGCAACCAGCAACACACCTTCTCAGCGCTGCTCGGAGGCGGCGGCGGAGCGGGGAACTAGCACTGACCGCTGCACAGAACCGAGCCGGCAACCAGCAACACACCTTCTCAGCGGCTGCTCGGAGGCGGCGGAGCGGGTAACTAACACTGACCTCTTGCGTGCAACCAGCATGCCTAATCTCGAATCTTGTTGTAGAGTGCAGACAGTTTTAACATAGTTGGAAGCTCTACCCTCTAGTTATGTGACTACCGACCAGCATAACAAATATGATTGATTATAAATAATGATAAATAACTTATTTAATTAGTTATGTAATGAAATAAAAATCACAGTCATAATGATTATAATGTTCGATACATTTATCATTCAGTCTGTAGGGCTTACCAAACCACAGCGCTATCATTACCCAAATTTTCGGTTTTATGTTTCAATCTTGAGATATAATTAAAAAATGAAAATATTCTGCGGTTTTTTGACGTATAGAGGTATCCTTTGCTCTACGGGATTTGTTGCTATGGAATTGTTTTATTAAATGCTATTTTCCATAAGAAGAACAAACTCCATAACAACCATAAACAAATTGTATATTTAACTCGATTCTGCATGCAGACTTCAATCATGGGAGGGAAGATCATAAGCTCCTTCATAGATAACTTCTTCCCTGAACAATGTTATTATTTTTAATAACGCCGCAATACGAGACAGACAGAACATCGCAAGTTTGAAGCGACATCATGTAAAAACCGTATCTCTTCATCAGGAACTCAAACATCCATGACCTCTTCACCAGAAGCCACAGTGATATAATGTGTTGGACCACAACCTCAAGCTCTTCAGCAGGGGACCATATTACTTTATATACTATATGTTGGTATGAAATGATAAAACTATATTTTCCTGCATAGAGACTATTTTAATTCCTATTTATTTAATATCATTTTCATATGAAATAAATAAAGTATAGTAATATAACAAAGTATAAGTATAATGAAGTATACTCCGCGCGTGTCGCATCTCGTCAACTCGTATCCTCTGAAACTAAAAGGTTTCATCTATCATCGTTTAGTAACTGATCAAAAATCCCACCACACAAATGTCAGAACCCTCGTTCTTTGGGCTGGTCCACACAGATTTTTAAGACATAATGCATAAGGTTTCAACAATGAAAACAACCTCTTAAAACTAAAAACAACGTCTTAAAACTAAAACTTTGTGTGAACGCCAGTAGATTAGATTAGATTAGATTAAAACACTTAAAGGCTGCAAATGGGCCACAACTACCCGGTGGCAACCTATCCAAACCTCCCCCCTCCCCACCCTCCCTCGTCACCTCCTTTTTGTCATTCTATTTCTAAATTCCTTTACTGACTCGCACTCAACAACCTCCTCGGGTAACTCATTCCATTCCCTTACCGTTCTCTCAACAAAACCAAACCTACCCAGATCACTTCTCACTACCCGACGCTGAAACTTCCAATTATGATCCCCCCTCCCTCTATAAACTCCTTCTTGCAACCTGCTCTGGATTTCCCCCCACCCTCCTTTCCCCCTAGCTGCTCTATATAAATTACACATCCTATCACTCCTCCGTCTCTCCTCTAAGGACTCCCAACCCAGTTCCCCCATCATTGCTGTAACACTATCATAAGCCCTTACCACATTCCCTAACCTATCTTCCACATACCTCCATCTCCTAACTTGTCCTGTAACCTTCCTTGCCGCCCTACGCTGCACCTTTTCTAATTCCATGACTTCCCCTTTCCTATATGGATCCCACACTGCACCACCATATTCCAATATAGGCCGTATCACTGTTTTGTAAGCCATATCCTTTACCTCCCTACTAGCTCCCTTCAAATTTCTCATAACAAACCCCAAGTTTCTATATCCCTTTCTTACACTTTCCTGCACCTGGTCCCCCCATCCCAAATCTTCGGCCAATAAAATTCCCAAATACTTATACTTCTTTACCTTTTCTAGAACTACCCCCTCAAGAAAATACTCTCTCGCATCCCCTTTTAATTTACGCGTGAACCCAACCAGTTTACACTTTCCCGCATTCAAACCCATCCTATTAACATCAACCCACTCCTCTATCCTGTTCAAATCATCCTGCAACAACTTAGCATCCTCCACCCCCTTAATCACCCTATACAAGACGCAATCATCAGCAAACAACCTTAATCTTGACTCAATATCCCTTCCTATATCATTAATAAACATTATAAATAACAGTGGACCCAGCACCGATCCCTGCGGCACCCCCGATGTAACTTCGATAGCTGCTGATATGCTACCCCCCACCCTTACCCTTTGCGACCTATTTGCTAGAAAATCTCCCATCCACCTTACAACCCCTTTATCTGCAATCACACTATCAACCTTCCTCATCAAAATCCCATGAGACACTTTATCAAAAGCCTTTTCAAAATCAAGGAAAACTGCATCAACCTCCTCCCCCTTATCTAGAGCCTCCCCTATATCCTGAACAAGACCTATCAATTGCGTCTCGCAAGAATACCCCTCCCTAAACCCATGCTGGCTATCTACCAACCATCCCTCCCCCTCCAACACCTCCCTAACATAATTTGCTACTACCTTTTCCATTATCTTGCTCCCTACCGAAGTGAGACTAACAGGTCTGTAATTCCCTACTTGACTTCTATCCCCCCCCCTTATGTATTGGCACTACAAGTCCTTCCCTCCAACCCTCCGGTATAGTACCTTCCCTTAACGATTTCCTGCAAATATCCCCTACAAACCTAACCACCCCCTCCCCCCCAATTTTCAAAAATCTACACATCAACCCATCCTGCCCCGATGCCTTTCTCCCTCCCATCTTTCCTAAAACCCTTCTTATATCAAGATTCGTTATCGTGAGTGGCTTGCTACCCCTCCCCCCTTCCCACTGCATACTAGAATCTTCCCTCTCTTGGAATACCTCCCCATAGTGTGAGTTTAAAGCCTCCGCTTTGTCCTTATCACCAGTAAATAACTCATCCCCAGTCCCCTTAAGTGTGGGTATTTCGCCCCCCCCCTTTCTGGTTCCTTAGATGTAGATACAACCTTCTCCCTTTACCTTGGAATCCCTCATCATCCATTAAGTGCATCATATAATCATCCTTTGCATCGACCTTTGCCCTATTAAGAACTCCCTCCCACTCCTTAAGTTTCTCCTTACCTTTACCAGTCTTCCTATACCTCTTATATATTTCTCTGCACTTCCTCTTCAACCACCTAATTCTTTTATTATAATATACTGGGTCAGTCCCACCCCCCTTAGTCACCTGCGGCACAAACCTTTCCAACAAGCCCCTATATATCTCCAGAAAACTTTCCCACATTTCATTTACTCCCACATCCCTACTAGACCACTCTTCATACATTACCAGTAACTCCCTTTGCAAACCCTGAACATCAGCTCTATCATATCTCCAGATTGTCTTGTCCCTACTTTCACTATTATTTCCCTGCCTTCCCTCCCACCCACTACCTAGTGCAGTACGTGTTTCCTATGATCCAACTTTACGACTACGCGTTAAACCTTAAATCTTATGCTTAAAAAATCTGTGTGGACCATCCTTTTCAAAAGAGCCGCGCAAGGAAACAACGTCTTAAAACTAAAACTTTGTGTGAACGCCAGTACGTGTTTCCTATGATCCAACTTTACGACTACGCGTTAAACCTTAAATCTTATGCTTAAAAAATCTGTGTGGACCATCCTTTTCAAAAGAGCCGCGCAAATCTGGAAGTTATTCCGGACCGTGCCGGACCGTGCTCCTTCTGTTCGGTAAAAAAAGAATGCCACGACTACCATCTGATTCCTCACATAAAATTAAAGAACACATCATTATTTATTATTGATTTTGTTTTTACATGTTGGTGACCACTGTTTTGACAGCTAGCAGCAGTTTGAGCAAAGTTTGAGCCTCATCCGCTAGGCGGAGCCTCCATCAGGTTATTCAATGGCGGCCTTGACAATACGCCACTTGTAGGAATGTCACTTTTAAAGGGATAAAATATCTTGACTAAGAAACGACAGTTGATCGAAGTGTTATTAAAACAGTGTATTCAGCCAAATCTACCGGCCTATAGTTAGTTCTTACACTAGTGATTATCTTATCGTTTGGAGAACGGTATTCCGATAGCATTGATCTAGCCAGCCTCGGCCAGTAGGCCCTAACCTGGTTCTCGCACATGGGATGGAGCTCACGTACCCTAGGCCGTAGGCAGGCCTCGATAGTTCGATCACAACTGCGAGCTATCAGAAGTTGGAAGTTTGGAGCAAAAGTATGTATTTGTTATTACATTACTTCGGAAGTGTACTCTTATGCATATTACTGGTGATAATGATAATGCTATCTTAGCCGTCCAAGCGCCGCGGTGGCTAATGGTCCTACTTAGGGGACGTGGGTTCGAATCCCGCATGAGGCAGGTTTTTTTATTTTCCCTAATTTAGCCTCCATCTTATTCCTGGCAGGCTGTTGCATTCTTTTGAACATAGGCCTGTACTCGTCAGCCGGGTACTCGTGGCCACGGCGGCTCACTGCATTCACAAGTACGACCCGACACTTGTCACTACCAACCTAACTAGTCTCACAGGGGGGTACTCGTCAGCCGGTCTAGCCTAGGTCTAAGTTAGGCTATTACATGAGTGAGACCTAATTTCAATTTCAATTTCAATTTATTTCATCCGTAGACATATACAAAAATACATGTATGGACAGTGCTCGAAATAAGGAATTAATCACGTATACCACAGGCGCTAGTCTGACCTAACTTAGTCCAATGCGAACTAGAAATCTTTGATATACACCCGAATGCGCAGTAGATTTTACCGGACCAACAAAGCGGGCCAGCTCGGTTAAATCGAGCCAGCTGTGCTTGATATACGCGTAGCTCGGTTTCACTGCAACGTGACGTGATAATTGCTGATGGACGAATCCAGTTGCAGCAAACAACTAGCGCTAAGGCCGGTTCAGACACTTTGCTAAGGATTATGGCTGGAAGTTGAACATACGGAAATGCGTGTAGGCGTTCACACGACACGACATCGCTAACGACTAGCGCTATGACTAAGAAATGTTAACTAACTTTTAACCTAGGCTTGTAGGTTAGGGGGCGTGTGTAGCACCGCTGGTCAAAGGTGGTTGCTCTTGGAAATAGTCACAACGTAGCAGGCGGTGAGTCTAGTTTTTAGTGCGGCTGTAGTTAGCCCAATATTAAAGGTATTGATATACGGTTCGGCCTATCGCCGTGCGAGCTAATCTAATCCGAACTTGCTCCTGTGATATACGTAAAATAGACAGCAGCCCTTCTGGCTACTGTCTTGTAGCTTTGGCAGCACGGTTAAGAATTGAATAGCCCGATTTTTTAAATTAATATTTTTGTTTTATTACGTAATTAACATATCTTCTTCTTCTCAAATGCCCACATTTGGCCATCATGCCATCATGCTGGATCTGGTCAACCAGTAGAGACACGCTTCTCTCTCCACCCTCTTCATGCTGCTCGGCATTGCGTCACGTTTACCTGCCAGTTTTGGACATACAAACAGGTGGCTCCTGTCCTGCTCCCCATTTCCACACAGCTTGCAGGTACTCGTCTCAAACACCCCTATTCGGTGGCAGTGATGATTTCAGACATTTTTCCTAGGGGGGGCTGATAAAAATCTGGGGTGTTGCTAAATTAGCAACTCATTGTATGGCTTTTTTTTGACGCCGTGACAAAAGGCAGGGGTGGAGGGGGTTACGGTCTCTGTTGATGCCATCCTTTCAGTTTCCGAATAAAATAAATAAATAAATGCACATTTAGAGTCTACCCACTCAGTAACTAAACTGATTTGCAGTGGGGTACTTTAATTTAAAGTGACTTAACCAACCCTGTAGGCTTCGAACACCATCGACGAGTGAGCGATAACCAATCAAAGATCGATATTTCGAATATGAGGTGATTCCTATTTGCCCTTCTTACCTTTACCTAACATCGTTTATTTAAAAAATAAAATGTTGCAACATTTATGTAGATGAGTTTTTCGTGAAAATCGATTTATTTCCTAGTCCTATATGAGGTGGAAAAATATAGGCCTACCTCATTTTCTTGTATTTTGGATTTTTTTTTGCAAATTTACATTACTTCATGTGATTTTTTCAATCTGCTAGATATGGCTGAAATCATCACTGTTCGGTGGAGATGCTTCCCTAGAAGATCGTGCTGCGTTTTTAGCCTGAACTGGGCCGTTTCAATTTGCCGTGGAAGATGGTTGGCGGGCCTTTTTGAACTCATTGTATATTCCTGCCATGGCTTGTTTCTACCTTTCTAATTAACATATGAAATTACATTTTTGGTTTTGAAATTATAGTGAACAAAATGTTGACTAGTTGACTAGTGCATTCGCCGGTCGCGAGCGCGGTGGCACATGTGTATAGGCTAGGCGGGCGGCGGACAGCACGAAAAATATGTCTTGAAATGTTTCTCACGTTCTAGTCTCATAAGAATAAGATTACTGGTTTGATACATAAAACACTATAACGCAGTGTGTATTGAGAACACATGGCACGTTTGATTTTAGAAAAAACACTATAATTATAATAATAATAATAATAATAATATTTATTCACCATTCGACTTGTACAAGATACAAATATTGGTTTCGTCAAGATGCTTATATCGAAATATTAATTCTAATTCTAATTCTAGGTAGGCATTTAAATATAAGCCTTTAAAAGGTAAGCAATTGAGTAGCCTATGATTACAGGAAGGTTAAACCAGTTGATACTAAGAATAAAATGAGATAAGATACATTAGATACACATTAGACATTAGATTAGATTACATTAGATTAGGGCACATAGTTGAGTTGAGGATCAAAGCATAAAGTGACAAAAGGTGACAAGATCGATATACAATATGGTACAATGTGGATGACGAGATAACGATACATTTATATTTTAATTACTTAGATATAAGTTGTTAACAAGCAGGCTCACTCACAGAGGTAGTCTTTTAAAGAGTAAAAGCTGTTGGATAAAAGAAATGTTTTCAGGTTGTGTTTGAAGGAGGGCAGGGTGGGAGATGTTTTAATGAGATTGGGGAGCTTATTGTAGAGGGTGGATGCAAGGTATTCAGGACCTTGAGAAAAAAGAGTCAGGTGGTGGGAAGGTCTGTGGACCTGGAGACTGGCTCTGGTGTTATGGGAGTGTATTGATGTGTTAAGACTAAGAGGGAAGAGATTTGGATAATGTGTTTGTAATTTGTATATAAACTTGAACGCAGCCCGTCGAGCTGCCTGGTATATACAAGTGGCAGCCCGAGTACGTTTTGGGCAGCCTCGGGCTGCCGGGCTGCCGTTAATTTCGAGCACTGTGTACAGTACCGGTATATGGACATCGTCAATATAAAAGATATCTTAAAACTAATGGTACACAACAAAGCAAAGACATACATCCCTAATAGGTATTTTAAACAGCTAATAATTAATGTTTATAGTATACGCAACATCATTTTATTCAATGGGTTGGGCAGTGGAGAAAGAATAGAATTCATCCAGGTTATAGAATGCATTACTTAATAGGAAAGATTTTGGTTTGTATTTGTAAGAAGGTAATGATGCTGATTGTTTTGTAGATAGCAGGATGAAGAGAGAAGAAAAGGAGGCCTGTCTCTACTGGTTGACCAGATCTTACATGATGGCCTGATTAAGCCAAATGTGGGCAAATGATAAAAAAAAAAAAATGATTGTATATTTTCATGCATAGGTATTGGGGGCTATGTTTGAATGAATGAAGGTTAAAGGGCTTGTAAAAGATATTAGATCTAGATCTAGTTTCGTGTGAATGGCATGAAGTACTGAGTGGGAACAGGTCTGCGTTGGCACGAACGAATACAGCTGCAGACATGATAAGGGTGGATGGAAGAGCTAGAATCCGGAGCCTGGTGAAGTGTTCCCTACAAGACTGGCGTCGGGAGATACCCGCCAGGATTCTTATAGCTCTTTTTTGAATTATGAATGCTTATGATAAGATTTATTAGCCTCTTTAAAGTTCAACAGGTACATGTTATATACAGGGTTAGTGATGTGAGTCGAGAATATTCTCCGAGCATGAGAATATTCTCGAGAATATTCTCTGAAAGATTATGCTCGGAGAATATTTGAGCATTTTCTTCCCAGTAGTCTACAATGCTATTGGACCATTAAAATTTTGAATTTGAATAATTTCCTACCTATTTATGTGTGTTTAAAAGGCTGTGCCCAAAGAGAAACAGGAAATACCAAAGATAGTAACATCATTATGACTACATTAGGAAATACTGACCATAAACCAACTTTTAGACCTAGTGCGTTGACAGTTCTTCACACAACTATAGATACTGGTACAAATATAAGAGTAGGTGGGAAAATGGGGAAAACTAAGCCTAAACACGACGTATGGAAATATTTTCATACTTTGGAGCTGCTTTGGAGCAAGGCAAGTACAAGTGTAAATTTTGCAATGCACTATAGGCCTATACTAAACATGCCACACGAATGACCAATCATTTGGTGAAATGCAAACAATGCCCACCTACTATTAAACATAAGCTCAAACAAAATGCTTCGTCTCCCTTTTGTAAAGATGATGACTATCTAAGTGCAGAAGAAATTGACGGAGATGTTTAAAGTATAGGCCCTAGAAGTCAATATTCCATTTTATGTCATGTTTTCTTTTACTTTAAAAATAAAAAATTTAAGTGTAGAGGCCTAGACCTTTGCATGTTGAGCTTATAATATTTATGTTTAGCTTGTTTGTTCTTGTAGGCCTAAACTATTACTTCACACATTGCATTTTATAAATCATGTTTCATTTCATTTCATTTGTGAATCATTTATAGGCTAATGTTTTTACAATTTACAATTATAATTTCATGAATCATAATAGGCCTACAATCAATATCGTATTACAATTCTAATGTGTTTTTCTTTTATCTGAAGGCTTGGATGATAGGTCTAGGAGGCCTATTGAGACTTTCACAATCCCAACACGAACATCTGTATTATTATTATTACTATTTTAAGGGCTATTTATTATTCTTATTACAATAAAGTGCAACTTTATTATGCAGAAATAAAGTTGTTAGAATATGCTCGGAAAATGCTCGTGCTCGAGAATATTCTCGAGAATATGCTCGAGAATATTCTCCAAAAGAAAATGCTCGAGCATTTTACATCACTATACAGGGTACATTCCGAAACCTCCTGAAAATGATGGGGTTCCAGCATCAGCTAGCACGTCCCAGCGTCACATTTTATCAAGTGTTTCGGAATGCCTACAAGCGAAATTATGGAGGAAATGCGCGCTAAAAATTTGTAATGAAATTAAAAAAACAATATTCTAATCGTTTCCCAATAATAACGAATGCATCATGAAAGATAATAAAATCCTGCAACGCGTGGTATAAATAACGGTCAAATTATATAATTCCTGACAATTTGACGAGCTTTTAAACTATTGCATTTTGAAATTGCCGCCATGATTGGTGAATGCTGGCAGATGTCCTCGCTCGAACGGCTGGCGTTTTCATGATGCTGAATATGCTGGCGCAGGAAGTTACGGAACGCCCAGCCTATGATATTCAGGAGGTTACGAAACGGCCTCAGCACGGAAATGGCATATTCAGCTAGTTTCGGAACATACCCACACTATAACACTCGAGTTGTCATGTTGGTTAATAATACATTTAATTTAATGCTTAGCATCACAGAAATACCTAGGCCTAGTAGGTCCTATACATTCCATTGTCAATCTGCTAGGACTACACTCAAACGTGCACCTCTCCGTTAATAAACGCATTTATTGTGAGAATATACTATAAAAGGTGATTGACAATAGCTGCGTGTCAATATTCAACAACTGACAACTTAAATAAATAAATCCATATTTATTTAAGCGAAGCCAGCCGCTGCTTCCATATCAATCTGCTTCTTCCGCTGGCTACCGGTATATGAATTCCTTGCAAGCGAATAGGGAACACGGGTATGAAAATTTTAATCGATTTTTAAATAATACCTTGTCTCTCATTTAACTTTTTGTATCTTTGAATTTTGAAAAACGGATCAGTCTATGTCTCAAGATAATTGGTTTAGTAACGACAAATAAAAGGGCGCGAAAAACGAGCCGCCGCCATGTAGAGTGGATTTGACGTCATGGTTTTGTACTGAGTATACGCTCACCGCCCCAGCGATTGGTCTGTTACGCCACCACGTCTACAGAATCATTGCGTCACAGCCACCTGTACGCGTTTCAGATCCCCGAGTTTAAACTTCAATAAATGCGACCACATTAAACCTATTTAAAAATTTCTTTTTTACTTGGGACTTGCATTAAAATACTCTTTGTATCTGATACTATTAAACTAAGTGTTTGGTTTAACAAAAAAAATCGTACGCGTGTTGCCTATTAATTGGAGGTTTGTTCTGCTTACTCCGCTTCCAAGCCAGTTAGCCGCTGAATATCGGCACACGGCTGTTATTAGCTATGTGTCGATGTTTGTAATTTTTGTTGTGTAATATGTCAGCTGAAAACTATTTCAATTTATAAGGGAAATATTTTAATTTCGTTTGCAGGGTAATGCTACAATGATTTTTTTAATCTAGATTATGTTCATTATTTTTATTTTCGTTTGTAACTACCAATGTAACTACCCTTTGTAAGGATATTATTTTTTGGGGTCTGTTTAGAAAATTCAAACGTTTTGGATAATTAGGCATGATTATTTTTTTTAGGGTACAAAGGTTGTGTGAAATGGAAAAATTATTTGAAATTTGCGTTCGAAACCCACGTCTTCGAAGTTCGAGTTTTCTTCGACTTTCGAGATGCCTTCGACTATACAAGACGCGGTGGCGTGGCGGATTTCAAACCCAATGGTGGCGGTGCCCGGTGCATCATCCACGGTCCATTGTCGGATGTCGGATGCTGGAGATAAACTTTGTTCGAACGGCTGCAATTTATCCCCTTATATACGACTTTATTTTAGGCATCAGCTCTTTAAAAGCATTTCAAGTGATAGTGAATATATGCACTTTGGTGTGAAGTAGTTTTGGTGTTAAAAGGTTTTCTACGAGGTAATTAAATCGCGAAAGAAAATGCTCGATAGTGTGTCCTGGCCCTAGTGTGATAACCTGTAGCTTTCAAGCAAGGTAGGCCTATCTACTTTATTTGCAATTTCTAGCTCTCAATTGAAGACTAGGCCCTAAAGCATTTTCAGGTGCGTTCACATTGTTTTTTGAAGACGATTTAAAGTTCTGCGCTGGTGGATGGTGCCGCAGAACTAATGAATCTTGTTGAAACGCGTCCGTTTTTCGAATAGGCCTAGGCCTAGCTTTGGGCAACATAGCCTAATTTTTGTTTCGATTTTGTATTTCACCCGAATCATTGGGTTTGAAAGCTTATTCAACAGATTACCGATGGCTCCATTGTTTGTATGCATGTGAGCTTATTAATTTTGACAACTTTTAATATCCATGTCAGAACTAGGCCTAGGCTTAATAAAGAAAATAGCATGAACCTGGACTTGAACCCTGAACGTTTTCCATTGAAATCTGAAATAAACACTTTATTAGGCTAGGGTCCTACCAGCACAAGCTAACCACAATCACCATAAGTACTAGGCCTATTGTATAAGACTAGGCCTAGGCCTAGGCCTACCATCTACCTAGCTTAAATATGGTTCTTCTTACAGATTCAAGCAACAAGAGTCTTCTAACGCATGGCTATGGGTAGGAAGAAGGCGGGGAGGGAGATTACTTTGCCACTGGCGAGTCAGCACCGCCGCAGAAGAGAGACTTCAAGATTCTTTGCAATTCAGAAGGGCCTAGGCCTAGTGCAGTCAAGTCCTGCCTTTCACATAAGACAACAGGTAAGCCTACTAGGGTAATTATACACATTGGGTATGATCCATTTTCACATTTCAATACCCAAAAAGTAAGCCTACTTGAAACACTTGCCACTACATAGAAAAATGTGTAATATATACCCAAACAAGGTTTTGTGTCCGCTAAGACATTATAAACTGCATTTTTCGACTATATAAAACAGTGTCTGGCTGAGTGTTTACATTGACGCCATGATCCTTTTGCTGCCGGTGTGCTGGCCTCATTATGTCATCCATTAGTTTTGTGAGGGCGGTAGAGGACACCGTTTAAATGTGTTTTGTACTGGGGTTTAAAAGTTTCGGACATCAACCGTTTTCAAAGTGATGAGGAACACATGGCCAGAAGGGTGGAAATTGTTACAATAGGGAACACGCGTATGAAAATTTGAATCGATTTTTAAATATCTTGTCTCTCGTTTAATAATTTTGTGTCTTCGAATTTTGAAAAACGGATAAGTCTATCCCTCAAAATAATTGGTTTAGTAACGATAAATAAAAGGGCGCGAAAAACAAACCGCCGCCATGTAGAGAAGCCTATAGGCATGATTGTAGAGCTGATCCCTACCTTATTTGACCTATCTTGTCTAAATGACAGTCTGTTATTTAACAAAGGTACTTACTGTGATTGCTCCATTTCCATTTGCCTACACATACTGATCGGCCTACTGTGATACATAAATAAGCATTTTGTATTCTTTATATTCAGGAAACGGGTGTCGTCATGGGCCCATGGCTGTTGGCGGCCATATTGCCACATGTACTGCAACCTGTAATGAAACCTAACCATGTCTAACTTTACCTGTTTCACACTCACCTACAGCCTAACCTCTCAACCTTATCTGAACTAATCTTAACTTTACTCATCAGAATGTACACATGTACCGGTATGCTACAAGCGTGGTGCAACAGTATCTGGGAGGTGGACAGTCTTCATGCAGTGATCCAGCTGGCTGCCATCTCTGCTCGACTGGAAGATGAACTAACGCCTTGCGGTCAGCGGTATTGGAACTAGGCATACTGACAGCTGCAAGAGACCCATCGTTCGGACCTTTCAGCTAGTTTACACGACAGTCTGGTATTTAACAAAGGTAGGCCTAGTGTGATTTTTCAATTTTTCATTGTCTAGTCATGGGCGTTGGGCACATGGGCGTCCCATTGATACTGTGGTACATAAAAGGCGATTTGTGTTCTTTATACTAAGGAAGCGGCTGACGTCATGGCTGTTGGCGGCCATATTGCCATGTGTACTGCAACCTCTACTGCAACTTCTAATGAAACCAAACCATGTCTTAAACGTAACCTGTCTCAATCTCATCTACAGCTTTACCTCTCAACCTTGTCTGACCTAATCTTAACTTTACTGTATTTATTAGGATGTACACAAATGCCAGTATGCTACAAACATGGTGGACAGTGGAGGTGGACAGTCTTCGTTCAGTGATCCAGCCAGCTAGCTGCACTCTGCTCGACTGGAAGACTAATGAACTAACGCCTTGCGGTCAGCGGTACTGAAACTACGCATACTGACAGAGCGGTGGAGATGCCCGTTGACCAGACCTTTCAGCTAATCTGCATGACAATCTGGTATTTAACATTTACATATGATAGGTACTAGGTAGTGTGTTCAGAAATGTTAATGCAAAATGATTCCGGAAATTTTCCCAGATTTATGTTGCCAGGAAATATCTGTACAGATCTACACGTAAGCCTACAGATGAATTTGCCTTACAAAATGTTAGTAGGTAGAGACTAGAGAGAGCATTTATGTTATCTGCATTCGCGATTTCTAGCGAGAAGAGTTGCCGAGTAGTTCCCGTAGCGACTGTCTGCTCTGCGCATGTTAATCACGTGACAAGAGCGAGGTTGTTATCAAATACCGGTTACTAGCATGGGAAGTTATTTAGCGAGCTGCGCTCTTGTTCGGGCTCTCATTCATTGGCTGGACAGAGCTGGTGGGGTCGTGGCTTAGCATGGCAACAGGCAAGACGCATTCATTACGTATTATACTACTTTGTAATCCATTGTTCGCTATTTCTATGCAATAAATATATTGACGGATTGATTATTAATTTCACTATTATTGCGCTTTTTATAACTGGCGATACATTTTTTTTTTAAATTTACAGGATACTGTATTTAATTATGGATTACATTTCTATGGCATTCACTGTGTCCAATGGCTTGTTTAGTTTCTATCTAGTATTTCCCAATTCGGTCGTTATTACTGTATTTTAAAATTATTTGCGCAAGACCGCGATTTTAGCAATTTTATACCGACTTTTCTGTAAAATACCGATTCTATTTCGAGCAACCCCATTTCGGTCACTTGTTATTTCTGTGAAATATTTATTACCTTCAACTCGGAAGAGATTTAAACCATGCAACGTATTGTGTAATGTCTATAGAAGAAAATAAATCTTGTTATTGTAGGCCTAATGAAAGTACGGTATCTGTTGTTCGCTATTTTCCTATTAGTTTTGCCCATTCATTCAGTGATATATTGTATAAAAGCTTGCTTTGGTTGCCAAGATTATAGCTATCCCGCGCCCAGATAATAACCCCTTTTAGGAAACCCTTGAGTGACAATATAAACATAAATAACCTCGGATCTCTGCAGAACATCCTGCTAACAATAAGAATAATATGCCCCAACGAAAGTATTCGCATACCAATCTCAGGTCATTGTCTACTGGCCCCTTTCAAATGCGCCAATTGAAAGAAAATCAACAGATACCTGGCGTTCTTTATCACATTCGTAAATGCATGTAGGGGGGGTAGGGGGAGATTCAAATTAAGCAAAACGTTGTAGATTCTAATCATACACATGAACATGTATCTTCATCCATTATTCTCATATTATAATCAAAACCCACCACAGACAAAATTGTAAGTTTTATTATTTATATATAATAATATTGCCATGGTTGCTTCTGTGCCATCTAGGGACGTGGGTTCGAATCCCGCGTAAGACATTTTTTTTGTGACTCACGTTCTCTTGAATGGCATGATTACATTGGGAAGAAAGTTATAGCCTAATATTAGTTATTTTTTTTATCTTATGAGATTATTTTCCATAGTTCATGGGTATGTGGAATCGATGTGTTTTTATTAGCTCTGCCGTCAATAAAGAACACCTGATACGAGTACTATGAAGTAATGCAAAGAAGACAGTTTCATAACGTAGATAAATAGCCTATAATGTTTTTTCTTTGTTCCTTGCCACAGAAGTCTGCTTCACGAGCCAAGAACTTACCTCGAGAGCTTTCTACCAGCAGCTTACCCCGAGAGCTTCCTAACCAGCAGCTTACCTCGAGAGCTTCCCAACCAGCAGCTTACCCCGAGAGCTTCCTAACCAGCAGCTTACCTCGAGAGCTACCTGGAAGTTGGACGATAGTCGGCATTGAGGTGTTCTGATGAGTAAGATATATTACTAAAGTTCGGACAAGCGTAGGGTACTGATTACATTAAGCGCTATGGAAATATAGAAAGATAGAAATAGATGGATTTTATTTGGCTAGAAAACATGTAATTTACAGTCAATACATGTTAGTTGCTATGGTATCAATGAAGCTGTCCTTTTTTTTATTTTGGTAAATTATGTAAAATCAAATCAAAATTATGTTTTTATGCTCAGTTTCTTGAAAAATATGACAAATGTTGAATCAATTTGTTGTTGTTTCCAGACTAGTCGGACTATGGACATAATGCTGGTGGACAGCTTCGGACATGGATACATCCGCCTGCAAGAAGAGACGTCGGAAGACTTCACTCGATGGGAGATCGCAGACATTCAGCTTACCTTGAGAACTTCGTTGTGCATCTCTAGAGTCGCATTGTAGAGCAATTAGGTAAGTACTCAACTACTTTTGAAATCAAGTTAACCATCGCCAGTGTAGGATAGCTCCAATCATATAGGCCTACTCTTTTGTTATCTCTAGGGACTTCTGTGGATATAGCCTTGAGCCTTAAATTTGTATTTGTATTAATAAATACATCCAAAATCAAACTAGGCCTATGTGCTTAGTAACTGAACTGTAAAAAAAAAAATTGTCTGTCCATTTCAAATAAAATGTCAGCATTCAATTTGCTTGGTTGGCATAGTAGGGCTTTGATTGCATAGCAGGTATAACAGACGCTGTGATGTAGATTGTACTGTGATCCTTATCAGTGTTCCGTTTCGTCTACAGATGTGGCTGCATCACCGCCTGTCAACTGCTCACCCGGCTTCGATGACTCAACTGCGCTGTTGCTGACTCACCCCATCCCTCACAACAAACAGCCTTGTCTACAAACCTCCCTGGTAAGTTACCTATTTCAGTTATTTTATTACATCTTTTGAGTATTTAAACACTTAATGATAACACAAACATTTAAAGTACTCCTTTCTACTTACCTTTTTGTAATCATTAATAATTAAAAAATAGATCTATTGATTTTTTATTTTATTTTAATTACTTCTTTGGAAATACTTAATCAGAAACCTAGAATACAGGCATTGAGACAGAGGAATTTGGATCTTGGGCCGAGGGCGGCGACGACTTATACTTGGGGGGGGGGGGGGGGGGGGGGCATGCACATAATAGTACGTATAGCAAATAATTGTAAGATTTGCTGAGTATAGTAGTTGCCTATGGAGTGGAGGAATTCAGATAAAGAGGGCACCATAATGTCCGGCGGAGAAGTCATTCACTCATCAATTACCCCTGCTGCAACCCAAATGGGTCCAGATTATCATAGTTACTCTGTATTTTGAATCACAACTAGTCTGTCTAAATACTAATTCAAAACCGTCAAAATTTGAATACATTATTAATTTGATGTTGTTCCATTGTTTACAGACTAATGGAGCAAGACTTGAAGCAGTGATTGGGAAGATACTTCTGCTCGCCACTTGTTGACTTCACCTCGCGGAGATCCAGCTTACCTCGAGAGCTCTTGGCGTGCCGTTAAGTTGCAACGTTGCAGCGTCCAGACGCTCAGGCAAGTTAACTTACATTTACACCACAGTATAAGAATCAGTACAGTATTGAAACTCCTATATCCGCCCCATCGAACAACTTGAGCACAGCTGCTTCCCAGCGATTTTATTGCGATATAGTGGACAAATAGTTCAATACATTGTTATCCATTAATATCTACCTATAGAAATGTCCCCCACTGAAAGTCAGTTCTTGTAACTGAATGGCTAAAATATAAATACAATTTCTTTTAAAAAATATTTAAGTTGTAGTGCTCCTACTTTATTGGCACTTCTTCTACACCCACAGCCCACAAGTAAATTCCTGTACGGGTGCGCATGTGTTTGCAGCAAGAAAATTGCTTGAGTTTTGTGGAACTCTTTCTAATAACTGATTTTTAGTATTGATACTGTCCCAATACTATCCCCTATATACTATCCCAGGCCTGCCGTTTTGACGGATATTGTCCGTTTTAACGGATATTTGGGGTGGAAAACGGACAGCAGGATTTTTACAGTCATTCACGGTTTTTTCGAAAATATTGTATCGCGGATTTGAATTTCGCGGGTAATATTAATGTTTGAACGCGATCGTGAAGAAGTCTGACGTTATCGACTTAGGCTGGTAAATAGTCCACGCGTAGTAATTTTCTCCGTGAAGTAGGCGTGAACAGCTGTGAGGTAACACAGAACTCGCCCGCAGTAAGGACAGCGCGTACTACCCAGCGACCAGCTCGCCACGCCCTCAAGCAGGAATTCACTGTAGCTTCAAGGAAAGTAGTCGCAAAAATATCGTCACGTTTTTTTTTTTTTTTTTTAATATTATTACCCGATTGAGATTCAAATCCTTAAAATGGATTCGGGTAATTTCTGGATCAGGGTAACCCGGGTACCCTATGACATCCCTAGTAAAAAGTATGTTTTTTTAATTTTAGACTTGCCGAGATCTATTAAAAATGTTAATTTTCAGTCAACACCTGTGATCACTAAACTCAATGCTATTAACAGGGAAGGATACACCTACGTCAAAAACCGCAACAAATTTTCATTTTTAATTTATATCACAAGAATGGGCTTCGAAATCAAAAATCTGAATCAACAGCGCACTGTGGTTTAGTAAGCCCTACACATTGAATGCGCTAAGTCGTGACTTATATTATAATCAGTATGTTTTTTTATAAATAATTAATTGTATTACTAATTATCGAATTATAATCAAAATACTACGCTAATGGTTTTAATATTTTATTCAATCTGTAGGGCTTACCAAAGCAAAGTTCGCTGCTGATTTCGATTTTCGCTTTCTTGTTGCAATCTTGAGATATTATTTAATAATGAACATTTTCTGCGGTTTTTGACGTAGAGACTACCCTTTGCCCTTAACATAACCAGCAGAATTCGTCAAGATGCCAACCTACAAAAAATTAATTACTAAAAAAATACCCTATTTTGTTGGTCGCGCACAGGCCAAACGGCTCGACGGATTTGGCTGAAATTTTCGGTCAACACTCGTGACCACCAAACTCGATGCTGTCAACTTAAACAACAAAATTTGTCACGATACCAACCTACAAAAAATTAATTATTGAAAAAAATCCCATAAATTTTTTTAAAATTCAAACTTATGGACAGAGTTTAATATTTTTTTATATTTATGTCCACACTAACAAGGTCGACACTGGATACAAGTTTTTTTAACTTCAACTGCCATTTTGTAAAAAAATATTTAGTTTTCTAATCACGGGAATTCATATTGTTTGATGTATTGAAAAAAATCGCTCATCTAGCAGCGCGGAGCGTTTTCCTAGTTAATTCGGGCCTAACGAGAATTATATTACATTTTAATTTTTATAAATTACATTAATAACTAATCTTGTAATATTTTAAACTAAATACTACGTTTTAAATAGCCTATTAAATTTTTAATTAAATAAAATTACATAATGGTGGGGGTTATAAATTATGATGCAGCAATGCGATCTGCAGACAAAAGATAATATTCCGTGTTGACATTTTTTTCTTTTGGGGGGGGGGGGGGGGGAGAGAGAAATTTTCAACTACAGTAGAGCATCAATTATACGTTTTGTACTTATACGTTTTTCGTATTTATACGTGATTTCCATATGGTCCCGGCCATTTCCCATAAGAATCAATGTTAAAATAATTTAATTATACGTTATTTGGTTATACGTTATTCTCGGTTATACGCGACAGAAATTGTTCCCCCCAGACATCTTGGTAGCGATTATACGCTAATTGGTTTTATTTGTCATCCGAAATCACTTCCTGGAAGCGCAAGCTTTATCTCGTTCGGGATATGCAGCTGTGAATGCGCGAGAATGGAATGTTGTTATTGTCAAGCAGTCACCCCACCTCGCCCCCCTCCCCTCCTCCCATTCCCTACCCTTGCTCACGTCCGGCTCTTGGCAGGTAGCCCAAGCCCCGAGGCATCGTATAGCGCCAGCCCCTCACCCCTCCCACCATACTACGTTTCACAGAGCGTCTGTCTGTCCATGCAGATTGTTCCAAGTCTGTTGGTGTTTTTAAATTGATACCACGTGTTCATAATGGCTTGTTTTGTCGATTGGTTGTTTTATTACTATCCTCTGATTTTATAGTAACATTTCACGTATTGACCTGATCGTTTCTTCAATTTGTTGATTTAAAATAATTATCCGTGCCCCCGACCTTGCCGACGTAATAGGCCTGCGGGCCGAGCGCGGGCGCTGTGTGATACATCCCTCCCGGGCGCTGAGCCGACAGCTGCCGCCAGCTCGTGATAGCGGTCTCCCGGTGACGCGCGGCCGTACAGTCGCGTCCAAAAAACACTTACGTAGCGGTCGCTGAAACTTGTTTCCGCGTTGACATTTATAACCGAAAAACGATTAATCAAGGTAAATATTGATCTGGGACGGGAAAAATAAAGCGATCGATGCTGAAAAACGGTAGGGCGAGCAACGATATTTGGAATAAAATGATTATATACCACTTTCGGTCGGGACTATTCGAAATAAAGACGACGATTTTCACGACGGAACATGTAAAATATATATTTAGGCCTAAGCACCATTTCAACCCCCCCCCCCCCCCGCTCCTACGTGCGCTAGAACACACCGTGAAGGCAATTTTTGTACTGCAGAATGAGGAGACTGCCGAGTCACTATTTCCACTCATTGCAAACGAAAACAAATGTAATTGTAGTTATACGTTTTTTGTACTTATACGTTTTTTTCGGTTTGGCCCTTGGAAAACGTATAATTGATGCTCCACTGTATGATCTGCATTATCGCATTCTGAAAAACTTTTTCATTTGAAAAATTTCAAGCTGTAAGATATCCCACAAATGCAAAGTTGTATTAGTATGTACTATTAGTATGTACCAGTACTTGCCTAGTGCTGTAAGTATAAACATTTTCTTAAGTGTTTTTGTAATTTCAACATTTTTTTACAGCTGGTTCTACAAAGAAGACCAGTAGGACACTGCTGGATTGTATAGTGAGTGGGCAAGATGCTCATTTAAAAGAAGCAAGCCTAACACATCAAAGCTCGAGCCATATTGATAGATTATGTGACGTCCATGGTAATGTATTCGGAGTGTTATTTCTATGAGTTATTATCCTGGGTAGACCTAACGTGTGGTTAAATAAAAGCATTACTACATGTATAGAGAGGTGGATAAGGCGATTTAACAGGCCACATTTTGTTTGATATTCCTTGCTTTGATTTTGATATTACTTTTACTTACTATTACTTTTTACTCTTTTTTTTTACTATTATCAGAATAGACTTTCATTTTCGGCCATACCTGTGATGGTAGTATGAAAGTTAGGTAGCTTTGATTCAAGGTCCGTCGGTCTCATGGCGGATGGACTTTGGGTCTGATTTAGGTAGGTGTGTCATGGGTGGGTTGGGTAACCAAGGTCCATCACCCTATACCACGGTCAGCAATTGGCTGATAGTGGTATCCGCTATGACTCTGGTTTCTTGCTGAGGCGAACCTTTAGGAACAACTCTGGCTGCAACGTATCAGATTGGATAGCACTGAACTGGTGGAGCTATAGTGTGGTAAAAGCACATTGGCCGCCGATGGAGAAGCACGTACGCTATTGCTCCTGACGTATAAGCACGCCCATAGATTACCAGCACGCCTGGACATGGAGAGCTTAGGAGCGTGTTCCTTAGGGGTGGCCAAGGACAGGTAAAGTGAACGTCCCGTTTTACCCGGGCATCACATTTACGCTTGAGCCTTGTCGTGTCTCGAAACAGATATAGAGCGATTTAGGTAGCTCTTCTGATTTAGGTAGGTGGTATGGTTAACCAAGTTCCAATCTCCCGCCACTATCGGCACTTTTTTCGCTGGTAGTGGTATCCGCCTGGGTCTGGTGGCCCTTTTTTGCAGAGGCGAACCCAATAACACCACCTCTGGTAGTCTGCTGAAGGGGGTGCAGTAGTGAGGTAAAAGCACGTTCCCCCACACTGTGTTGGGAGAGCTGCATCCCTGCACACTACCGCAAGTGTCCTACACGCCTATACGCGCGTCGACGGACAAAGTGAGCTAATAGGAGTTGAGTGCATTGGGGGGGGGCCAAGGACAGGTAATTGATGGATTGATCCGTTTTACCCTGGAGTCAATTACGCTTGAGCCTGGCCGAGACTCGACCCAGACCCGAAAACCTTCCTGCATTATTGCATTAAATCATCTGATTTAATGGTAGAATAGTTCATTTTAAGGGTTGGTTTAGTTAATTTTAAGGATTTTAAGGGTGTCTGCATTCGAAGCACATTGTTGCACTGTCATGGCATCTTATGAAACTCAATTGGCTGGTTGAATGGTCTATTTATTGTAGGACTTGGTGGTACAGAATTGCACTGTAAGGCAGTCACAGCTGGCTAACATAACTATCTGCTTGACAGGGTAAACGAAAATGCAGTACAGTGATCATTGTACTTAGCCTAGAGCCTTCTATATTGTCTCTGATATAATACCAACAGTTATATGAAGTATGAACATAATATGAGTGTGTTGTTGTTTTTGTGTCATTGTTGTTGTTTCTACACAATTTGTAATTTTGTGTGCATGATAATTATATTCTTATATTATTAATGAAATTAACGGTGAAATGAAATCAGATTTGCAGAGGCAAACTTCTGAAGACGAACTTCAATAACAGGTAGGCTAATTTTCTGTGAATTGTTGGGCATATTAGAAACTTATTGGTTTTGTAACAAAACTGAGGTACCCTTGTATAATACTCTGTGTAGGCCTATAATGTTCAATCATAAATGTGCCACTGAACATTTGAGCTAACGTGTGGTATATAAAGCATTTCTGGACTGTATCTATGGAGAGGTGGATAAGTCAATTTAACGGGCCAAATTTTGTTTGATATTGCTTACTTTGATTTTGATATTATAACTTTTACTTGCTTTTACTTTTTACTCTTTTTTTACTATTATCACAATAGACTTTCATATTTGGCCATACCTGTGATGGGAGTATGAAAGTTAGGTAGCTTTGATTCAAGGTCCGTCGGTCTGATGGCGGACGATTAGTAAACGAACCCCCATCAGGGGATTTACGGACTTTGGGTCTGATTTAGGTAGGTGTGTCGTGGGTGGGTTGGGTAACCAAGGTCCATCACCCTATACCACGGTCAGCAATTGGCTGATAGTGGTATCCGCTATGACTCTGGTTTCTTGCTGAGGCGAACCTTTAGGAACAACTCTGGCTGCAACGTATCAGATTGGATAGCACTGACTGGTGGAGCTATAGTGTGGTAAAAGCACATTGGCCGCCGATGGAGAAGCACGTACGCTATTGCTCCTGACGTATAAGCACGCCCATAGATTACCAGCACGCCTGGACATGGAGAGCTTAGGAGCGTGTTCCTTAGGGGTGGCCAAGGACAGGTAAAGTGAACGTCCCGTTTTACCCGGGCATCACATTTACGCTTGAGCCTTGTCGTGTCTCGAAACAGATATAGAGCGATTTAGGTATCTCTTCTGATTTAGGTAGGTGGTATGGGTAACCAAGTTCCTATCTCCCGCCACTATCGGCACTTTTTCCGCTGGTAGTGGTATCCGCCTGGGTCTGGTGGCCCTTTTTTGCAGAGGCGAACCCAATAACACCACCTCTGGTAGTCTGCTGAAGGGGGTGCAGTAGTGAGGTAAAAGCACGTTCCCCCACACTGTGTTGGGAGAGCTGCATCCCTGCACACTACCGCAAGTGTCCTACACGCCTATACGCGCGTCGACGGACAAAGTGAGCTAATAGGAGTTGAGTGCATTGGGGGGGGGGCCAAGGACAGGTAATTGATGGATTGATCCGTTTTACCCTGGAGTCAATTACGCTTGAGCCTGGCCGAGACTCGACCCAGACCCGAAAACCTTCCTGCATTACTGCATTAAATCCTCTGATTTAATGGTACGAGTAGTTCATTTTAAGGGTTGATTTAGTTAATTTTAAGGATTTTAAGGTTGTCTGCATTCGAAGCACATTGTTGCATTGTCATGGCATCTTATGAAACTAAATTGGCTGGTTGAATGGTCTATTTATCGTAGGACTTGGTGGTACAGAATTGCACCGTAAGGCAGTCACAGCTGGCTAACATAACTATCTGCTTGACAGGGTAAATGAAAATGCAGTACAGTGATCATTGCACTTAGCCTAGAGCCTTCTATATTGTCTCTGATATAATACCAACAGTTATATGAAGTATGAACATAATATGAGTGTGTTGTTGTTGTTGTTGTTGTTGTTGTTGTTGTTGTTGTTGTGTCATTGTTGTTGTTTCCACACATTAAGTCACAAATTAAGTGGCTAACAAAGTTTTTCAATTCAGAATCTGGCTTTGTGACCATAATCACTCTTTAGCCTCATCTCTTTTGCATCAAATTTAAAACTGATTGTTCTTGTGGACATAAAAAAGCCACTTTCTTATCATGGTTATTGCAAGTTTTGACAATGTACTCCCAACAGGGAATTATTTTTGTTTGGTAAAACTTGAGCTCAAAACCTAACCCATATATTTTATTATGAGGGAAAATGAATTTCTTCAGCCCATGACAAATTTCAGGAATAGATGGCCTTGGGCCAGATTCGCAAAACGTTTTATCTCCAAGGTTTAAGCTGATTCAAAGTCTGACAACAGTCCTCTACACAGCCTAATGACGATAGTCTCGTGCAATCACCCGGTAATGAGAATGGAAACGGAAACGATGTCTGAAAATGTTCAAGTATGTTTCGTTAAAGTTATTGTAGGCTATGCAACGCCTTTCTCTTTACCGTAAGAGAAAGCAAAAGATCACAAAGTTTGATCTTTTCTTCATCCCAAGGTCATCAGCCATTTTCACAGCCAGTTAACTCCATTTAAAGGTCACTTCCGTAATCACTGTTTCGCATCAAAATAAACAGTTCAAGCCATTTGAACTATACAAACTTATCAACATATCCATTACTTGGGAAATCCAAAGTTACAATATTGCATTTCTTTTCATTTTCGTTTTGTGCATGCACTTAAATAAATAAATAAAAATAAATGTGCATTTTAGTCTGCCCATAAGTTACAAGAACTGATTTTCATTTACGGACATCTATACAGTTTATTATGTGCATCGTTGCATTCCTTTCTCATTACCGGTGACGTCGTGGCTTTATAAGACACGGTTATAAGTTTCTATAACCTCAAAGCAGTTATTTTCACTAGTAATGAACAATCACGTGTCAGGTTACAGCGCAATAACCAACATGTTTGGTGGATTGTTAAGTCGCTGGCATCTTGGGATCATCTTTGAAAGAACAATTCCGACTTTAATGTTAATAGTGAATTTCGCTAAGCATACCTAAGTCTGGAACATAAATTAGCTAGTGACGAACCTGGATCTGTGATATTGAAAGTATGCTGCCTAGTGATAAAACTTATATGAATCTGGCTCCTGCAGGGCGATTCTGAATGTGCACCGGTATTTGTGCACCGGTCATGTTTACCAGTTTCGGTTGTTAAAAGAAGGCAATGAGCCAATCATCGCCTTACATCCGCTTTAACAACCAAAAACCGTTGATAAACCTATGGTCGCTCATACAGAACCGCCCTGCAGATCATTGGAACTGTTATCGTAACTATGGGATACCGTACGACACGAAGAACACATTATATGAGCAGTCGTGCCTACCTTGGGTATGCTCAAGCTAGCGAGCTTCAAATCTAGTAAATTACTAAGAAAATATCCGGTAAACTATTATTAATTAATTTTTTTATTGACTTGTAAACAAAGTTATCTTCAGAAGAATAAGAGCAAACACAACAGCCAATTGAATATCGCAGTCTGCCACACTTATGGCTCGCGGGTAAGGTTTAGTCAATACCGCAGCCATCTGTATTGCAGGGGCATACTGCACATTATCTGGGTAGGAATGCTTACAGCTCTGCAGTCATACAGTATCCCATGGCGTTATTGTTCGTGTACTGATGCAGTAGTGGCTTGAACCTGTGTCTAAACTTGTACCGATACGGGTGGGTTTGCAGATACATTTGAAAGAAAATTTATTGTACAGTATTTCTGTATACAGTCAAACTTTGTTACGCAGTTTTCATGCTTAAGATCCGATTCCCCTCGAGTACAATGATAATTAGAGTGCAATTAGAGTGCCTTTTTTTAACTACATGCTTGCCACGCATGGATGTCAGTCCACTCATAAATTATTTATATGTTACGGACGTTTTGAAAGCCGGGTATCATTTCTATTTGATTATTTGTTATTTGTTTAAGGCACAAACAAGTAGAAGTAGTGTCAGTCTAGATCAAATAAATGGACAGCTAGCGTGGTGAACAGGGGCGGAAATTGCTCATGTTTTGGTCAATGAAATTTCCCTTACAAGTTGTTCGGTTTTAGAGACTACACCGAATAGAATCTTGACAAACTAGATAATTTACTTTGCTCTGAAAATCACCAAGTTAATCGTGATGTACTTCCTGTACTACCCCCTCCCCTCCACTGTATGAATTGGGGTTATTTCCATTAAGGTGATTCCACCCCAATGCTCAAAGCACAATATACGAGTGTCAAAACCATTATGGTGGAACTGTGTGGTATATGCCATATGGGTTTATGAAAAATATGACAAACACCTTCATGTGAGCCACATACATAGTCTAGATTTTATCTGTTGTATTCACCTTATCCTTATTGCTTATCTGCGCTATAATCTTGGGTCACTGATGTCCGTATGCATAGTCCAGTCTCAAGCCTTCCTCAACTCAGCCTCTCCCAACCACCAATCATGGAACGGCATTTATCGTGTGGACGGCTCTGTGATAGGTGGTTAGGTGAGGCTGAGTTGAGGAGGGCTTGAGTGTAAATTATGCATTCGTGCCCGAGTCTTTTAAAGTAATTACTTGATTGTAAAATATTGTCTTCTACGAGTCGTTTAGTTGGTTATCGAAAAAAAATCGCAGTGCAAGAAATTTAAGTCTTTTGCTACAAAAAAATCTAATCGCAAACACAAAACTCAAATACAAAATCTAATCTCAAAATCTAGACCTTAGATTGTTCTAGTGACTGGTCTATACAAAAAAGAATCATGTATCAAATATGTATTTGGTTTACACCTAGACATTTAGCCCTGTTTACTTTATTCTTCACAATGCCGGTTTTAATTATCATATGCCTCAACCAAATATATTTTTAAAATCTTTCAATCTTCTTAAAAGAGCAATGCCTATATTTTATACTCCATATAGTGTGTTTATTCATGTTTTAGAAAATGTTAATCAGGGCAGGTTTTTTTTTTCAGTTTAAAAATAAGAGGCTGTATTTTTAAATTTTACTAAATTCCGAATGACGACCGATTCCGAAGCAAACGCTCATTCATTGGTCATCTCGGGAGGCAGGAAGTTGTCCATGATAAATGATGAATAACCATAGTGTAGTGTAACCATCTTCTCTCTGGCAAAGCATGGTTTGTTCAATATTCTTCATACCTTGTATTTTCGACAACCAGTTTATTTTTATATATTTGATTTCTTAGATTTTGTTGGTTGCAAAATGTATGTTTTTGTACTATGTATATATACATATATATATATCTTGGCCTCCTATCCAGCTTTACATTCGGGTTGAGAGAGCAGCGTGCTACTCCATTTCTTGGGCTAACATCTTCTTCCAGTTTACTGTACAGAAACTGGTTAGGTTCAGATTATTTGTTGTAGTTTACTATGTACCGAATCCATTTCCCCAAGGGCTACTGTCCTCTCCTCCCCCCTCCCCCCCCCCCTCACTTATTCTTCTCCTCTCCCCAACCCAGTGACATAAAGGGGAGGGGGTCGTCGTTGAGGGAATTGGGAAGATTCTCCCATGACTTGCTTAATATCTCTGTTGAGTATTTACCATAATTATATTTACTTCTTTGGTAAAATATAAATTTAATACATTGCCTAATTACTGTAATAGGCAACACCTAAGAATCTCGTATTTCTTGATAAATGCTCATCATCACATTCATGATGTCCACTTTTTCTTGGACTCTGAAACATGCCCTTACAAAGCTTGACTGTATTATAACTAGGGTAGTCCATGTGCTACAGTACTCTGTACCCAAGATTATTCATTTCCTTAGGGGATGCTTACTAATGCAAACTTGATATGGATATGTTGAAGCCACTACTGTACCGGTGTATTTATTTCAGGAATTAATTGTGAATTTCTGTTTGTATTGAAAATTGCACTGCAACAGCCTTATTCCAGTATAGTTTTTGGGTTCAAATTTGTATTTTCTTGTAAGGTAAGACATTTCGTTATTGTTATATGTTTTGACACCTAACATACATACACAGAACACCCACAAACACATACATTTATGATGTACCCGTACATTGCGCACTTGTTTCGTAGCAGGGTGGAAACATGCTAACTGCGTCCGTACTCTCGTCCGCCTCGACTAATCCGATTATCACGTTATAAAATTAGTTCTGCATATTATTGGTTTAAAAACCTGTTGACTGAAATCTATTACGATAGCAGGAACTGATATTGATGGTGACCTATCTAATAACAATAGTGTCGTGTGTCGCCCTCTTGATACGGAATAGACCGACACAAAATTAATATTCAAACATAATCTCGCGAGTTATTTACTGAAAACTTTTTTGTGCGGTTTGAAATAATGAATGTTTTGTGATTGTCGTGACTTTGCCGCCACTGGAAAGGAAAATGTAGGTCTTAATTGTAGTTATATTTAGAGAAGGGTTTTCCGTTCAAGAAATGCAGACTAAATGATTCGTACGTTGGTTCTTTGAAAGGTTGTTCTAATGGGACTATTTCCTTCACAGTATGGATCAAGTTAAAATCTTTATATCAAAATATACCACATTTTGGGAGCAAGAACTCTAGCGTCGTCATTCAGGTGGGGCAAACTTCAGGTGTCGGTCCACTTTCCTCTTCACATCTTTGAACAACAGTAGCCAGGCCCTTTTAACTTAGTAACTGGGCTTGTTCTCACATACTACCATTGAGTGTGTATTGTATGGTAGAATGCCAATGCAGTGTCTGTTTGTCTGCAGTTTTGTACATTCAACATATTATGCCAGTCGGCTAGTATCAGAATGGAAACACATGCACGAATCACTTAAATCCGTACTATGGTGCGCCTTCGTCCATGCATTTGTGTTCTGCTACTGGCCGACTAGATTACCTATGTTGAAAGGTACGAAGCTTTAGACAGCCACCCCATATACACTCGCCAATACTACTGAATGAACTCCCTGTTGAATTATTGAAATATTAATTGTAGATCTTTGCAGTAGGTACCGGTACTACTATAATTTAGTTTCAGAATATGCTGAAAGCTAACACGAATTAGACTTACCCTGAAGAAAGCATTATATAGGGAACCTAAGTAGCGAAAGACGCAAACTATTTCACATCAAAAGTGATCTCACTCCCATAAGAAACAGAAGGTCGGTCAACTTTGCACTGTCATATCTGTCGAAGGTATTGGTTGAGCACGCATGGCGAGAATCTGTTCTTTTCTTCATTGGTATCTTGTTGGTAGCTCTCACGGAACTTGAATGAGAGCGAGTTATACAAATCCATGTTAGCCGCCGCGCATGCGCAGTTGAATCACTTGCAGCTGACGTACGCCCCCGTCTCTTCTAAATAACGCTGACACATGTTTAATATGTTGTTTGTATGAATGTATGTATGGATGGATGGTTGGTATATATATGTATGTATGTATGATGCATGTATGATGTATGTATGTATGGTTGGTATATGTATGTATGATGCATGTATGATGTATATATGTATGTATGGTTGGTATATGCATGTATGATGTATGTATGTATGTATGTATGTATGTATGTATGGTTGGTATATGTATGTATGATGTATGTATGATCCATGTATGATGTATGTATGTATGTATGTATGTATGGTTGGTATATGTGTATGTATGATGCATGTATGATGTATGTATGATGTATGTATGATGGTTGGTATATGTGTATGTATGATGCATGTATGATGTATGATGCATGTATGTATGTATGATGTATGTATGATCCATGTATGATGTATGTATGTATGTATGTATGGATGGATGGATGGTTGGTTGGTATATGTGTATGTATGATGCATGTATGATGTATGTATGTATGATGCATGTATGATGTATGTATGTATGGTTGGTATATGTGTATGTATGATGTATGTATGTATGATGCATGTATGATGTATGTATGATGTATGTATGTATGTATGGTTGGTATATGTGTATGTATGATGCATGTATGATGTATGTATGTATGATGTATGTATGATGTATGTATGATCCATGTATGATGTATGTATGTATGTATGTATGTATGTATGTATGTATGGTTGGTATATGTATGTATGTATGATGCATGTATGATGTATGTACATGTATGTATGATGCATGTATGATGTATGTGTGTATGTATGTATGGTTGGTATATGTACGTATGTATGTATGATGCATGTATGTATGGTTGGTATATGTATGTATGATGTATGTATGTATGTATGTATGTATGATGCATGTATGATGTATGTATGTAATATAAGTGTAATGGTTTTTAATTCTATTTCTGTGATTCTTATTAAATGTTTCTATTCACTCTCTCTCAAGAGGGGTATACTATTACTATGTAACGGTCAAGTGAATTAGTGGGTAAATAAAAGGCTGTTCTTTTTTCTACAGTAATGAAGTTCTTTAGAAAAGAACCATCAATTTATTGATTGATCAATTGATCAAAAATATTATTGGTACTTCTCTGAATAAATTTGTTACTTAGAAACGAGAACAGCCGTATTTTAAACGTCTAGACGCGTTATGCTGGGTTCTCATGATCCTACGCCGACATATAGCGTTAGTCATTGAGCTAGTCTCGTACGACGTTCTGTTGCCTGATTGGCCAATGACTAACGCTATACGCCGGCGTCAGAGCATGTGAACCCCGTAGTATTTAGATTTTCGGGAGCGTATGTCAGCTACAAGTGATTCATTTGCGCATGTGCGGCAGCTAGCATGGATTTGTGTAACTAGCTCTCATTTAAATATCGTGATAGCTACCAACTAGAGTGAAATTGTAACCAATGAAGAAAAGAACAGACGTTCTCGTCTTGCTAATCGAATACCTTATATTTGTCACCTTCGGCAATACCACAGTGCAAAGTTGACTACCGTCCGTTTGTTTCTTATGGGAGTGAGATCATTAATTGTCATCCGAAATAGTTAGTGCCTTTGCTACAAACATCGCGATCTAATACCTTTTCTGATGTTGAGTACAGTCACAACCCGGATGATGAGTGCCAAGCACCCAACATTATTTTCAACAACCACGTACATACAATGCAAGTGAAAGTCAACAATGTAGTTTATTGACATTGCCATACACTTTGATGATGGTACGGGCTCAATAATGGATTGAGGAAAATGGAATTTTTTGTAAGCAAACATTGCAATGCCGTCACACTTGCGTTTTCTTTAATATCGATGAAAACATACTTTGTGAGGAGTGAAGCTGAACCCTTTTTGTCCAATTACATTTATAAGTTGTATGCTAGGTCCCATTTAAGTTAGGAATATTCAAGGAAAATAACATTACACAATTAAGCTTTCCATTTAATTTTAGACACAATCCATCTATAATTAATATTATTGTTGAGATACATGTGATAAGACTATGTCAAAATTCACTTAAACGTAATTAATACTTTTATCCTGCATCTTTCGTCGTTCACTATATCACATTCTAAATTACATAACTGTGCTACATCCGTAGCTTTATAACTTAGTAACAATATATAGGTTTTAATAAAATTAAAAACACAAGGGGTTGTTCTGCCACGTCGGTAACACTCACCAACAAACATGTTTATACGTTTCAGGACCGCTGTGGGTCCCTTCGTCAGACCGACAGTCATTACAGTTTTCTGAGTGGGTAGAATCTAAATGTGAATTTATTTATTTATTTTATTCAACTACACATAGTTGCTGTGCAGTTGTTGTGCATTGTAGAACGACAGTCGTTATGACAAAGGGACCCAGACCAGTCCTGAAACGTGTAAACATGAATTTTGTTGAGTGTTACGGACGTGGCGGAACAACCCGTTGCGTTTTTAGTTTTCTTAAAAAAAAGTTATATTGTTACTACAACTAAGCTAGAAATCTAATGGTTATGTAATTTACAATGTGATATAGTGTACGACGTAAGATGCACGTTAAAAGTATTAATTACGTTATATATATACATACAAACATACATACATACACATATGTTATTGTGTACACCAAACTGTGATGTAAGACTCATGATGTGTACTCATACCCACATCATACTTACACTGTCATAAATTGATATCACAGAACAAATTTCAAAATTTCACTTATAGGAGCAAACCATCTTTAATTTGCGTTACTGTTTATGTATGATTGATACGTAATTAGCAGACCCTATACATTCAAACATGTTTCATACATTTCACAACTATCATACTTAATACATTGTATTTGTATAATACAATGTATTGCATCTTGATCTTTCTAGTTTACTTTTATTATTTACACCATGATGTAAGCTGCATGCATCACATCTGCATCATACTTGTTTCATACACTTGGCCTTAAAACATTACGCACTTGTGAATACAGTAGAACAATTTGGAAATTGTCATGTTAAGGTAACAAATCATCCATAATTTCCAATATACGCTTTATGTGTGATGTATAATTATTGATCATACATATTTCAAACGTAGGCATATGGTATCATACTTTTCATCACACACCGTGCATTGTATAGTACAATGTATTGCATATTGATCTTTCTTGTTTACTTTTATTATCTTTATCATGTTCTAAGATTCATACATCATGTCCTTACACTTAAACAAACATACAAAAACATTACACACGTGAATACAATAGAACAATTTGAAAATATTACTTTAGGCAAGGCATACTGTCAATATTGCTTTACATTCACGCTGACCCATTTTTAGGGAATTGTAGATTTCACCATATTTATAAAGAGTTTCGTGCAATATAGCTAAGAATATTAACCCTTGCGATGAGCCAATGAAAATGTAAAATATAATATTAATAATGCCTTACCAAAATAATTTCTATTTTAGTTTAACATTGTGTAAGACCCCTTTCAAGAGGCTAGATGTAGGTCCAAACATAGCCCCCCCCCCCACCCCCACCCCAAAATCATGGGTGTAGTCATAAAGGTTCACTCCTCACAAGTTCGTCTGGTTGTGTTGCACGTTTATGTTTGCGCTAGGGCTAGTTCGCGTTCGTTCCCATATCAATAGAATTAAATTTAAATTCTTCTTTTCCATAGGCTAATGTTATATGGATATTTATTGTTGCTGTTTAACATTCAAAACATTCATACTTCGTCAATCCTTGATTTCGAGCAGCTGACTTGTTGAAGGCAGACGGGCTCGAATATCTGGTCCGTGTCTCCGTGGCTCTTGTTGCCGAACAATGTCGGAACAGCTGTAATCGATCCACCGAACCCCCCCTACGACTCGTCAGTTAACGTAGCAGTAAACGCCCCACTATACGATGAATAAGCAGATGTTTTCGGTTTGGCGATGTTCGGTTTTCATTAATTTGGCGGCTATATGGAAAGTGAGCGAATTCTTAAGTGCGCGAAACGTAAAGTGAGCGAAAATTTTTTGTTGAGTATTCATTCACGCAGTTTACGTTTCGCTTACTTTACTATTCGCTCACTTTACTTTTCGCTCAGTGTCCTTTTGCGCAGTTTACGTTTCGCTCCACTTTACTATTCCCTCCCTTTACTTTTCACTCAGTGTCCTTTCGCGGAGTTTACTTTTCGCGCACTTTACTTTTCGCTAAGTGTCCTTTAGCGCAGCTTATGTTTCGCTCACTTTACTGTTCGCTCAGTTTATTTATTTTAATATACGCATTTTAACTTTTCGCGCACTTTATGTTTCGCTTACTTTCTTTTTCGCTCAGTTTATGTTTTGCTCACTTTACTTTTCGCTCAGTGTCCTTTCGTGCAGTTTACTTTTCGCTCACTTAACCTTTCGCGCAGTTTACGTTTTGCTCAGTGTCCTTTCGCGCATTTAAGAATTCGCTCACTTTCCATGTTCCCAATTTGGCTTCTACTGTGTTTGCCGCTGTTCCGCACTCCTGCCAACAAAACTAGACTGGAAGGGTACGATTGGATTTGGTGTAGTCTAGAATCTAGATGGGGGGAAGTTTCCAGAATGTCTTTATTATGTTTGTATTTTCATATAAGTACATCTAGAAGCTCGTACTGGAATAAGATTGGTGCACTGCAATAAATGAAACATTGTCTGTAATAAAAAAATTGTATCCCTGCCTACCAAATTATTTTACTCTAGCCGACGCTGTAGGAGCTGCGAGTGGTGGAAAGGTACGTGCATGCAATGAAATTAGTGAGATTTTTTTTGAATAGCCGTTCCTGGCGGCGGCCTCACATTAGACACCAGCGGTGGGTCGCCCCCTAAGGGGTGTAACATCCCAACCAACCAAATTCAGAGCTTTGAAATTTAAATATTGAATTGTAGGTTATGTGCTCTGCTATTTTGGGTTCAATACCTAATTTTAATAGTTTAATACAGCGTTTTTGGCTATGCTTAGTTCGATACCCAACTTAAGCCGCCGCATGCATTGCTTTTTTAAAAGGGTTTATGGCCGGTATCATTGCTTAGGACTAGTTTTGAGGTTATGTCGGCTACTTAGCAAGCCTCTGCACTAGGCTCGTTTAATGGTATGTTCGATTGGCCTGTCGGTGCACACTGCGACCTATTTCACTTCCATTTCCAAAAAGTATGGTTAAGTGTGGCCATTTACTTTAGCAAGCCTACCTCATCAGGGTATTGGGCGGAGTCTAGGGTTGGAATTAATAGTCTGCCCATTGTTACCATGTTATTTTCCATAGCAACAATGGGTGCCCATTTTTATACGTCGGCCTCGGCGGACATTTAGTCAATCCCAGCAAGATTTTTATACGTCCGCCACGGCGGGCATTTAGTCAAGCCCAGCAAGAGTTCTATACGTCCGCCACGGCGGACATTCAGACTATCCCCGCAAAACTTTTATGCGTCCGCGGGTTGGACTGACGGCGGACAACTGAACTTTACACCCCCAGTCGGCCGAACATGGCGTCTACCGTAATCTAGTCTAATATCCTAACGAGGTAAAGCTTGCTAAAGTAAATGGCTGCACTTGGCCCTACTTTTTGAAAATGGCAGTGCAACAGGTCGCAGTTGCAGTGTGCACCGACAGGCCAATCGAACATGCTATTAAATGAGCCTAGCTCATCGCTTGCTAAGTAGCCGACATAACCTCATAACTAGTCCTAGGCAATGATACCGGCCATAACCCTACTTTTAAAAAAGCAATGCATGCGGCGGCTTAAGTTGGGTATCGAACCAAGCATAGCCAAAAACGCTGTATTAAACTACTATTAAAATTAGGTATTGAACCCAAAATAGCAGAGCACATAACCTACAATTCAATATTTAAATTTCAAAGCTCTGAATTTGACTGGTTGGGATGTTACACCCCTTAGGGGGCGACCCACCGCTGGTGTCTAATGTGAGGCCGCCGCCAGGAACGGCTATTTAAAAAAAAATCTCACTAATTTCATTGCATGCACGTACCTTTCCACCACTCGCAGCTCCTACAGCGTGGCTAGAGTAAAATAATTTGGTAGGCAGGGATACAATTTTTTTATTACAGACAATGTTTCATTTATTGCAGTGCACCAATCTTATTCCAGTACGAGCTTCTAGATGTATTTATATGAAAATACAAACATAATAAAGACATTCTGGAAACTTCCCCCCATCTAGATTCTAGACTACACCAAATCCAATCGTACCCTTCCAGTCTAGTGTTGTTGGCAGGAGTGCGGAACAGCGGCAAACTACGTAGAAGCCAAATTTATTAAAACCGAACATCGCCAAACCGAAAACATCCGCTTATGCATCGTATAGTGGGGCGTTTACTGCCATGTTAGCTGATGGGTCGTAGGGGGGTTCGGTGGGTTCATTATTATGTCAACAGCTGAAGGTAGGGTTATAAAATATTGGCAGATGTATTAGAACTACCCTTATTTGTAATGGTCATCATAAGAAAAATAGACACAAGCCATAAAAAAAAAACTTCGGTTTGGTCTTCGGTCAAGTTCGTTTCGAAAAAATTTGGGTTCTATTCCATATGGGCGCTAATCCGGCTTCCCTTGATAGCAAGTCGAAATAAACGGATGTTACGCAAACCCTATGTAGAAATCCCTGAATTTAGTCTGGTTGTAGAGCAATACAAATTATTTACGCCAGTTTACGCTTAAGAACGCTACGTTTGCAAGTAGGAATATATTTGCGTTGCAGACACGGAAACTTGTTTAGCGACGAGCATCGTAAAAACTGTTCCGACATTGTGCGGCGACAAGACCAGACATTCGAGCCCAACTGTTCCGACATTGTTCGGCGACAAGACCAGACATTCGAACCCAACTGTTCCGACATTGTGCGGCGACAAGACCAGACATTCGAGCCCAACTGTTCCGACATTGTGCGGCGACAAGACCAGACATTCGAGCCCAACTGTTTCGACATTGTTCGGCGACAAGACCAGACATTCGAGCCCAACTGTTCCGACATTGTTCGGCGACAAGACCAGACATTCGAGCCCAACTGTTCCGACCTTGTGCGGCGACAAGACCAGACATTCGAGCCCAACTGTTCCGACATTGTGCGGCGACATGACCAGACATTCGAGCCCAACTGTTCCGACATTGTGCGGCGACAAGACCAGACATTCGAGCCCAACTGTTCCAACATTGTGCGGCGACATGACCAGACATTCGAGCCCAACTGTTCCGACATTGTTCGGCGACAAGACCAGACATTCGAGCCCAACTGTTCCAACATTGTGCGGCGACATGACCAGACATTCGAGCCCAACTGTTCCGACATTGTTCGGCGACAAGACCAGACATTCGAGCCCAACTGTTCCGACATTGTTCGGCGACAAGACCAGACATTCGAGCCCAACTGTTCCGACATTGTACGTCGACAAGACCAGACATTCGAGCCCAACTGTTCCGACATTGTTCGGCGACAAGACCAGACATTCGAGCCCAACTGTTCCGACATTGTGCGGCGACATGACCAGACATTCGAGCCCAACTGTTCCGACATTGTTCGGCGACAAGACCAGACATTCGAGCCCAACTGTTCCGACATTGTTCGGCGACAAGACCAGACATTCGAGCCCAACTGTTCCGACCTTGTGCGGCGACAAGACCAGACATTCGAGCCCAACTGTTCCGACATTGTACGTCGACAAGAGCCACGGAGACATGGACCAGATTTTCGAGCCCGTCTGCCTCTCAACAAGTCAGCTGCTCATTCAAAATCAAGGATTTACGAAGTTTAAATGTTAAACAGCAACAATAAATATCCATATAACATTAGCCTATGGAAAAGAAGAATTTAAATTTAATTCTATTGATATGGGAACGAGCGCGAACTAGCCCTAGCGCAAACATAAACGTGCAACACAACCAGACGAACTTGTGAGGAGTGAACCTTAATGACTGTCCATAAACTACACTCATGATTTGCGGGGAGGGGGGGGGGGGGGGGGGCTATGTTTTGTGTGATATCCACTGCACATTATTTATTCTTTTATTCAGAAAATCTTTAGACTTCTCAAATATTGCTCACTTATTGATCCAAATTGGTGTGACATGACCTACTAGCCTCTTGAAAGGGTCTTACACAATGTTAAACAAAAATTGAAAGTATTTTGGCAAAGCACTATCAATATTATATTTTACATTTTCATTGGCTCGTCACCAGTGAAGAATTAGCAAAGGTTAATATTTTTAGGCTATATGGCCATTTACATAAATGACTAGTGATTAGTGTCTAGCCTCCATGATTAAGCCACAGGGTTCTTCCATTGGCTATGAGTGAGAATACTGCGGTCTGATTGGCTGTGACTAAGGTTTGTCTTGACTTGACCAAGGAATTGAAATATGTTCAATTCCTAAGTCAAGTCAAGACAAACCTTAGTCACAGCCAATCAGAGCGGAGTATTCTCACTCATAGCCAATGGAAGAGCCCTGTGGGTTAATCATGGAGGCTGGTCAGTAATCACTAGTCATTTGTGTAAACCTCGCTTATATTGCACGAAACACTTTGTTTATAAATATGGTGAAAGCCTAATAATGGGTCAACGTGAATGTAAAGCAATATTGATAGTATGCATTGCCAAAAGTAAAATTTTCAAAATTGTTCTATTGTATTCACGTGTGTAATGTTTTTGTGTGTTTGTTCAAGTGTATTTAGTATGTATGATGAGGAGATGATGTATGAATCGTAGATCATGATGTGAATAATAAAAGTAAATAAGAAAGATCAAGATGCTATACATTGTACTATACAATGCACGGTGTATGATGAAAAGTATGATGACATATGTCTACTAAGTTTGAAATATGTATGATCTGATAATTAAACATCACACTTAAAGAATAAACTGGAAATTAAGGATGATTGTTACCTAAATGACATTTTAGAAATTATTCTACTGTACTATTCACAAGTGCGTAATGTTTTGAGGCAAAGTGTATGAAACAAGTATGATGCAGATGTGATGTATGCAGCTTACATCATGGTGTAAATAATAAAAGTAAACAAGAAAGATCAAGATGCAATACATTGAATTATACAATGTATTAAGTGTGATGGTTGTGAAATGTATGAAAAAATGTTTGAATGTATTGGGTCTGCTAATTATCAATCATACATAAACACTAACGCAAATTAAAGATGGTTTGCTCCTAAAAAAGAAATTTTGAAATTTGTATTGTGATATCAATTTATAACAGTGTAAGTATGATGTGGGTATGAGTACACATCATGAGTCTTACATCACGGTTTGGTGTACACAACAATTTATAATGTGTATGTATGTGATGCAGATATGAATGTATATTATGTATACTGTATACTGTACTGTATACTGTACTACACTGTACTGTTACTGTACTGTACTGTATACTGTACTGTACTGTATACTGTACTGTATACTGTACTTTACTGTATACTGTACTGTATACTGTACTGTACTGTATAATGGACTGTATACTGTACTTTACTGTAAACTGTACTGTACCGTATACTGTACTTTACTGTATACTGTACTGTATACTGTACTGTACTGTATACTGTAATTGTATTATGTATACATGACATGTATACTGCATATATAACGTAATTCTTACTTTTAACGTGCATCTTACGTCGTACACTTTATCTCATTGTAAATTACATAACTGAGCTACATCCGTAGCTTTCTAACTTAGTAACAATATATAGTTTTTAATAAAATTAAAAACACAATGGGTTGTTCTGCCACGTCCGTAACACTCACCAACAAACATGTTTATGCGTTTCAGGACCGCTGTGGGTCCCTTAGTCAGAACGACAGTCAGTACAGTTACTGAGTGGGTAGACTCTAAATGTGAATTTATTTATTTATTTGTTTTATTCAACTACACAGTCGCTGTGCAGTTGTTGTGCATTGTAGAACGAGTAGTTGAATAAAACAAATAAATAAATTCACATTTAGATTCTACCCACTCAGTAACTGTAATGACTGTCGTTCTGACTAAGGGACCCACAGCGGTCCTGAAACGCATAAACATGTTTGTTGGTGAGTGTTACGGACGTGGCAGAACAACCCATTGTGTTTTTAATTTTATTAAAAACTATATATTGTTACTAAGTTAGAAAGCTACGGATGTAGCTCAGTTATGTCATTTACAATGTGATATAGTGTACGACGAAAGATGCAGGATATAAAAGTATTAATTACGTTTAAGTGAAGTTTGACGTAGTCTTATCACCCGTATCTTAACAATAATATAATTAATTTAGATGGATTGTGTCTCAAATTAAATGGAAAACTTAAAAGTGTTATGTCATTTACCTTGAATATTCCTAACTTAAATAGGACCTAGCATACAAACAACGTATAAAGATAATTGGACCAAAAAGGGTTAAGCTTCACTCCTCACAAAGTATGTTTTCATCCTTATTTCAGAAAACGCAAATGGAACGGCATTGAAATGTTTGCTTACAAAAATTTTTATTCTCCCCAATCCATTATTGAGCCCGTACCATCATCAAAGTGTATGGCAATGTCAATAAACTACATTGTTGACTTTCACTTGCATTGTATGTACGTGGTTGTTGAAAATAATGTCGGGTGCTTGGCACTCATCATCCGGGTTGTGACTGTACTCAACATCAGAAAAGGTATTAGATCGCGATGTTTCTGCATATTATTTCTGCTTCAAATACAGAAGGTCTTGGGTTCGATTCCCGGTTCTGGCAGTTGTGAACTATTTAAATGTACTGAAATCTATTGATATGACAGTAACCCATATTCTAACGGTGGTTTTATTTTATTTAGTCTATCCAATAAAACTGGATTACGAGGAGAATACTTTAACAATAATACTTTTGTGCCCTCATAGCAATGAGGCAAATAATTAATGGTAGGCTAATGTCTCCTACTGAAAATCAGTTCTAGTGACTGAGGGCGTATCTCACCGCTCTATTTTGACGTTAGTTGACTAGCCTAATGCACTAATACACAATTAATAATTGTTATAATTAACTGTCATTAATTGTTGCATTAGGGCCGGTATTTCAATGTCCAGTTAAAGTGTCAAGTAAATTTAACTGTCAGGTAAGCCCAGTTTGGTGTATTTCTATTGGCCGTTGTCATGGTGAAAACAATTTAACTGAAAAGTAGATTTTAACTGGACATTGAAATACCGGCCCTTAGTCCACTAGGCTAGTCTACTAGCGTCAAAATAGGGCACTGAGTTACACCCCGAGAACAATAAATAGTGCTGTTTTTATTTTGTTTCCTGCATGCGAAGGCGGAATAATTTAGTACATTTACAAGTAACTAACTCAAATTCGATCTGCCATATAAAAATATGTAGTGAATTCGACTTTAAGTTGCAATATATGGTATTGGGTTTGGTAACAGGATGGCCAACGAAAGAAAATCGAATACTGATATTGTCCAATATCAGCCAAATCAATATTTTTTGCAAATTTCTAACAAAATTAGTTTTCCCAATATCTCCCCCCAAAACGTTTATCTTCACTCCCTCCCCTCCAATACGGAACCTAAGTAGCAAAGGCACAAACTATTTAGGATCACAAATGATCTCACTCTTATAAGAAACAAACAGAACGACAGTCAACTTTCCACCGTGATATCTCCGAAGGTGACAACTATAACGTAGCCAGATTTGTATAACGTGCTCTCATTTAAATTCCATGATTGCTACTAACAAGAATTAAATTGTAACCAATGAAGAAAAGAACAGGCTTTCTCGTCGTGCTAATCGAGTACGTTATAGCGCAGATGAATCACTTGCAGCTGACGTACGCTCCCTTCATCTAAATGACGCTTATAGACTTGTAAAATATGGCTCTGTTCTACAGTAAGAAGTTTCTTTAGAGAAGTACCAATATTTGTTGATCGCTCAATTAATAAACAAATTGTTGATACTTTTCTAAAGAAATTCATTACTGTAGAAAAAAGAACAGCCTTATACAAGTGTTAGCATTATTCAGAAGAAGGAAGCGTACATCAGCTGCAAGGGATTTAACTGTGCATGCTCAATGGCTAACATGTATTTGTATAAGTCGCTCTCATTTAAAATTGTAACCAATGAAGGAAAGAACAGGATTCTTGCCGTGGTCATCAAATACCTTCGCAGATATGACAGTGCAAAGTTGGCCGACCTTCTGTTTCTTATGGGAGTGAGATCACTTTTGATGCGAAATAGTTCGCTACTTAGGTTCCCTATATAATGCTTCCTTCAGGGTCAGTCTAATTCGTGTTAACTTTCAGCATATTCTGAAACTAAATTATAGTAGTACCGGTACCTACTGCAAAGCTCTACAATTAATGTTTCAATAATTCAACAGAGAGTTCATTCAGTAGTAGGCTATTGGCGAGTGTATATGGGTTGGCTGTCTAATGCTTCGTACCTTTCAACATAATCTAGTCGGCCAGTAGCAGAACATAGTGCATGGATGAAGGCGCCCATAGTACGGATTCAAGTGATTCGTGCATGTGTTTCCATTCTGATACTAGCCGACTGGCATAATAATATGTTGAATGTACAAAATTGTAGACAAACAGACACTGCATTGGCATTCTACCATACAATACACACTAAATGGTAGTATGTGAGAACAAGCCGAGTTACTAAGTTAAAAGGGCCTGGCTACTGTTGTTCAAAGATGTGAAGAGGAAAGTCGACCGACACCTGAAGTTTGCCCCTCCTGAATGACGACGCTAGAGTTGTTGCTCCCGAAATGTGGTATATTTTGATATAACGATTTTAACTTAAACTTGATCCATACTGTGGAGGAAATAGTCCCATTAGAATAACCTTTCAAAGAACCAACGTACGAATCATTTAGTCTGCATTTCTTAAACGGAAAACCCTTCTCTAAATATAACTACAATTAAGACCTACATTTTCCTTTCCAGTGGCGGCAGAGTCACGACAATCACAAAACATTCACCATTTCAAACCGCGAAAAAGTTTTCAGTAAATAACTCACGAGATTATGTTTCAATATTAATTTTGTGTCGGTCTATTTCATATCAAGAGGGCGACACATGACACTATTGTTATTAGATAGGTCACCATCAATATCAGTTCCTGCTATCGTAATAGATTTCAGTCAACAGGTTTTTAAACCAATAATATGCAAAACTAATTTTATAACGTGATAATCGGATAAGTCGAGGCGGACGAGTCTACGGACGCAGTTTGCATGTTTCCACCCTGCTACAAAACAAGTGCGCAATGTACGGGTACATCATAAATGTATGTGTTTGTGGGTGTTCTGTGTACGTATGTAGGGTGTCGAAACATTTAACAATAACGAAATGTCTTACCTTACAAGAAAATACAAATTTGAACCCAAAAACTATACTGGAATAAAGCTGTTGCAGTGCAATTTTCGATACAAACAGAAATTCACAATTAATACATGAAATAAATACACTGGTGCAGTAGCGGCTTCAACGTATCCATATCAAGTTTGCATTAGTAAGCATCCCCTAAGGAAATGAATAATCTAGGGTACAGAGTACTGTAGCACATGGACTACCCTAGTTATAATACAGTCAAGCTTTGTAAGGGCGTGTTTCAGAGTCCAAGAAAAAGTGGACATCATAAATGTGATGATGAGCATTTATCAAGAAATACGAAATTCTTAGGTGTTGCCTATTACAGTATTTAGGCAATGTATTAAATTTATATTTTACCAAAGAAGTAAATATAATTATGGTAAATACTCAACAGTGTCAGTGAAAAAAATGATGAAGTGACCTTGGATTATAGCGCAGATAAGGTGAATGCAACAAATACAATCTAAACTATGTATATGGCTTACACGGAGATGTTTGTCATATTTTTCATAAAACCGTATGGCATATTATACCATACAGTTCCACCATAATGAGTTTGACACTCGTATATTGCCCCAATTCATGCAGTGGAGGGGAGAGGGTAGTACATGCAGTACATCACGATTAACTTGGTGATTTTCAGTGCAAAGTTAATTATCTAGTTTGTAAAGATTCTATTCGGTGTAGTCGCTAGTAGCTACAGTTCTTTGCAATGAATCTGCGGTCCTAGGTTCCCGCTCACCTTCCCCTACCTCGACTCGCCGGCTCGAGCCAGCCGCGAGGGGTACCTTTGTTATCGCACCTGTCATCTTGACCGACGCGGAAGACAAACATACAAATATAAGAATTGGGGTTTTTAACCAATCGAATAAATTTTTTGGTGTCTTGTTATTCGTGCAAATCGATATCAATGGCAATGGGGCATCTTGAATTTTAGCGTTCGTGCAAAAATTAGGCCATCTACGGACTTTGTTGAAATGAAAGCCTCATATTATATTTTATAGTTTTTGTCCGATGGCTAAAATTAAAGATGTCCCATTGTTCCGATCTGCCACGAATAACGTGTCACCAAAAAATGTATTCGATTGGTTAAAAACCCCAATTTTTATATTTGTATGTTTGTCTTCTGCGTCGGTCACGATGACAGGTGCGATAACAAAGGTACCCCTCGCGGCTGGCTCGAGCCGGCGAGTCGAGGTAGGGGAAGGTGGGCGGGAACCTAAGACCACAGATTCATTGCAAAGGACTTTAGTAGAATGTAAGTGGATGGAGCTTGCCCCTGTTCACCACGTTCGCTGTCCATTGATTTTGATCTACGGTGACACAACTTCTACTTGTTTGTGACTTTAATAATACCTTTATATCTACAGGTCGACAAATAAATCCAAAAGAAATGATACCCAGTTTTAAAAACGTCCTTAACATATAAATAATTTATGAGTGGACAGACATCCATGCGTGGCAAGCATTTTGTTAAAAAATGCCAATAATGCATTCTAATTAGCATTGTACTCAAGGGGAATCGGATCTCAAGCACGAAAACTGCTTAACAAAGTTTGACTGTATACAGAAATACAAAACATTTTCTTTCAAATGTATCTGCAAACCCACCCGTTATCGGTACAAGTTTAGATACAGGTTCAAGCCGCTACTGCACCAGTACATGAACAATAACACCATGGGATACTGTATGACTGCAGAGCTGTATAAGCATTCCTACCCAGATAATGTGCAGTATGCCCCTGCAATACAGATGGCTGCGGTATGGACTAAACCATACCCGCGTGCCATGTGTGTGGCAGACTGCGATATTCAATCGGCTGTTGTGTTTGCTTTTATTCTTCTGAAGATAACTTCGTACAATATGTATAATAATAATAATAATAATAATAATAATAATAATAATAATAATAATAATAATAATAATAATAATAATAATAATAATAATAATAATAATAATAATAGTTGGCCGGATATTTTATTAGTTATTTACTAGATTTGAAGCTCGCTTGCTTGAGCATACCCAAGGTAGGTTAGACTGCTCGTAATGTGTTCTTCGTGTCGTACGGTATCCCATAGTTACGATAACAGTTCCAATGATCTGCAGGGCGGTTCTGTATGAGCGACGATAAGTTTATCAGCGGTTTTGGTCATTAGGCCCTACTCAAGCCAAATACAAGGCGATGATTGGCTCATTGCCTTCTTCTAACAACCGAAACCAGTGAAAAACCTATCCTTGCACATTCAGAATCGCCCTGCAGGAGTCAGATACATATAAGTTTTATCACTAGGCAGCATACTTTCAATATCACGGATCCAGGTTCGTCACTAGCTATTTCATGTCCCAGACTTTGGTCTGCTTGGCAAAATTCACTATTAACATTATAGTCGGAATTGTTCTTTCAAAGATGATCCCAATATGCCAGCAACTTTACAATCCACCAAACATATTGGTTATTGCGCTGTAGCTTGACACGTGAGTGTTTAATACTAGTGAAAATAACTTCTTTGGGGTTATAGAAACTTATAACCGTGTCTTATAAAGCCATGACGTCACCGGTAATGAGAAAGGAAGGCAACGATGCACATAAGTAACTGTATAGATGTCTCTAAATGAAAATCAGTTCTTGTAACTTATGGGTAGACTAAAATGCACATTTATTTTTATTTATTTAAGTGCATGCACAAAATGAAAATAAAAATAAATGCAATATTGGAACCTTGGATTTCCCAAGTAATGGATTGTTGATAGGTTTGTATAGTTCAAATGGCTTGAACTGTTTATTTTGACGCGAAACAGTGATTACGAAAGTGACGTTTAAATGGAGAACGTAAACTGGCTGTGAATATGGCTGACGACCTTGAGAAGAAATCTAACTTTGTGATCTTTTGCATTCCCTTACAGAAATGAGAAAGACGTTGCATAGCCTACAATAACTTTTACGAAACATACTTGAACATCTTCAGACATCATTCCCGTTTCTATTCTCATTACCGGGTGATTGCACGAGACTATCATCATCAGGCTGTGTAGAGCACTGTTGTCAGACTTTAAATCAGCTTAAAAGGCCATCTATTCCTAAAATTTGTCATGGGCTGAAGAAATTCATTTGTTAGGTTAGGTTTAGAGGCTCAAGTTTTGTTTTGACAAATACATTGCAAGTTTTGACTTGCAATAACTTGCAATAACCATAATAATATAGTGGCTGTTTTATGTCCACAAGATCAATCAGTTTTCAAATTTGATGCAAAAGAGATGAGGGTAAAGAGTGATTACGCTCACAAAGGCCAGATTCTGAATTGAAAAACTTTGTTGGTGACTTAATTTGTGCATTGCTACTAGCTGGCAATGGAGGTTCGTCACCTCAACCCACGTCAGATTTTAGAATATAATTGACACCCGAAACCAAGGGTACAACGTTTCTTTCGCACAGTTTAGAAGCATCAAAGCTAATAAAACTTTTTGCAGGAAGTACCTAGCTTCAGTACTTAGCGGTTTTCTATTTTCCATTGAAATATGTACAATTGTGTTTGATAGAAGGCCCGATGGTCTCCGTTAGTAGAGTGGGAGGCAAAGTTCTTTGACAAGAAAATACAGTTACCAAAGAACACTTTTCCCCAAACTTCAATTTCGATTATGGCAGCCAGTACACCATTATATGTGCGTTAAGCAATCTTACTGAGCAAGCACAATTTACCATCAATATTGTCCAATTATACGTTTGGTTATGTGACAGGGATGTTCAAGCTGATGTAACCTCTTGTCCCACTCTACTGAAGATGTAATCTTTGTCATAAGCTTGGCAAGAGATTTCATGTCAAACATACACTATACAGTGAAACTTCTTTAAAACAAACTTTCAGGGACCAAAATAGAATGTTTTAAGAATATTTGTTTACAGGGATCTTACATTACCATGTATATTATATATGAACATCTGGGGCATCGAAAACACTTTGTCATCAGTTTCTTATAAGCTTTACATTGTACATGTAGGCCTACTAGGAAATGTTATTTTGGCTCATAAAGCTCAAAGGTTCAGTGGTACATTAATGATTGAAAATAAGAGGCGTACAAAGAGTATTATATACAAGGCTAGGTACCTCAGTTTTGTTACAAAACCAATAGGTACGTTTCCAATATGCCCAGTAATTCACTGAAAATGACCAGGTTATTGAAATTCGTCTTCAGAATTTTCTGCAAATGTGATTTCATTTCACCATAATTTCATAAATTCTGGACTATAATAATTATGCACAACCATTACAAATTGTGTAACAACCCCATTATGTTCATACATTATAAACTGTTTGCATTATATCAGAGACAATATAGAAGGAAGGCTCTAGGCACAGTGCAATGAGCACTTATGACAATTGATCATTGTACTGCGCATTTTCATTAATTTACCCTGTCAAGCAGATAGTTATTTAGCCAGCTGTGGCTTCCTTACGGTGCAATTCTGTACCACCAAGTCCTACAATAAATAGACCATTCAACGAGCCAATTTATAGTTTCATACGATGCCATGACAGTGCAACAATGTGCTTTGAATGCAAACACCCAAGTACAATCCTTTAAACCCTTACAATTAACTAAACCAACCCTTAAAATGAACTACTCGTACCATGCAGAAAGGGTGTTCGGCAAACTGGTTCGAGAACTCGGCTTGGCTCAAGCGTAATTGACTCCAGGGTAAAACGGATCAATCCATCAATTACCTGTCCTTGGCCCCCCCCAATGGTTTCTCCCGAAAGCTCACCTAGTCCGTCGACGCACATAGGCGTGTAGGATACTTAGGGCGTGTAGCCGGCAGGGATGGAGCTTATTGACACTTGGAGGGGATCTATCCCAGCTGTTGCACGTGCTTTTACCACACTCACTCCATCCCTCTACCACCAACTACCAGATTCAACCATTGGGTTCGCCTCTGCAATACAGGGCCCCCAGCGCCAGGCGGAACCACTACCAGCGAAAAAAGTGCTGATAGCGGCGGGAGATTGGAACTTGGTTTCCCATACCACCTACCTAAATCAGAAGAGCTAGACCTAAATCGCTCTATATCTGGATCGAGACACGACAAGGCTCAAGCGTAAATGTGATGCCCGGGTAAAACGGGGCGTTCACTTTACCTGTCCTTGGCCACCCCTAAGGAACACGCTCCTAAGCTCTCCATGTCCAGGCGTGCTGGTAATCTATGGGCGTGCTTATACGTCAGGAGCAATAGCGTACGTGCTTCTCCATCGGCGGCCAATGTGCTTTTACCACACTATAGCTCCACCAGCCAGTGCTATCTAATCTGATACGTGCAGCCAGAGTTGTTCCTAAAGGTTCGCCTCAGCAAGAAACCAGAGTCATAGCGGATACCACTATCAGCCAATTGCTGACCGTGGTATAGGGTGATGGACCTTGGTTACCCAACCCACCCATGACACACCTACCTAAATCAGACCTAGGGCCTAAAGTCCGTAAATCCTCTGATGGGGGTTCGTTTGCTGAACGTCCGCCATGAGACCGACGGACCTTGAATCAAAGCTAACTATCTTTCATACTCCCATCACAGGTATGGCCGAATATGAAAGTGTTTTGTGATAATAGTAAAAAAGAGTAAAAGTAAAAGTAAGTAAAAGTAATAATATCAAAATCAAAGCAAGGAAATATCAAACAAAATGTGGCCTGTTAAATTGCTTTATCCACCTCTCTATACATGCAGTAATGCTTTTATTTAACCACACGTTAGGCCTACCCAGTAGGCCTATATTAACTCATAAATATTACACTCCAAATACATTACCATGGACGTCACATAGTCCATCAATATGGCTCGAGCTTCGATGTAGGTTAGGCTTGTTTCTTTTAAATGAGCATTTTGCCCACTCACTATACAATCCAGCATCCAGCAGTGTCGTTGTGGTCTTCTTTGTAGAACCAGCTGTAAAAAACAAAATGTTAAAATTACAAAAACACTTTAGAAAATATTTATGCTTACAGCACTAAGTAAGTACTGGTAAGTACTAGTACTAGTACATACTGATTCAACTTTGCATTTGTGGGATATCTTACAGCTTGAAATTTGTCCAAAGAAAACGTTTTTCAGAATGCGAGGATGTAGATCATAACTGAAAATTTCTTATCCCCCCCCCCCCCCCCCCCCCCCTCCAAAAAGAAAAAGAAATAAATTGTCAACATGGAATATTATCTTTTGTCTGCAGATCGTATTGCTGCATCATAATTCATAACCCCCACCCGGGTGAATGTTATTTTATTTAATTAAAAATTTAATAGGCTATTTAAACTGTATTTAGTGTAAAATATTACGATATAAGTTATTAATGTAATTTTAAAAAATTAAAATGTAATATGATTTACATTAGGCCCTAATTAATTATTTTATATAGCCTAAAAGTAATAAATGACTAAATTTGATATTTATTCACTTTAATTTTGTTGTGCCGACAATTAGATTGATTACTAGTCAATTTATTATCGACACCTGGAGCTTGATCTACGTACCGATATCGGGAATGAGAGGGAAGGATTTGCTGGGTTAAGACATAAGCCTTGTAAGATTGAACTAATATTTAATAAACCAAATACTATTGTACTTACAAAAGCTCACTCTATCATCCTACGTCCTACTGAACACCTAATCAGCTTGGCTGCCAGATCACAAGAGAGCGACTGCAGCAGTGACGACGCCAGGAATTTTCCATTGGGGGGGCCAAGGGGGGTCCTACGAATGTATGGGGAGGCCATGCAGATTCCAGACTGGTTTTCTATCGGTATCGGGGGGGGGGGGGGTACACCAGGCTACATGCACTCGTGAACATGAAAATATGCATTCCATTCTTACCTAATTAATGCAAGGCAGTGGTGTAGTGCCAGATATACCAGTACGCATACGCTTCAGTGGGAAGTTGGAGGGACAAATCTTTCCAGACGAAAAAAGCATGGGGGTTTGGGGGGAAAAGCCCCCCACAACAATGACGCCGCAGGCGAATAAAAAAATCAGGCTTTTAGAGCGTGTTTTGAGCGTTTTAGAAAGCAATACCAGATTTAATGCATTACCGAAATACTGCAGTTTTGTATTCGATTTCGTAAGTAACTTTTGATACGGCACATGCACGAAAATGTTCTTTCACAAGCAGCACTTGATGCAGATATTGTTAGGCTAATAGTCGATTTACAGCTACGCGTTGCGAGCGAAGCGAAGGCGCGAGCTCCAATCAGTGGCCGAGTTTGCGTGAAACTATTAACTTCTTTGCTTGAAACTCGGCCACTGATTGGAGCTCGCGCCCTCGCTTCGCTCGCAACGCGTAGCTGTAAACGTAATATAATAGTGCACAGTTTGTAAGCTTCATTGAAAGCAAGAAGGGGCATACAACCTTCCAATGACGTTTGAAACTTCTGGCTTCAGTTACCATGACTGTGCAAGCAGTGAAAAACTATAAGTAAAAATCAAAATGCTAGGAACTCCAGTTTGATAAATACATGGTAGTGTGGTGGATTGGTGTAGTAAATTTCAACTACAAGAACTAGTTAGAACGTGAATTATTTATTTGTTGGCGTGTATGCGGCGGCACCAACGTAGTGTAAAATGGTATTTTGTTTTGCTTGGGGGGGCCACTGGGGGGGCCGAGGGATTTTAGGGGGGGCACCGGCCTCCCCTGGCCCCCCCCCCCCTAGCGTCGTCACTGGATTGCAGGCTCTTGCAGCAAGGAGTGGGGGAGTGGGGGTTACCTCATCCACTCCTGGTTCCCATAATGTTAGCTTATGGAGAGTCATATGTAATAATTAAACAGTGATCTGCCTCAAATCCAATCAGCTGGACGGGTTGAAGGCTGAGCAATAAGTCTACAATGTTCTTGAAAAGTTATGTTCAAGATTACCAAATTATGATTTACCAATCAATCAATGGATATTGATTGACGGATTTCCCTGCCCACATCACAATTTGAAATTGTATGTAATTTAATTAGATATTATTTATAAATTTATATTTTTTTTTGTCATCGTTTATTTATATTCATTTATACTGCTTAACCCCTCCCCTACCCTTCCATATTTCAATTAATTTAATGTAATTTAAAATTTTATTTAATTTAATATATATGATGATAATGCTGATGATGTTGATGATGCTGATATATATACATCAGCATCATCATCATCATCATCATCATCATCATCATCATCATCATCATCATCATCATCATCATCATCATCATCATCATCATCATCATCATCATCATCATCATCATCATCATCATCATCATCATCATCATCATCATCATCATCATCATCATCATCATCATCATCATCATCATCATCACCATCATCATCATCATCATCACTATAAATAATAAATAATTGTAATAAACAATTTTAAGCCAAACAAATAAATTCAATTTTTAAATTAAATGAAAATGCAGCATGGACCTGTGCACGCCGCTCACACAGGGTTATACTGTGTGCGACCGGCCACAGTGTACAACATCGCACACGAAATGCATGTGTACGGGGGCACATCGACCTAATTCATGTGGAAAATCTATTGGGTAGGCAGGCACAAACGTGTACACGCCTTTCACAGAGAGGTGGTACACGCTTACTGAAACACACGCTAGTGAGAACCATGCAATACGGGCCAGTCCGTGGCGCGACAAGAACGTTTAAACGTCTCATTACTACTTCTTCGCCATGTGAGTTAAAACATGTAGGTCTACATCCACATGGTCTAGGCCGGACTCAATACTGACGGACATTTGTATTTGTGAAATTGTGAGGATGCCACATACATTCATATTCCCTCTCTCAAGGATGGATTATCATGGTGTCACTATCTAACATTGCGCCAACAAAGAATACTTTTGGTGGTCTTTGTTTATATCGTTCAATCAGCACAACGCTAGACGATGCGCGCGCTACGTTAAGCGGGTGTTACACGGAGAAGTAAGAAAAGTAAAAGCAGAAAGTGAAGAGTAGAGATAGCGTGTAGCTTACGGGAAAAGAACAAAAGTGAGAAGTTCTCTCCAAAGAAGTACAATGTGGAACAAGTGAAAAGTGAAAGTGAAAAGTCCCGTAAGCTAAACGCTATCGCTACTCTTCACTTTCTGCTTTTTACTTTTCTTACTTCTCCGTGTAACACCCGCTTTAGTACTCCTACTCTCCTACTTACATTGGCTTTAATTTAGGGACAACTTTTCTCGCTAGAAAGCGTATCTAAGCTCTGCGGATAACTAGGCCCTACTACATTTTGTACGGCAAATTCATCTGTACGGAAATTTCCTGGCAACATAAATCTGTGAAAATTTCCGGAGATATTTTGCATGAACATCTCTGATCACAGTACGTAGTACCTATTAGTGATGTCATAGGGTACCCGGGTACTCGGGTTACCCGAATCCAGAAATTACCCGAATCCATTTTTAGGATTCGTATCTTAAAAGGGTAGAAATATTTGTAAAAAAATATATATATTTTAAGCGACGATATTTCTGCGACTACTTTCCTTGAAGCTACAGGCTTGTGGGCGTGGCGAGCGGCCAGCTGACCCGTATTATGTCAATTCCTGTGTGTACGAAACGGATTCGTTCGGAAATCACAACAATTTCGGTCGATTGCGAATATGTAACATTTTTAGTGTCCAATACCGTCGGAAACGGATTCTGAGGTACCGAATTGGATTAGGTAGCCTTTTATACCCGGAAATCATATACGTATTACGTACATAATTTAAATAAGTTTAAAAAGTTATTTTAAGTGCTAATAACATCGGAAACTTCACGGTGCGAAGTAAAAGACCATTTGCAAGCATAAGAATAAGATTTTGAAAGGTGCAACAGTCTTTTGAACCCTGCAGTACCGATCACCCATTCCATTACCTGTACCCCTTACCTACCCCTACTGCCGCGATAAGCGAGGAGTTAGTGAAAGATAGCGAGACACGAGGTCGAGAGTTCGAGCCGTAAACATCGCGACGACTGAGTCGGTTAAAAGCACGCTTGGCTACATTGCGTACAGCATAGTAAGTGCGTGGACTAAGTGTATAGAAGCACTTCTCGCGGCACTTAATTGCGTTAACTTTAATAGGATTGCCGACTGCGTGTATTTAACATTGTTTAAGTTTTGGTATGTTGTTATTAGTGACGGTCGGGAACTGATAAAAATATACCATTGGTAATCTATAATATTCAGTGGCGCTCCACAATACATCAGTACAAGTACCGAGTGAGATCATGAAATATTAGTAGGCTACACACTATCGCTTAACTTCAGTGCCGCTAATCATCGCCCCATATCTTCATCACCGCCCCCCCCCCAACGATTCTCCAAGACATCGCTTCGAGATCGCCCACATCGCCATCATCCATCGCCACCCAGCCCACTACTGGAAACATCGTTGACGACGTGCTGAGGAACCCGGATGATGATACTACCCATGTGTTACAATGGCGTAAGTCAATTCAAAACAATTAATATGGTATGGTGTGTACTTTGTTAATTGGAGGCGAGTATTCGTACTAAAGTAGTGGGCTAAATGCTTTTGCCAATTTGTCTTGCCCTCCCTCTAATTTGTCTGCCCCTGTGCTGCCCCCCACCAAAATATTGCTGGTGCCGCTCAGTGGCGACGCTAGGATGTTGCATTATAGGGGAGGCGGTTCAGGGGCGAGTATGTCAGTTGGGGGCGCAAACACTATCGCAATCTGGACGTGTAAATACACCCCTCCCCCCCCCCCCCGACATCGTGTACCCTTGGATTTCGGATTGTTATACTAAACTGGAAGAAAATGTGTTATTATGCTCGTTCTGGTGCTCAGCATCAAACCGCAAGACGACTTGTTGCAAATTGATAACATTGACGATTGATTTTTCAATGGATAATATTGTCAAATCTCGAAGGCGATTGTTGCAAACGTAAGACACGGAAGGTGAGCTCGCAACCTGCGCTTGATGCAGGATAACAACGAATGAAGTCACGCAAAGTTAATAGTTAATAGTCACCGAATAATTGAACGATGACTGAAGGAGTGTCATAAAAATGTTCGTTGCGTTCTTCGTTATGTCATCAGAACGTGGTCGGTTAGATTACTAGAATTGGGATTTTAATAAAATAATTAGTCCCTATGAGAGTATATCTTTACAGTATACAGTATACTCTTAAAATGTAAATAAATAAAATGTGTATCTAACAATTGAACGCGGTTTTGAATGCATAGCGATTGTCTAGTAGTAAATACTGGTTGGGGGGGCGACTGGGGGGGCGAAGGCGATGCTCGGGGTGCGGCTGCCCCCCCTCGCCTCCCCTTAGCGTCACCCCTGGTGCCGCCACTGTTCATGATGTAAGTCAAACCGGAAGTAGATCAATTTCGTACTAAATCGCTGTTCGTAGTCCATTTACCACACGACCGAAGCACAAGACTCAATTCTAAAAATAGCCGTGTTGCCGTGATTTGTTTCGGACAAACATTGAATATGCACAATCACAGCTAAGTACGAGAGTCTTGTGTTACCCATACCACACACTATTTCTCAGATACGTTTTAATATAGGAAGAAAAATGATTGAAAAATCAAACTTTCGGCATAGGAAAAAAAATAGGCCCTATACAACAATGGAGTTGCCTAGCAACATTTGTCCGCCTGTGTTGGCACAGCCTCCTCAATTGAGTCTTTTCTTTGCTAATCGGATTCGGCACTAGTCTGTTCGGGAGAACTATAGAATAGGGGTCCAGCTGATTAGTACACGCTGTGTCATTACTGCGGGCCAAGGTCTACTGGATTTACTCCTAGCGGAGTAATTGCGAAGCGCAAAGTAAGGGGGTAAGGAATGAGATTCCAAATCGCCATTTTGGATCCAACTACAAAAATCGCATTATTATTTAAATAATCCTCACCAATAATGTGAATTTACGCGTAAAGTATTACAAAATATATATATATAGAATGTGAAGACAAAATCTCATTACCGATTGTTATTTTGTCTTTTTGGCCCATAATTTGTTTTGACAGATCAATTAATTTGTTTTTCTGAATGATTCTCCCATTTGAATAACATGGGATTTTTAACATTATGGAAATAGGTTAAGGTGAATTCACGACCTTGCGTGGCCGTGCATGCAGCGCCGTCCGTGCTGCTGCAGTAGTGCGTGGGAAGTTCTATGTGTTCACGACCCGGCCGGCACAGATGCGGTTTCACTGCCTAGGCCTCCGCCTATTGTATCACTAGGACTGCCGTATTACTAGGCCGATACATATAAATTCAGTGTTAAGAAATAATAAGATATTGGCGTAGGCCTAGGCATTACCTTGTAGGCTTTCTAGAACATAGAGAAATTCCTAGAATAGAGAAATATAGCATTCTAGGTTGCTTTTTGTGTTGTAAAAGACGCGTTCATGTAATGTGTGTTGGGTTATGTTTGTTTTGATTTGAGCCGTGTTGCAGTTTGGTTGCAGTGATCACGGCCATCTAAATCGTGATATTGTCTGTTTCTGATTGGCTTGAAGCCTCGGTGGCTCAGTCGCCTTGGCCACAGCCAGTGTGAGCCATCAGAATTTATACGATCTATGGAGGTATGACTTGCGTGCAGTGCTGCAAAAGTTGAATGTCGACCAACTTCGGCAGCGCTGCACTGCACTGCATGCAAGTCGTTTCTGATTGGTCTACCAGCCGCTGCACCGCGCTGCATGCACGGCCACGCAAGGTCGTGAATTCACCTTTAGATGGCCTTACTTCGCGCGCGCTACAAGCGATCTAGTGGACCTTGCTGCGGGCGAGTTCTGGGTTACCATCTACACTACCTCCTCTCTCCCTTCATTCATTCATTCATGTTTATTTATCAGCAACAGGGCATTGCCCCACAAGGGCGATACAATAATACAAAATAAAATCACAATGTATATAATAACAAACAACACAAGATACAAGATAAAAAAAAAGATAAAACACTAGACACTAAATCAGTGCCATGTCAAAACAAAATCACCACGAAAGTGACCTTCAGCACAGAGCCCAACCCACACAGCGGCCGGCAGCTGACACGGACAGAGAAAGACCCACAACCTTGTGGTTTTGGCGGGGGGTTACCATGATAAGATAACATAATAAGGATTCGGGTAACTCGATTCCTGGAAGGTCTGGAACCGGATCCGAATTTCCCTACCCTATGACATCCCTTAGTACCTATCATATTTAAATGTTAAATACCAGATTGTCGTGTAGACTAGCTGAAAGTTCCGGTCGATGGGCAGCTCTCTGCTGCCGTGTAGTTCCAGTACCGCTCACCTCAAGGCGTTAGTTCGACTTCCAGTCGAGCAGAGTGCATGAAGACTGTCCACCTCCACTGTCCACCCACCACGCTTGTAGCGTACCGGTTCATGTGTAGATAGATCCTGATGCATAGAGTAAAGTTAAGATTAGGTCAGATAAGGTTGAGAGGTAAAGCTGTAAGTAAGTAAGAGACAGGTTATGGTTTGGTTTCATTAGAGGTTGCAGTACACGTGGCAATATGGCCGCCAACAGCCATGACGTCAGCTGATTCCTGAGTTTAAAGAACACAAAAAGCCTGTTTATGTATACTGTATCACAGTATCAATGGGACAAGACCGCTGACGCGGCCTTGAGCCGCTGCTGACACGACAGGGGGCGTCACCAGGATGGATCGCCGGCCGAGCACGCCGCGAGAATGCACGTGCGCGGCCGGGCGCTGTGCTGCACTGTCACTGTAGTGCAGGGGTGCCCAACTTAATTTTTTCAATGTTGGCGGGCCACATCAACTTAACTATATATATATATATATATATATATATATATATATATATATATATATATACACGTATAGTCTGGTTATTCTATATCAAATTCCCCGTCAGCAAATGGTGTTCCCGGGCCGCAGCTAGTAAATGTGCACTGTGCACTGTGCAACACAAAAACTAGCACAGACAGATGCTTGATTCTCATTTACCTTCTTTTCAAACACACTTTGCTGCGAAACAAGATTTACTTTTTCAATTCGAATTAATCCTTCATTTGATTACACTCGTTTTTGTGCTTCGAGTCATGATGCCTTTGCAAGATCACAACTAAAAGGGTGAAACATATTTCCGGCGGGGACACTTGTATAACCAGTAGCATTTGTTATCTGTGCCAGTAGAGTCCTCGCCAGTTAGTAAGTCGGATGTCGCAACAGAAAACAATAATAACCCCCCCCCCCCCCTCGACGGCTTCCAAGAAACTAGCCTTGAACGATTCAAGATACACGCCGGCAAAATGAGAACTAAAAGGAACTGTGTCTGTACCTACAAAAGAAATAAAGAAACTAAACTCAACTCATGAACTCAACTCAACCGGTTCACTCGAATTGTTTATAAATTGAATCTACTGCGTGCACCAGAGTAGTGTCAGCAGAGTGTAGGCCTAATCGAGTTTTGCGTGATGTATTTCATTTTCGACCGGGTTGTGGAAACTAGCAAATATAAACTCTTGAGGTCTCACTTTATTGTCCATGCATGTCTAGAGATTACCCCTCCCCACCCCTCCCCCTCTTGTTATGTTATCGTGCCCGCCGCCGGACAGACTCTTTTTTGGACTCCAGACAGTAGCAACCCGCCCCTCCCCCCTTCCTGTTCCTTACTTCCCACAAGATGATAGCGTCGCTCCGTCCTTCTGCAAAGGTAGACAAACGGAGGCGAGAAAAGCAGTGGCGTAGCGAGGTTTGTAGGGGTCTGGGCAATGTTTTTAAATTGCCCCCCCCCCCCCCCCCCCCCCCACAGCAGACAAACACTTGAAAACGTTGACATGCATACAGTGGATATGCAGTCTCCATTAATATCCCTATAACTGGACACACAATTATGAAATAATAAATAAATAATAATAATAATAATAGCACAGCACTCCATTGTTCTCTCACGCTCAGCAAGCGAAATGTCATTCTCGCCGGCCAGTATGTTGGCTAGGTCGGTGAGCCTGGCTCATATTGCTGCATGCGTCAGAGAAGTTTAAAGGCGGGGAAAGAGATTCGCGTTTCGGTATGATAGTGCATTCCATGTTAAAAATAGCACACAATAATTATGTTAGTCCAATTTGTGTTTTCACTACCCATTGCAGCCACATTACTGTTGTATTGTTGTGTTATTATTGTACGGTCGCGCCCCTTCGCACCATAGTAGCTACGCCCCTGGACATAAGGACACCCGTCTCGGCCCGGGGTAGAATAGTGACTCTGCTAGTTGTAAGAGGCGACGAAAGGGGACCCTGTCCCTTTCCCCCCACTGTCCCGCTTAAGATTTCTCCTCCCACTTCGCCCTGCTCGCCCTTGCTGGACTTCCTTATGACGACCACAGCGATGTGCAATGGATTTGATTCGGACATAGGGCACTTTTCATCTTCATATTTCCCCCACTCATCGTCTCGATTAGCCGAAGTTGCAAAATATGGGACGTAAAACCGAAAAATCATCATCATCACGAAACACTTTTAAACGGTGTCCTCTGCCGCCACCAGAAAACTGATAGTATGGTAATTGATGATGATTTTAAAAAAAGCATTTAAATATATTTTGTAAGTATGTCTATTCGCAATTATGGCAAATACCAAAAACAGTAGGCTACGTGAAATGTATGTAAAACCAGATAGGACTGGGCTTACCTGTTGTCTTGTAAAGTCTTGTCTTGTAAAGGGCAGGACACGACTGCACTCACTGCAGGGCGTAGGCCCTTCTGGACCACATAGAAGATTCTTGTTGCTTGGATCTGTAAAACAAAAAAGCACAAACATTTCAGCTAGGCGGTAGGTAGACTGAAAATTTCAACCAAATCCGTCAAGCCGTTTGACCTGTGTGCGACGAACACAAATAAAAATTGCAAAATATAAACAATATTAATTTTAGACACAAGATGGCAGAACACTTCCAAAACTTTTGACATATGTTGACACCATTATTGTGCATACAGCATACTATTTAAAAAAAAAAAAACTATTTAAATTCGTCAATAAGTTTTAATAAAAAAAATTATAACTCGATATTTTTCACTAATTAATTTTTTGTAGGTTGGCACCTAGACGGATTTTGATGGTTATGTTAACAGCATCTATTTTAGTGGTCAAGAGTGTTGACAAAGCGCCGATCGGGTTGAAATGAAAGATTCACTCCGCTTTGCTACGCTCATCTAAAACGTTGACGAAACGAATACGCTCACATGCGACAAACAATGAAGCCATCGGTAATCTGTTAAATCAAAATTTGATTGAAATACAAAATCGAAATGTTGCCCCAAGCATGAAGAAACTATAGGCACCGAGATTGGCCACTGATGGCGCTAGTGAAAACGAATGAAGCGCTCCAAGTGGCAAAGTCGCGCAACAACCTGCTGAAGCAGCGTCGTTCTTCCTACGTCAATAAAGGGAAATTGTGAAAATTGTTTAATTAAATACGGGTTTTAAAATTTTCGTGCAGATTATGAATCCCATCAGTAAATCTTAAAAAGGCAAGCCACCATTTTAATCAGGACACGTTTTAGACGTATAAACAACAAATAACACACAACAAACACAAACAAAACAAGACAATAAAAGCCAAAACAAAAACACAAAACAAAACAACAATACAAAATAAATACACATCAACAATAAAAAACAAAACAAACACCAAACAAAAACAAGATATATCACATTAATATCCAGCACTATTTTCAACTGCGGAATGAAATCTTCAGCAGTTTGTTGCTAAATTTGGCCACATATAGCGCTGTATGTACTAACACATGTTCGAAAAACAGACGTGTTTCAACAATATTATTTTTACTCAGCGGCACCATCCACTGTCGTAGAACTTCAAGTCTCCATAAAAAAACAATGAGAATGCACATTAAAATGTTCTAGTCTTGAATTGGGGCCTACCTTGAAGTCTTGAACTCGAGATAGCTAGACAGAAAATCAAGTATGTTGATCATTTTCTTTCGCGATTTAATTGGCTCGTAGAATAAAATATTCAACACCAAAACTTCTTCACACCAAAGTGAATATATATCACTATCACTTGGAAATGTTTTTAATGAGGTGACACCTTAAATAGAGTGTGATATAAGGCGATAAGTTACTCTGCATTGAAAATTGAAATCAAACGTGGTTGCAGCCGCGACGTAATTTGTGATAACGCAACTCTGACAAGGGTTGCAGGACGAGCTGCAACAAACAGCAGCAAAACTGACAAGGACTGCGGCACATCGTTGCATCTCAAAAGGAGAATCCAGTCGATGGATCGACGCCGAGAGTAAAAATCATGGGTTTCGAACGTAAAATTAAGTAATTAAAATTAAAAGAAAATCAATTAAAATCTATGAGGCCAAATTATCAAAAACGTTCGAATTTTCTTAAAGGAGAATCCAGTCGGTGGATCGACGCTGAGATTAACCGAGAGTAAAAATCGTGGGGTTTGAACGTAAATTTCAAATAATTAAAATTAAATTAAAATCAATTAAAATGAGTCATGCCAAATTATAGAAAACGTTCGAATTTTCTTAAAGGAGAATCCAGTCGATGGATCGACGCTGTGATTAACCGAGAGTAAAAATCGTGGGTTTCGAACGTTAATTACAAATAATTAAAATTAAATTAAAATCAATTAAAATCAACAATGCCAAATTATCAAAAACGTTCGAATTTTCTTAATAGACACCAACATTATTTCCTAGTCAATAACAATGCACGCCCTTCAAAGGTGATGTTGGACAGTTACCAACAAAAATAAAAACAATGAACGTTATGTAGATTAACATCCTTGTAAGCGTTATCCTGCAAATTAAATTCAAATATTTTCCTTATAAATTAAAATAGTTCTCAGCTGACATTTTACACACAAAAAAGTTTTCCCGGTTCAGGCAGAAGTTTTTTAACTTCTAATGTGGATTCAATTCCATTACTTCTTGTCTTAGGAATAAGTAAACGGTGACTTTGAGCCGTCCTAGCAACGAAGCACTCAATAAATTCAAAGTTGTTCTGAATCGGCCTTGTTGATTCTGACATTTGTCCGCAGGTGTTCGCACTGACCAATCACTGATTCATATGTTTCGTATTTGAAATATCGATCTTTGATTGGTTATCGCTCACTCGTCGAAGGTGTTCGGAGCCTACAGGGTTGGTTTAGTCGCTTTAAATTATGATGGCCTAATTGATTATTTAGTAAATGTGACAATTGATTGTGTCCCCCACTGCAAATCAGTTTCGTTACTGAGTGGGTAGACTCTAAATGTGAATTTATTTTATTTATTTATTTAAACATCGACTCGGAGAAGTAACGGTATGCACTACTGCTGTGTAAAGTAAAATCAAATACCCTATACGTAGTAACCAGGTAAAATTGACAAAGCGGGTACGACGGGGGAGTCTTGCCCCCAGTTTTGCCTCGCAGAGAATTTTTGTATGGCGTTTTGTCACGAACACGTTTAAATAAATGACTTTAGAGAGTGGTCAAGGGGTTGAGGAGAATAAATCATGGGCTAAAATAAAACGTTCGTTGTGGAAAAACCGCAAATTGAAATATTTTACTTTATACAAATGTTGGATGAGCAAATATGAATAAAAAGTACAAGTAAACGTTCAACATAATCCGTCAACATGCATAAAATGTATGCAACTTAGTGCTGGTACGGCATACCGTCGTATTCTTAGTATCAGTGAGTGGTTAAAATGAGCCGGTATGCATACCGCTACTAAAAATACCGACCGTATGCCATACCGGCATTAATTTTGATCTATCTCTAATCAAATATTTTTTATAAAGTAATAGATTACATTTTTTTTTCTCAATTAGCACAGTTCCTCAATCTCCCGAATCCTCCAACAAAACACCCTACAAAATTCCATGCGAAATATCGATCTTTGATTGGTTATCGCTCACTCGTCGAAGGTGTTCGAAGCCTACAGGGTTGGTTTAGTCACTTCTAAATGAAAGTCCCCCACTGCAAATCAGTTTAGTTACTGAGTGGGAAGACTCTAAATGTGAATTTATTTATTTTATAACTATGGGGCCGCGCTACTTACTTGCGCGCCTACTTTACGCAGCAGTAGAGCATACCGTTACTTCGCCCTAGTAACAGGCTGATATACCACCTGCATTATCTACGATTGCGACTTGCGAATGCGAAACATCTACCCCTTCCCCCCTAGACACACAGCAGACTAGACTAGCCCAGCCTCTCCTCTCGACCAATGAGCGCATCGCAGTCTCACTCACAGAACGAAACTTTCCCAGTTCCAGGTACATTCGCTCTAGATAAAACTGGACACGGTCAAGCAAGCGGTTGTTTTGCGACAAGACACAAGCAACACTTCTATTTTGGCAACGAGGCCAATCGAAACAATGGATGGGTTGGGTGTACTACGACATAACATAGGCATAACTCCCATGCCCAAACCAGTATTCGAACCACGATCGCACGACAACACTGGTGGACGAAAGTGAACGTATGCAACAAGTGAGCAGGGTTTCAAGGGGGTAAAAGTATGTCTGTCTTGTTTACCTGTCTGCGAGTGCGGTAGACATGCCATACTGCTCATAAGTATTGCCTTGTACAGACAATACACAAAACTCGCAACATCAAGAATATTAGACCATGGCTCGATTTTCCTTTTGGATACAATTGTGAACTCGCGTGAATCGGAAGGTACCGGATTCGATTCCAGCCACTGACAATCACGCCAAGTGTTTTTCTCAGTCATAAGACGAATGCTAGGATTGAGTTCTACAATATACAACGACCGAATGTTCCTTATCTGCACCCTTATCAGTGCGGGACAAAGAAGAACGCACCGGGGAGGAGGGGGGAGGGAGACCCCAACAAGAGCGCCGCAGACGAAAATGTTTAAATCGGGCTTTTCGAGTGCTTTCTGAGCGTTTCGGAAAAAAATACCGGACTGAATGGAACCGAAATATTGTCGTTTTTGTAAAGCAAAAACCAGAAAACCACCAAAAAGAATTGAAACATTGACGAGAACAACTTGGTTGTTGATAACTGAGCACGTTTTGGACTGCGGATATGTGATATTGTAAATTACTTAGCCTACACTAGGCCCTACTACTACTTACACTACTACTTACACTAATGTAGCCAGTGCAGGATATTTTTACACTGATTATTTAGCTCGTGCAAGACTGCTACACTGGTCAGTGTGGCGAACGAAGCTAACATTGAATTCTTGTTTTTATTCCTTTATTCAAAAATACTTCCATGCACATTTAACGATCTTTACAATGAATACAAATATTGAAACATCATTATTCAATGATTAAGTAATAAATACTTTCCATTTAACACTTTGATTAATAACGCAAATTTGGTCTTGAAGAAGAGAGTAAAAACAAAAATTATACGTAGGAATTTACAGAAAATGGCGGTTGAGGAATAACAGACGCAAAAACGTTCGAAAATCGTTTAGCTTACCCTCAATGAATTCAAGCTGCTATTCGTTACAATTTCCCGGTTTAAAGAATTGTAAATAATATTGCTACTATATCGATAAACACGAAAGATTAACGTGGTCTAATAGTTTAAAAGGGAAAAAACGGATTTTTCTCTGCACTTACCTATAGCACGGCGAACCACCTGTGGCCGAGATTTTTCGGACAAACTTTGTTTTACAATTTAACAACTTCGTCATTCGATTTCACGATTGATAACGTTTCACTACACACGCGGATATGTAACAAATCATTTGATAACACTTTAGATGGTCACTTCTGAAAATAAACACTCGTTTTCAACAAACTAAGCGGAGCGGAATGCTTTTTGGACCCAACGTGCCACGTAGATAAAAAACATGGCGTCGGTCGACTCGGTTCGGCGTCGAGACGATCTATGGTTCTCAGCCTCGTCTGTGATTGGTCGAAACAGATCACCTGACCGAACGAAGCTCTGTGTTTGGTCGAGAACGACACGTTCTATTTTGAGCTAATTTTGCACCACGATAATAATTATTTCTGGCCCTCTTCATCCATGAACCATTATTTCCCAAGCAAAATAGCAGCGACACATGACCGAACAGTACAATCAGGGGTTAATTTGAGCCGGAACGCACCGGAACGCAGTTCCGATTCCTTTTCCGAAACCAGAACGCGCGTTCCGGTATTATTTCGAAACGTAGGTTACTCCTTAAAAACTCGTAAATTAATTGCTATCTCTGAAAATTTCACAAATATATTTTTGTATTTGTTATAGGTATGAATGCAAGTTATTCAAGTTTATGAATTACCCCTAGGTAGCCAGACCCAAATACATAGGCAATTTAGCCTTCTGACTGGCCACTGACACTAAACAGATAACTAATTAATAATTACATATTATCTGTGTTCACAATGTATAAATGTGGGCGGGGTTGGTGCCAAACTGTTTGACAAATAAAATTTGCGTTCCGGTTCCTTTCAATTACAAATTAAGCTCTGAGTACAATATTTGATTTTATTATTATTACTTATCTGAGAATTGTTCTTTGTGTAAACGAGATTGTCTTAGTTTGATGCTTCCCTACATCGCCATATTGTGACCACCCCTTATACCCCTGTGACATCCCGACATTAATATTATATACACTTATTTAATATTATGTATGTCATATATCTGTTATGGGCGGTGACGGTCACACAACTATAGGGGATGGAGCTTCAAACTATGTCAAACTAAATTACCCTACCTCAACTCTAGTAAAATAAGACACACGAAATAAAGTAGGATCGGATGAAGCAAATGCAATGACCGCATCTGAACATCTAAATCAGTGGTGTCCAAACTTTTTGACATTGGGCCGCATTAACAGTTCAAAATATTATGCGGGCCGTATGGAGTAAATTATTTGCATACGTTTTTATACGTTTTTGTAACCGTTCACTGAAAAAAGGTAAATTATATTTTTAAATTTGAAAGTAATGCAAGAGTAATTGTATTTTATCACGTAAAAGCATTATTCAGCAACTCGGCAGATCCAAAAATATAATTTCAAAAATATTGTTCCTATTTACACTCGAAATCTAGTGAACTCTTAACTTGGACATTCAAAACACACAGTTAAAGTACCACTCGCGATGAAAATGTATTTTGTAGCTATACGTACATTAATTACAAACTTTTTATGATGAGCTTTGCGACACGTGAAGTTGGTTTGAATTAAACTGCAGAAACAGTCGCCGAAATAAGGCGCGTGTACCGCTGACCACTGACTGACAAGAGTGTCAAGACGGCCGAAACAGCCTAACAAGGGAAGGGTTCACTTTTCTTGGGTGCCGTTAGTAATACGTAATACCTAATCTTTGGTAATACTCTGACCCTCGTTCATAAAAGAGTAATAAACAGGGGTAAAACAAAACAGTAGTAGTAGTACGCATTGGTAGCAAACAGAAATAGTAGCGATATCGAGTTATCTTCAAATGAGCATTTCTGAATTAAGAAAAATCTAACTGCCGATTAATTCAATTTCAATATCTTGTGCGGACCGTATGAAAAGAAGCCGCGGGCCGTACTTTGGACACCGCTGCTCCCAAATGGAGTGGACAAGCCTACAATAAGGAAGCGACGCACTATACAGATAACAAATTATCTGTGGACGCACTGTCTGGAGCGATGGGGCTGGGGGGGGGGCACTCAGGTCCCAGGCCAGCTGTAGCCTTGTTTAGGCGAATCCTACTGCAACGAGAACCCCCCCCCTCTCACTCTCTCCGTACTTCCTACTTTCTTACTTCTGGATGCTAGTAATAATGTTTGTTTGATTTAAGTATGAAATGGTTGAATGGCAGAAAATGCCTCACGGGCATTAATCCCGCCATAAATAAAGACGCTATCAATCAATCAGTTAATCAATCAATCTCCCTCTCTCTCTCTCTCTCTCTCTCTCTCTCTCTCTCTCTCTCTCTCTCTCTCGTTCTCTCTCTCTCTCTCTCTCTCTCTCTCTTCTCTCTCTCTGGGGTCGTCGATTGAAACATGTCAACTAATTAATCGGTGAAAAGAAATTCAGATGTAATCTTGAGTATCAGCTGGTTCTGTTAACAACGTACGCGCATCGCCAAACTAATTTTAGACAGGATTGCTTCAAAACAGTAAACGATTATGAAGATGGGGGTCAAGTTTTTTCGTCTACCTACGATTTACTTCGAATTATTTGAGAGACGGGAAGAAACGTTCAACCACAGATAACGGATTGGTACAACACACAATAAGCTACAAGATAGTAGCAAGTTAGACAACGGTATAGCCGCAGAAGCTTTGCCGGTTCCCACGATCACCGAAGTTCAACATCGGGCCTGGTCAGCAGGAGGGTGGGTGACCGCACTCATACGAAACACCAGTAACTGGAGGGTTAGAAAGCTTAGGCTGGATATCCCGTCCCCTACCCCTAGGGGCGCCCGGTGTTGCTAAGGACTTATTTTCTTTATGGGAAATAACATGCATGCAAAATTGTTACGTATCAACAATGGGCGTCCCTAGTGATATGGGACGGCTCGTCAACTGCTGGTCAATCAAGGTTAGTGGATGAACCCCATAATACTGGTCAAAGTCACACCGTCCTTTCGGATGGGACGTAAGCCAATGGACTATTGGCTTATACCTGGGTACTTTTCGACCTGGGTACTTTTCGACAGGATTAGGCTACGTGCCGGTACCAGTACCAGGCTTCCCTCCTCCCTTTCTCATCATCACAGTACACTAAATTAGCACTTGCAGGGATAGCGAACCTTTTTTTGGCTTGAGTGCCATTATTTACAAATTATTGAATTTACTCTGTTCAGGCGGCCTAGAAGGGCCAGTCCAATTGTAAAAGAAATTTTATTAAAACTTTTTGAATAATTATAATGTTGGGCTGGGAACAAATTGCCAGTGTATCATTTTTGGGGGGGGGGGGGGGGGGGGAATGATTCTAGAAAAGGGATGATTTGGGAAAGATTTTTAAACCCAACATTTCCTAAATGCCTGGAAAATGCCTTCGAGGTGTGGTCAATTTGATCCTGGTACAATATATTGTACACATTTCTGCTTGCCAGCCAGAAAGTGGCATTGGTTCGCCATCCCTGCACTAGTGGGACCTCGATAAAGAATTATCATCGCATTGACTTACCTTTGTTAGAAAGTCTCCCTGGCAAAACGGAACCGTTGCGAGTTGTTCCACCCTACAATCCGTTATCTGTGGTTCCACCATTCAAATAAATACCGGTCAAAATTAAAAAAATAGTTTTACGCAGATAGAAATCGCATAAAGAATGTAGTTTTAATTACTCGCACTGTTTTTTATGACACTTGGTATTGTACACTTTTAAATTTCCTGCCAAAACGGAAGCGTTGAGAAATTAAATTACACGGTAGGTACATACTTGTTCAAGCATTCAAATAAATACCAGTCAAAACTAAAATAATAGTTTTACACATATAGAAATTGCACAAATAATGCAGTTTCAATCACTCGTAGTGTTTTTATGGCTTTTAGTATTGTAAAATGTTAAGTTTCCGCGTTTTTAATAGATTACTCGCACCGGCACATCTTCACTGAGCAACTCCTTGGCGGCCATGTTTTAAGTTTGGAACAGAAACGACCTATACTAGGAAACCATAGATAGACCACCTGTAGACACCTTATCGGCAGCCATGACACAAAAGTACTTGTTGCCTAATCCTGTTATTTCAGTGTCTTCATAGAATGAAATACAATTCCTTTTTAAGTGAAACTCAATTATTATAAAAGAGAAACATACCGAGGGGACTTATTTTCCTCGTTTTTTCGGGCACGAAGAATGAGAGTAGCTGATCAGACGATCGGAGCGCTGAAAGCCGTGTCATCGTCAAACTATGGTTTACTCTGTTATAGATCGTTGTACAAGAACGAGAAGAGAAGAAGAAGAAGGAGAGATGAAGACCAGTGGCGTATACACGGGGAGGGGGAGGGGGGCAACCCCCCCCCCCTTTTGCAAACGAAACATGGAAAATGACCGTTTACATTTCAATAGACAGTATTTCAATAGACAGTTACATGTTTTACTTTATAATTATTGTATATTGTTGTAATTATTAAAAGCAAAAGCAATACGAAAAATGTGAAAATTATTGATTGAGGTTCCTTTTATTAGCGGTGCTAAGGAAAAAATGTGTTGCCAGAAACTGAGTAATCTTGTTTCAGTTGGCCGCTGTAAAACGCACAGATTTGCACTAAAATGACCTTGACGAGAATTTTTCCGGGGGGCTCCCAATTATGTTTCAGCTCCACTCTCTATAATATGGGTTGAAAACCCCCCTTTCCCAATTCCTGGATACGCCACTGATGAAGACGTTGGAATTGTGGCCAGCAAATCTTTGTCGAGATGGTCGAGAGATGCGACGGATGGCAGCAGTGAAGTGGTGCAATGTTGACGGACACAGACATATGTCCAACAACCTGAAACAGAGAATTTTGTAAGACAGACGTATTGCATGTTGACAGAGTGCTTGTTTAGGCCCGATCTTACGACGGCCTGCTAAATATTTAGTCGCAGACTAAATACTTAGCGGGTCGACGTAATATCAGGCCTTAGCCAGCCAGAGAGAATTACAGGTTATGCAGTATTGTGGACATGGTGTTATCATCGACATTAGCACAGCTGGGATAAAACATACAAAATAAATAGTGTGTTGTGTAATTTATTGTGCACCCTAGTTCCTACCTATCTCTATGCATAAACACTGATTTTTCGTGGCATGGCAGTTATATCGAGAAAAAATGAAGGTAAGTGAAGGTAAGTGAAGGTAAGTGAAGGTAGTGAAGTAAGTGAAGGTAAGTGAAGTCTGCAACCAGAACTACAAGACGGCTGCTACCTACATCCAGAGATCGCCTACATCTGCTGTACCAGAACAAGATACATGAAACCAACGAGACACACAAAGACCTACGAGCGAATGCAGTCCAACCAGCTTACACAAATAATTCAAAGATAAATTGTAGGCTTATATGCAATTAAAAATACATTCACTTTAAAACCAATAAATGGGTTAACAACAAATAAGGATTAAGGAGGAGAAAAAAAAAATGGTTAAAATAATATCGTGGATATTATGTGAAATACAGATATTAAAAAAACCGTCCCCGACTGGGATTTGAACCTAGGTCTCCCACTTGCTGGTTGAGCGCGTTTACCACTAGACCAGTGGGACTTCGATGTCTGGTAATGGTCCTTTAAGATAGACTATGTGCCGGTGAACACACTGCAACGCTTTGAATTGAATTGCATTGAGTGTCTAGTCCCGGTGGTCTAGGAGTCAAGGCGCCCGCCCGGCAAGTGGGAGACCTGAGTTCGATTCCCAGTCGGGGCCAGTGTTGTGACTAGATCATTATTTTTATCTAGATAAAGATAGAGATAATTCCCCAAAAAATTATCTAGATAAGATAAAAGATAAAGTGTAAAAAAAATATCTAGATAATAGATAAAAGATTAAAATAATGATCTAGATAATTTTGAACAGATAAAAGATAATAATGAATATTATTGAGTTATTGACATGTTTCTTAAAAAGCAATATTTATTTATTTTTTTCCATATCTATCATAATGTGGATGGATTTTAAGGATGGGATGGATTTTAATGATGGGATACCATGTTTGGTGTTTTGTAGTGGTAGTGATCTTCTTTACCGACTTCCTTTAACACGAGGCAATAACAAATTGCCGCCATTTTCAAAAAAGGGGAAAACCAGTAGAAGTATTTTTCATTTTGAAAAATGGTATATTTTATAATTATTTCGTATCTATATTATGGTTAAACATTTTATCTATTTTTTTTTTATCTAAAAGCTTAAAATTTTAGATAAGATAATCTGTATTTTTATCTAGATAAAAGATTAAGATAACACCAAAAAATTAGCTAGATAAAGATAATAGATAACAGATTTTATCTAGATAAGTCACAACACTGGTCGGGGCTGGTTTTTAATTTCTGAATTTCACACAAACGGAAGACATTATATACATGTTATACAAACATAATCACGGCTACAACGGCTGCTATAAGGGAATTATTGCTATTTTTCAGTAAGGGAAAATCATGTTTCAAATGCACTGTCATTGGAAGTTACTCACTGGAATTTAAAGTTGAAACGTCAACATTTTTCATAACCCTGCCAAGTCATACTAGATAATAATACCGCTATGCACACAATGATCACGATATGGACATGGACTGGATTCTGGCCGCTTTTCAACTTATAAATAATATCCATTCTAATATGGACCCATCGCATCAGTGTTATCAATATACATTTTTATAATATATTCATATTCATCACTCAGAAACTAGAACAAGGCAAGGGGATAGGACATCAACTGTATGGGCCTCTGTGGCTCGTTTCCCGTCCCCTCTCACAACCAATACAGGTAAGATAATATATTCTTTAGTTTGGCATAGTTTGAAGGCTTGAAGCTCCACCCCCTAGTTATGTGACCACCGCCCAGCATAACAAATATGACCGATTATAAATAATATAATACGAAATTAATAAATATGATATAATTGTCGGGTTGTCACGGGGGTAAGGGGTGGTCACAGCGATGGAGGGGAGTAGCAGGGGAGCGTCAAACTGCGAAAATCTCAAGTCTAGCTTTGACTTGCTACGCGTTAGGAGCGACGCGAAGGCGCGAGCTCCAATCAGCGGCCGAGTTTCACGCGAGCTCGCGAGGAGAAAACCTTCGCGCCAAACATGGTTCAAGTTTATGTTTTCTCGCGTCGCGCCTCCCCACGGCCACCTCGATTATTTGCTGAACACGTATCAAATGGCAGTGCCGAACTTGGCGTAGGCTGGTGGCCTAATGCTACGTTTACAGCTACGCGTTGCGAGCGAAGCGAGGGCGCGAGCTCCAATCAGCGGCCGAGTTTCATGCAAAGAAGTTACATACTCGGCCGCTGATTGGAGCTCGCGCCCTCGCTTCGCTCGCAACGCGTAACAAATTTGTTGTAGACTCCTAAAACCTCATTTCCTAGTATAGTTTTCTGGATTTTCGTTAAATCAAACGCACGTCATTTCAAATACAGTGGACGTACATAGGCATAACACTCTGATTGGTCAAGAAATGTTTTATTTAGGTGAAACCATGTAATTGAATTTCGTACTCATGCTGCTGTTTTGCCTGCCTGCTATTAGGCCTATTTATTTCCCTCGCCTCGCGTCGCAGTAAACAGGCCAACGCAAACCTCGCGCCTTCGCTTCGCTCTCAACGCTTGCAACGCGTAGCTGTAAACGTACCATTATTTTGGGAAGTCGCCGGTTCAATAGGGTACGCACAACACCGAAACACAACAATGAAACAAATGAATTGAACCAATGGACAAGCAAGCTGTCAAAAAAAATATGAAGTTCTGAAGTTGGAAAAAACAAACGTTCAGAACGTTTACACACTTTCAGATAGTTGCTGTCCATTACTTAACATAAATTTTAACTGGCAAGCAGTTACTATCCTTCAACTAATTGTTTCTCCTCATTATTTGCAAAGATATTACTTTGACGGCTTGTTGTTTGTCCACCAGTTCAATTCATTTATTCCATTGTTGTAGTTCGGCTGTTACGTCATATGTGCGTACCCTATACCGGCCTCCATCAATACTGACAAAAGTTTTCCAGAGTTTTCCTCAGTCAGAATATGAATTCTGTGATTGAAACATATGTTTTTTTATTTTTATTGTGTATCAATTCAGTTGTAAAACTAATTTACACAGGAAAACAATAAATATAAGCTAAAATACAATATACAACGAAAACTTATCAAAGCAATAATGAGGGAGGAAATGTTTTAAAACAGGAATTTGACTTTTCTCATAAATACTTCTCGCTATTACTAGATACGAGAGGGATGGATATAGTCTTGGTATAGTCTTGATAGATTGTATGTTTATTGTATGAGTGGACATTTACAATAAATTGAAATTGAAATAGTTACCAAAAGACAGACAAGTTGACCATGGGGTACTTGTTAGTAAGTAAGAGTCTGATCATCACATTCACATTACTGTCATGTGAGTTTATTCTGCTTCCGATGCAAACGTAGAGGGTTCGATTCCTCCTCGGCCTTTTAGTTTTCTAGATTTGATTTCAAAATAATCAAATAGATGCACATGTAAACACTGACTTTCGAATTCAATCCATTATCCGTTATAGCAACGAATCCTGACTGTGCTCCACTGAAAATCAGTTCTTATGGGACTGGGTTGTCAATAAACACATATTTAGGCATTTATTTTCGTATTTGCTCTTAATTTACCTATATTTCGTAATTTTGTGTGAAAATGGCTAGTTTCTGTAGGAATGAAATGAAATAATTGTAGATATTTAAATAATGCTACCCAGATGCCGGCTGGACTGCGTCTGCGTATTCAAATGAGCAACATAACCTCAATCCAAAATTCATGGATCCAACACGATCGCCTCAACGATTTCTTCAGTGAAACCAGGTAATGTGCGACAAATATTACTCTTATTAATTTTATTTAACTGAAATAATTAGCTTTATTCATTCATGTGCACTTATTTTAGGTTTCCTGATAGATACTGCTTCGTGTTGGGTAATTTGCAATCGATTCGCCGAGACCTTCTAGGGAGCCAAAGCCCTTCCCCGCACCCTAGGAATGCTGTAAGTTGGGCGTACTTGGTCTAGGCCTACATCAGTTTCGTTCTTGACTTATTTTTATTCGTTGTAATACAGATTTGCAATCAGGTAGACCTAGCTTACGTTAATTTAGTCATAGTAGGCCTAGGCCCTAGGTCTGGGGCCGAGATTAGGTTCGGCATGTCTACGGCCTCTAGCCCTAGGCTAGGCTAGGATGCATCCTTCCACATCTTCTTTAACATTGCAGTCAAGTTCCTCGATCAGCCTAGTGAAGGCTTTAAGACCTACGAGGCCTATACTGAATTGTATTTTCTTTTCAGGCCCCTAGGCCTATCCTACGAGCAACAAAGGTTACTCAAGACCTACCATCGATCTTCTTCAAGTATCGTCGCGGGATTCCTTCTTGACAGTAAACCCTGGAGCTGAAGATGGTGAGCAGGCCTAGATTTTTTTATGATGGCTTGTTGTAGCCTAGACCTAGGCCTATGCTACGAGCACTGAAGTTTAAGGAATAAGAAAGAAAGTTATAGGCCTAGGCCTAGGCTAATTGTTTCATGGTTGTATTGTAAGTGTTCCCACTTTCTCCGTCTCTCACTACCTCCTTAGAAGTAAAACATTGATGAGTTTGTGCCTTGTGGTGGTTGGGTGATACAGCCCGTTGATCTAGGCTATTGTATTGTAAGTAGCCTATGCCTAGCCTAGGCCTTTGTGAAGTTATCGCACTGGAACTTTGCAAATCTAACTTAGGCTAGAGTCAGTGTATTTATTACCGCCCACTTAAAGGCGATTAAGGTTTTTTCCTTCTTTAAAAATTGCCTTGCTTCAGTGCTAACCACTGTGCCAAATTTCAAGATTCAAATGAAAATGAAATCTTGATTTGTCATGGAATCGTACGTACAAGGACTACTTACACATGAAGTAGGCCTAGGCCTAGGTAGCCTGGGAGGCTAGATCTTATGTGAGTGTTCCTTTTTGTTTCAGAAGCAAGAAGAAATCTACACCTCCATGAATTTAAGTTTTTATTATATAAGTGACGTGATAGCCTAGTCCTAGTTCAAGAATCAAATTGAACTCTTGCTATAGGAATTTTATAACGTTAATCTATATTAGGCCTACATCAAGACATACAAAGTGAATTAATTTTAGTTTTGCGTTTGCGTACTTCAAATTAAGCTATCTCGTCTAATAATATATTTCCTCAAGAATTGTGACAGAAAAAGACTGATAATAATTTTCTGAACCACCAAGTGAATGAACTTATTATGACAAGTGTTTTGCTTTTCACGTGTGTCCGTATTGTGGACGCACGTGTACTTGTATTTCCTTCCACACAGCCTTGGTTGATGCAAGGTTGCAAGAGACCTAGCGTCAATCTTCTTGTATCGTCGCTGGATTTCTCTCTACGTTCTTCGCGACAGCACAGAAGTAGCCGATGATGGTGAGTAGGAGATTTTTTTTTATGGTGGCCCTATTTGCTAAGTTTTTAGCCTGGTTTATGATTGACGGAAACGGAATTGGGAAACGTTATTGTGAATGTTGGTAGATAGCTAACACGGCGGAGCGTTTATGATTGACGGGTTGCCAACGCGAGACGGCAACGCGATCGGTAGAGGCATCGAATTTTCGCGTTCAGCAAAAGCACGAAAAAAATAAAAAACGTTTTTTTTCGTATTGGTGGATGAAATCACCCACTAGCAGCCTGTTGGCAGTGAAATTGAATCACGAAATATCGCGAAATTTATTTAAATTCACGAAATATCGCAAATAACTGTGAAAATACGAAATAACCGCGAAAATACAAGATATTTATCGAGTTTTCAACAATTAGCAAAAAATCAACGTCGTAAAATGTAAAAAATTAAACTTATCCGTCAATTTGCGTGAAAAATCGGTCAAGTTGGTTTTACTTTTATCGGCTCATGTAACAGTCGAAAACTTCTTTACCGACCCGACCTTCGACTTCGATATATTTTCGACTGGCAGGTAGGGTCGATGCCGACTGCCGAGTGATGCCATGTTTTTTTCCGCTTCCTGGACTAGAGATGGGCATCTTTTATGGATGTATCGATATATCGTAATATCGATATATCAAGGTAGGCGATATATCGTTATCGAAATATCGACTTCACTGTATCGATACAAAATATCGATATATCGGGTACATTGTATCGATATATCGAAATATCGATATGTTTTGCCCATCTAGTAGCCGGTAGCAGAAGAAAACAAGCAAATAGATGTCGAAAATCATTGAGAACCAGCAACATTGTGGTGCTACCTAGTGTTAAAAGTAGAACTAATTGCAGTTTGCACGGCATGACTGGGCGGCTCTCTTCCTTGATATATCGACTCACAATGTATCGATACAAGCGATATATCACAGACAGAATATCGATACAAAATATCGATATATCGGGTGCATTGTATCGATATATCGAAATATCGATATTTTTTGCCCATCTCTATCCTGGACCGGTGGACCCTGGTCATAACAAACAACACGCGAACTGTCGAGTGAAAAGTTATCCACGCGAAGAAAGAAAATAAAATGCCTTGAAAAAAGAAAATAACTTGACTTGTAAATATCTTCATTAAATTCATATATTTAAGTAAAAGAAAATTGACTGAACTAAACCAGTGCCTCTTCTAGGCTTTTGGTGGCAACTTGATTTCGGTCTCGCGCCGCACTTGTTCGTTTTGGTCGTACATAACCCTACTTTTCCCTTCTGCCATATAAAACTAATTTAAAGATGCATCCCGTTGAACACAAGGGTTACAAGCCGTTGTAACTATTTTACTTGATTTTTGTTGATGACAACTACAATCATTTTCCACCTTATTCACCTACAAACAGCGTTCGTTCAAAGTTTCAGTTCTTCAGTCAGTCTGTTCTAGGCCTACACATTTACATGAAGGACTCAGTACGGTCTTTCGGTCTAGGCCTAGCCTAGTCTAGCTTTTTGGGCGGACGGTAGCTAGTCGGTTCGGTCCCATTTTCTAGGTGTTAACATGGCGTGGACCGTACTCGGTACCGGACTCAGTCCGCCATGTAAACGGGGTTATTAAATTCGTATATTTAGTAAAAAAAAACTGCATATCTTTGTTTTACTTCAAAAGGCTGGTTTACGGGTGATGGACACGTGGAGAAACTGTTTTTGTGAAATGTGGTACAACAATGCAGTGTTCTTGAGCCTGAGTACGGCAAAGTGCAGTTATTTCAGCCACTCGTAGCCCTAGTTTTGCTTTGGTTTACTGTACATGGCCCCCGAATCGTAAATCAGCCTTAAAAACATACCTACTACTATCGTTCCTACTCCAATTCCTGAATAATGTGTAACAAATAGTATTTTGAAAACACCGCTGAAAGCGTTAATTTGATGGTATATTCACCGCTTTGAGGGTTTCAAAACACCGATATTTTGAATTTGAAAACACCATAAATCTGTGCCCCTAGCGATCGGTAAAGTTTGCCAAGTCCCAACTTTGGCGTTTACGTTGCTGTCTCCGACACGGTGTACGCATGCGCAGAGTAAACAAACATGGACGACACCAAACCAACCAATCACAAAGGCAGCTGACAGCAACAACAACAAGCCGAGAATGGTCGATTTCAGCCGAATAGACCCGAACATATTCCGAGTACTAGTTAATCATAAACGCTTATTTCACGTCTTCAGAACACACTTCCAACCACGATTCCATTTCCGTCAATCATAAACCAGGCTTTAAGATTATCTAATATTGTACATCCAGTGCCAGATGTAATTAATGTAGGCCTATCCAGTTTAAGATCAGTAGGCCTACTGACTTTATTCTTTGTTTTACCCAGTAGGCTATGAAAATACCTGAGAGATAGATCCCAAATCAATATGGTTGTCAGGGAAACAGCTAATTTACTCTATCCATTCACTATTTTCAGTACCAAGTCAATGTAACATTGAAGTTAAACAGTTAGTCTGTCCAGATAAAAGCAGAACGTGTGGGTTAGAGTCCCAGCGGGATGCGAGTCTTGAGCAATCCGTCCTAGTAGGTACCGTATTCAAAGCTGTAGTCCTAGATTGTGTTCGTCGTGTTTCAGGAACACGAGAAACCCCATCGACGGCGACATTGTCGGAGGTCGCCGCTCGTTGTATTGTAAGTGGACGTGTAAGTCGGAACGTGACCGCCGTACTTTGGTGTTGGTTTTGAACACCTGAGCTGATTCCATTATCGTTCCTGACTGAAATTTGATTTTCGAGCGAGGCTTGGAAGCCACGTAAGATGGTGGAGTCAGCAAGGTTCCAACTGAATGAAATTGTCAACACTGAAGCGGGACCCTATAGACATTTGTTGTTCTGGTTTCAAACTAATTTTTGGTAATAGTTTAAAGACTGAAAGTTTACTGAGGAAGTACACTAGATGCTCGGTAGGCCTACCTTAAAATGTACCTACCAACAATTTCAATTTTAAATTTAATTTTTTTATATAATTTATAAATATGCATTTTAAATTTTTAGTTTTTTAATCAGGCTAGGCAAGAATATTTTGTAATCTAATTTTTAAACTAGCCTAGGCTTCCTACATAGACCTATAAAAAAATATTTTTTAATTTGGTTTCAAATATAAAATTGTTTCCTCCCACTATGTATGAACAAGATGGTGAAGTTGCTAAATTAGCATCTAAAATGTTTTATCGAGATAAATTAAACCAACCAGTTCTTATATTATAAATCATATTATGTAGGCCTACACATTTTTGCTTCAGTTTGATACTCATGTTTTTAGATCCGGGGAATTGTTTCTTGGCACCTCCTATTTAACTAATCTTGTTATTCACAAAAGTTACCTGTATTTCTTCCTACATTTTATTTTATTTTATTTTATTATTTTTTGTATTGGCAACGAAGACATTAGCCCAAGACATGGAGTACTTTGCTACTCCCCCCTACCCGATAAATTAATGTTGGAAACGGGGTCAAGATATATATATATAGGCCTATATATTGTTATTTACTACCTTGAATTTAAGTTTAAATTTAAATAGTAACTACTACCTACTTGTCGGCCATGTGGCAACTAGCTATTTTCTTAACACAGCCCAAACACAAGACAGTGTCTTAGTTGGGCTTTTCTTACACATAACACATAACCTAATCTTAAATGTTCTGTGTACATATAATTGTAAAATGTGTAAAATGTAAGAAAATAAAATAAATATTTGATTTGAGATTTGATTTGATTTGGGATTTGATTTGATTTGATTTGATTTGATTTGATTTGATTTGATTTGATTTGCTTGAAGAAAATATTTTAATCGTACATATGATGTCTAATGTAGAGCCAAAATGTAAAATTTAAATCAATTATTATGCCTGTCATGTCTGAAAACTAAATCTGTGATGTCGAGCCCCCAAGCCAAGAGAAAACAAAAATGAAAAATTGATTTCAGCCTATAATCGGGAGAAAGATAATTTAGAACAATTTTTTTTTAAATCTTCCAGGGTTTCAAACATATCTAGTAGAAGGTACTCTAGCAGTGTGTTCGATAAAGCATCCTGGCTGCCGGTTGAGCACATCCAGATGCAAAACGTGTTCGTAAAGTCCATGGTTGAGTGGGCGTGGCCGCAACTTGGATGGCAACCAAGCCGTGCCGTGCCGAGCCCACGGCAACCAAGAAAATAGGTGCTGCGTGGTTGGCATCCACCAAAATGCGCACCGATTCAAAATTTAAAAAGCATTTCAAACGTGCTGTGGGTAAAAACGACACTCAGTACCTTTTATTAGAACTGAACGAGAAGACTATTCAAAGATAGATCTAGCTTTCTTGCGTCTTCCTTAATTTAAACTGTATTTAATGCATTTTATTCTATTTTCATTTATTTTTATAGATCTTGGCCTCGTCAACTTAGCCTAGCCTAGGCCTAGGACAACAGATAACGGCATGATTTAGTTATCTGTGCTGTGAGTCTGTGACTAGGCCTATATATTCCAAGAACTGTAATATTTTAGTGAAAACGCCGTGTTGTAAAAGGTATGATAAATCTTTTCGTACCAGTACATCAAACGAAACTCGACAAAACGGTTTCACTAAAAAGTTTTGGACCGTGAACCTTATCCGTATTAGGCCTGCAGTTTCTTACTTTATAATATATTTTGTAGGCCTAGGCATATAGTCGAGGGCTAGGCCTACTTATTTCTCAGTTAGTCATAAGAAATGACTAATGCCCCAAGCATATCGTGTGCATGAGGGTTCGACATTATGCAAATAAATATAATACAATTCAATACTTCTATTAGGCCTAGGTTTAGGCCTAGAACTTGGCTCGAGGACTATTTGAAAGACTATTTTCAAATTGCCGCTGATATCTAAACAACTGGTTGAGTATGGTGTTCGTAAAGTCTGGTTGGTTTAGGCTTAAAACCGTGCGCAACCAGGTTGCTGGTTGCCAACTGCTGGTTGAATTTCCGAACACACTGCAATATTACCATAGTTTTTTGTTTATTTAGGTATTTCCTTAGATTAATTAAAAAATTAAAAAATTGATAGTAAAAAATATAATAATTAAAAATAATAATAATTATATATATATATATCTTGACCCCGTTTCCAACATTAATTTATCGGGTAGGGGGGAGTAGCAGAGTACTCCATCTCTTGGGCTAATGTCTTCGTTGCCGGCTAGCCAGGCCTGACACAACCACCTCCTCAACCTCTTCCTCGATCACTTCTTCCGTTACCAGAGGGCTGTTTAGTAGTTCCCTCCATCTCTCACGGTTTTCCCATAGTCTTTCTGCTTCAACTTCGTTCCATGATCTTCCTCTATTCTCCACACTGTCTTTGATCTGATTTATCCACTTGTCTCTTGGTCTGCCTACTTTCTTCTTATGCCCTTCTTCTTGTTGTTGTTCAAACTCTCTTCTTGGTATCCTAGTCAGGTCCATCCTTTTTATATGTCCAAACCAAAATAATTAATAATATAAATAATAATAATAAATTAATTAGGCCTACTAATATTAAATTTATTAAATTAATAAAATTAATTAATAATTTCCTCAGATATTTGAATGAACGACGAGCTCCAGAGAGTTGCGGATAAAGAGACGCCTGTTTGCAGTGTTGATGATTTCATTGAATTGGAGTAGTAAGCATGTACAGTACGTACTATGAAGTGAACACTACGCCTGCTCCACACGTCGTATGGGAATAATTTAATTGTGTAATTTAAGATTAATCTAGTAGGCCTACTGTAGTTGCTTGGACTGTTGCTGGTAAACGGGCTACGTTATTACGGCCACCCTGCTATCGTAGCTCATAATCTTCCCAGGCTGCTGATGTGACCAAGGCCTACCAACTGTCGGACGTTTTAACCCCTTAACCGTTTAAGACGTATGTATAGGCTACGTTTTTCATAAACCTCCCCTATCTGCAAAAGGCGTATATTTACGTTTTGCGTAGTGGTAGTCTTCTTTCAGCTGTTAAAGGCGTATTTATACGTTTTCTGGTATGTAGATGTTTGTAACGTGATCTCGCGCGTTCCTTGGTAACTTCTTAGTGATTTTTGCGGTGTTACCAATAGAGGATCTTGATACTGAAGAAAAGGAATGTCAAAGTAACAATGTTTGCAGATGATGTAGTTATATGGATCTCTCACAATGATGCCAGAATCATGGTAGAAGAGCCAATGAGACCCTAGCAGCTCTGAAAATATAGACGGAGATAAATGACATGAAAGTAAAGAAATCAGAAACAGTATACAGCCTATATAGTATATACCACGAAACACACAATACCAAATAGTACCAAGATACAGTACGATGGAGTTGATTTAAAAAAAAGAGAAGACTACCCTGCATACGTATTTGGGAATGGCCACAGACAAGAAAATGACTGGAAATGCACATATTGAAAATATTGCCAAAACTGGTAAAAGAATATTAACATTGATAAGAAGAATTGCTGGGACACAGTTGGGAGCCGTGAGCAGACGCTATCCACCACTCAAGGTCCGTAAATCCCCTGGCCCGGGGGCTCGACGAACTCCCAAGTCGACCTGACCTTGACCCATCTATGTATTTCCACAATGTTAAAAATCAAATGTTACTCAAATGGGAGAATCATTCAGAAAAACAAATAAATTGATCCGTCGAAACCAATTCCCCCTCAAAACCTCATTACTAATTGAATATAATTTAATTATACTTGTAGTCTATCTACATTTTTAAGTCAAGTATTCTGAAATCAAATTTTGCATAATAAATCAGTAGATTTAGGTAATAAACCAGTTTTTGTTGTGGGCACGAGAATGGCGATTTTCGTGCCCATGATAAGGTACCTAACTTTGAGGTTTACCGAACCTCCGCCAGGGGATCGACGGACCTTGTCCACCACTTATCAGACCTATGTGAGACCAGTTCTAGAATACGACAATGCTCATTCTAATAACAGCACCTTAACATTCTGTAGCAGCATTGGACAAAGTTCAAAACCAGACACTCGGAATTTAATCACAGGAGGAGTCAAAACAGCGCCTATAGTGGCCACGGAAGCAAAAACCAGGATCCCACCTTAGCGAGACAGAAGAAACATTGCCGCAGCACGTCTACATGAAAAGTTGATTCGACTTGATGAGGGAGAATGAAACAGGCAAAAACATGCAAAGCATCGAAATCCCATAAAACATTTATAACAACAACCGAGGAAATCAAGCAAGAACTTTTTTTTTCCCTATGCAGAGAGTGCGGCTACCTCAGCCGTTCTTCTTCCTCGCTATCCAAGTGTGTCCAAGTGTGCCGCACTTCAGAGTGACATTGACGCCCTGCCCAATGATATGGGCAGGTCAGAAAAGGAAGCCATTTTATTTTATATTGGATAGCGCGGAAGAAGCAAGAACTTATTGGACATATTCAGTATAAGGCCACAGAGAAACTTCCACTTCTCAGTATCAACATCGCTGCATTGGAAGTCCAATATAATTTATCAATAGAAAATCTAGACCACAAAAAAATCAACATAGAGGAGAAACTGAGAAGAACAGTATTAAAACATACATACATATGAGCAGTACCCTGAAAATGAATGGTTGAATGTCTACACAGACGGCTCGGCAACACCTGGAGTAGCCTAGGAAGAGCGGGAGCAGGAATTTATGGTAGAGTTTGAAGCATTCTATCCAGCAGGATAAAATGGAAGTAACTTTGATGGTGAAATAGTGGCTATATGTAAAGCACTGGAAAGGATAAAAGACGTACAGCAAAGAAATTGTGTCCTACTCTCCGATTCCAAAGCAGCAATCCAGGCAATACTGTAGTTAGCAATGAAGGAAGCAGTAGAAGACATTATTTATACAATGCAAACTGCAAATATTATGATTACAAAATGCAGGAAAAGCTGTGAAACTACAGTGGATACCATCTCATTGTATTGTTCTTGGGAACGAAAAGGCAGACTACTTGGCTAAGCAAGGGAGTAAACTTCAACAGGAAGAAAAGGCACTCTCCTACAATGCAATCAAATCACACATCAAATTGGCAGCAGCGCAAGGAACTAAGCAGAAGTAGAGGGAACAAGGAAGAGGGAAGAAATGGGAAAATTATACAATATCTACTCAGAGAGCAAATGCGTCTCTATTGGTTGATGAGATCCAGTATGATGGTCGGATAAACCAGTAGGCAGGCATGTGATATGATGAATTCTTACTACTTCAATCCCTTCTTGACAGCACATTACTTATTTAAAAAAAGATATTTTTCCCCATTTGACAGCCAAAACAGTGAAAAACATATTTAAACAGAATTCAGTAATTTCAGTAACCGTTGTCACCCCTAGAGGTCTGCACGGGTACGGGCTTGGCTTGATATGTTTATTAAGCCGGGCCCGGGCCGGGCCTGGGCCTACATATCACTGAACGAGGAGAGATTTTTCGGGCTTTTCTAATTTTTTTTAATTGCAATGAAAGAAAAGTAATGTTATTTTACAAACATTTCCAAAACTTAAAATAAATCCGAAATAGTATAAACTTCCGGTCACAACATTTGTGTTGTAATTCTTTACGTTACATATTTTCATTGGCTATAGTTACTAGAATTTCGTTTCATCTAATTTCCGTTTGGTTCCCACCCTGTCGTTCGCATTCCTTGCCACATACAATAGAAATCAACTTGCTGCTTTAACAGTTGAACGGGCTTTTACGGGCCAATTTACACTTCAGGCGGGCCTGGGCCGCGCCCGGACTTTGATTAGCTTACTCAGTACGGGCCGGTACGGGCCCGGGCCTGAAATACCGGGCCTGGGCCAGGCTTCTATGTTTGGGCCCGTACAGACCTCTAGTCACCCCTACCTTTACACTGCTGCATCGTGTAGCGTCCACGTTCAATCCATCGGATGTTGTATAACGACTCATTTAGATTGCCCTCCGGTGTTTAGGGAGAACTTTTATTCATTTGGTACTTTCTTTTTTTCTTTCATATTTAGTACTTGATAACTTATTTGGCCTCCCCCCCCCCCCCCCCCCCTTTTTTATTGCCTGACTTACAAACTGCTACAAGCTCCAGTCCAAAACCAAACAAGTCAACAATTAAGAAGCAAAGTGAATTTATAACTTCATGTGGCTCAAATATGGAAATTAAGTATTGGTTGTTTTTAATCTCGAGTGTAAGTCTAAGCCGACATGTTTACGTACTTTATATCCACCTCGGGAGAAGTTCCCATGCATAAAATAGCAAGTTGTAGCAAGTTTGTTTTGTTTTTGTTGTTATTGTTATTTATGATTTCATTATTATTAATTGTTTGCATAACCTAGTTTTATTTAAAGTCCTCCTTCGTAAATCAGTTTTTATAACTGAATAGGATAGGATAGACATTAAATAAATAAATATCCATTGTTATTCACTTTGCTTCTTCTTCTTCTTCTTCTTCTTCTTCTTACAAGCTAACACGACTAGGTATATCATGTATAGTCATATGCTGCTGTTCTCGTACGATCTGTGTTGTGCAGGCTAGTGTTAACTTTGTACGTACTATAGTTGGTGTTGGTATACCGGTGGTACTAAATGGATACGCATACGAGAGCTGCTGTAGCGAACAATGTCCCACTATGTAAGCGGTATGGAAACACGACAAGCGCTAGTACTATCAAGTTGGTACTATCAAATTTTTCCTTGTGACAGTTGCATGTCTACCGGACAAAGAAACATCCTTGTTCTTAGGAATGGTATAATTGTTTAAAAAATTATTTAAATTGAGATATTTTATTATTATTATTTAAATTCTGCTTCAAAGAATAGATAGACCCAGGGGACAAAAGTGTTGTTCTTAAAAATGGTACAATTGTAAAAAAATTGTTTATTTTATTATTATTTAAATTCTGCTTTGAATAGACTGACTCGGGGGACATTTAAGTGCTGTGAGATTCTCTCACATTCTACCCAAAACCCCAAATTGGGGTCCAAAACAAATAGCTGAAAGATTTTTGTTGATTTCAATTACAGTTGGGCCCACTTTTTAAAAACTCTCTTAACAAAATTCTGCATTTAATAAATTAATTTTGATTCGTCGTAAACAAAAATACGTACACGGCAATTTGGTTCCGTTTTAACAAATTTATTTTTGTACAAAGTAAAAATCAGCTCCCTTCTAGTTCGTTATAAGGGGGCTCGAGTGTACTAATTAATTTTCCCACGTATTAGGGAGGGGAAGATAGTAAATTACAATCTAGCTCTGTGAATCAATACTTCATGTAGGCACCCAATTAGAATGCCTTTTGAATGCCAATGCCGAGCGATAAGTATGTTGTATGCCAAATGGCAAATCTTTTAAAATATCAAAGAATTAAAAGGCATATGCACTTGATACCGTTCTGTGATTACAAACATGTGCATACGTATTGCTTTTTTTGTTTAACGTACACTTTCTAATTAATAAATTAATTTGTATTGTTAGTGTATCTGGTTTACTTATTTGTAAAATGTTCAAATTGGTCTATAATTTTGTATACAGTATACCTACATTTTTAATAGGCATGTAGGCAGTTACGTAGATCCATGTTACATGGACTTCGAGACTAAATCTTCAGAGACCTACAGTCTACACATTAAAGATTTGATAATGATGATTTGATCAAGTTTATAGATCTAGGTAAATGAGGTAAATGAGGTAAATGAGGGACCCTAAGCATTAATCATGGGATGGCATAACTAATCAATAGGCAGTTCTATAGGGGTGTACTCATTGGGTACTCATGCATTTTGTTTGTTGGGACTTGGTAAACTCATTTTGTATAAAATATAGGCAAAACTTAATTTTATTAGTTCCAACTTGCTTCATAAAGGCAATGAATGCAAGATATGTATAGCGATTGCTTGTTTCCATATTGTTTTATAGGGAAACCATACCCCTTTTCTTTGACCCTATTACTGGATGGATTACAAAATATTACGCATAGAAGAAATACATCAAAGGTTTAAATCTGTGACTGTTATGAAGTTAATGTTACTTTTGGGAGTTAATGCTAGTCTAGTGCACAGGGGTTTTTGGTATTACTTTTTTTTTTTTTTTTAGTATGCCTAGTCTTTTTTCAAAAAAATTAAATTGTAATGTTAAAAATATGATAGCCTATATATTATGCTTAATATACTTAAATACATTTTAAAAAATAACAAACTTTTTTTGGGCAGGGAAGTGAACGTTGAGTTTCTTTTAAAGCCGCTCAACTTACATTTGCCAATACCTTTAAAAAATTAGGGAAAGTAGCCCATATCATCTATATTGTATGAAATTTACAATTTCAATACTGGGAAAACCAAAATACTGTGACCTTATAGTTTGTGGGGGAAATAAAAAGGTAAGACTAAAATATGGTAAATTTGTTGCATTTTTTCTGTTTGGCATGGAGAAAAACTTTTTTAAAATTATTTTTACAGTATTTAGTTTTCTATAAAACATAGTTACATTTTACATTCAAGTGGGATATCAATATGAGAAAAATAGAAACATACTTTTGTTTTAATTATTTCAACTTAGACACAACAATAACATGGTTCGTGCTTACTGTTTTGAAATATGTACTGTATTTTGTACTCCATCCGTAACCTTGATAGGCCTACTGGCATACATGGACCTGGACTACTGGGACCTACTACCTTCAACACTACACACGTACTGTATTGTATTTCAGAAAAGGCGTAAGTCACATTTTGAAAACAAAAATAAGTTTATTTTTTTGTCATATCTATCTAATTTATCAATCTATACATAGACCCTCATTTTGGTGCAGAAATAATGTGAGTCCAGTTCTTTTCTATGGTACAAATTAGATGAGAAAGTTCCGGTAAATTGAAGAAAAGCTATAAGAGTTTTTTTTATTGATTTATCTTAAAACTTTATCAAACTTGGTGGACTTATGCCCTTTTTGAAATAGGCTACTGTTCATTATTCAAATATGTAATTTCAAACCTATTTACATAAACAGCATCGTTGAATAATGAATATTTAAAGAAGTTCTTAAAAGTGGTACAAGCAATGGGGGCTGATGTGTTGTAGAATTTCGTCTCGTCGCTCGAAAAAGTTTGCGGCTAAATGCAAAGCGTCGTCTCGGTATAGGGAATTTTCGTGATTTCTCTATGGTATTACAACTAGATTAGAGACTATATTCTGAATACCTATATAAATACATACATTTAATAGAATAGTTTAACTTCATATTTCATGAAAGATTTTAAATGATTTCCTAGTAAAGGTAAAACTAGAAATTTCACACATCATTATGGTGTGGAAAATGTTCCGTGACAAAGAATGCATCAAAATTTACAAATTTTCACTAATTATTGCTGTCTACACATATTATTTCACTTAGGGCCTAGATGAAGAGTTTATACTTCAGATAAAACTTGTTCACATTAATTAATACTTTTATTTTTTTAAAGTAATAGTGCAATGTAAATTCATTGTAATTTTTTTAATAGAATTTTGAACACGTAAATAAAATACGTAACTGTTTGAAATTGATTTCCTCAACACATCAACATCAGTGACCTGTATAGGTACATTGCTTTCTTGAAATAAATAAATTTGTAATTCCTGTTGTCTGAATGTATTGTTGGCATTGTTCGCGGTTTTATTGGGAAAGAAAATATATGTTCGTCAATCTACACAGCCAACAATAGTTCATGTACCAATACACTCCGAATTAATCGTCAATTAAAGTTGTCAACCTAAAATAAGGCGCTGTTTATGTAAATAATTTGAAATTTCCAAATGTAACACTTTGAAACAATGTTATGGTTGTGCAATCACGGCCAATTTACACAAATCGTAAAACTCGTTTGCATCGAGTTTATGAAATAATGACGCACAGATTACCCGCCTTTGAAACAAAATACGATTTGCAAATGGCCGTGGTTGTATTCGTAGTTCCCTGCAGCAGCTTGGTGATGCTGTATCTAGTACCACTGGTATAAGTAGAATGACAATAGATCTGTTCATTTTGGCTGCAACAATTATGTGTGTGTTAAACAAAACTCAGTTAAAACAACAACAAAAATCAGTTCAGGTAATTAATGATTATTGATTAATGACTAATGTTTTAATTTTTATTTATTATTGGATAATGTCGTCCCTCTGAAAACCAGTTCCGATAACTGAGCGGGTCGACGACAAATAAAACACACTTTTTAACTGTAACCGTACAAACAAAAACAAAAATTAAAAATGTCTATATTTTATAGGAAGTCCATGGTATAGGTAGCTTATTAATAGAAATACGTTTTTTATCGTTTTAGGCTTCAGATGTTAAACCGATAAACATCATGTTTGAAAACGCTATTCAATGCTAATTTTGCACAAAGTAAGATGTTCCCATATTACTATTGAGATTTAGTTAAGAAATGCATTATAAAGTATAATCCTTTATGTAGTTACAATTGAATTGATTTTAAATATCCGCAGATAATTTTTTATTAGAAATGCAATAAACCCCATCATATTCAAGGTTTTGATAAAAAGAAAAAAGTAGATAACTACAAAATCTTAAATTTAAAATAATAAATGCTAAATTTGGAGAACATACATGCTGAAAGACGTATCTCTATATATATACTGGATTAAAGAGAGGCCAAAAGGCTGGTAAGTGGTAATATGATAGGATAGACCCCAACAGCTTACCTGAACTGTAGACCGTTGTGGTATAGAGATTAAAGAACAACATATATAATGGACAACACAAGTTTTCCGAGACATTTCGGTACAAGACCTTGATCATTCGGGAGTAAGAAGACTTTTAACTAACTAACCTAACCTATGAACTAAACTAGCTGGCCCTATTGACTGTTGGGGGGGGGGGGGGGGGGAGAGTGGCAGAAAGAAGGGGTTGGGAGGCTAGGAGGGTGGAGGGGGAAGCAGGGACATGGTTCCTCTTCACCGGATGTTTAAGTTGAACGGAGTGCGAGATTTAGTTATCCACTGGTCTCTGTCTGGTTATCCACAAATCTCGCACTCCGCCCAACTTAAACATCCGGTGAAGAGGAACCATGTCCCTGCTTCCCCCTCCACCTTCCTAGCCTCCCAACCCCTTCTTTCTGACACTCTCCCCCCTCTCCCCCCCAACAGCCAATAGGGCCAGATAGTTTAGTTCATAGGTTAGGTTAGTTAGTTAGTTAGTTAGTAGTCTTCTTACTCCCGAATGATCAAGGTCTTGTACCGAAACGTCTCGTAAAACTTGTGTCGTCCATTATATATGTTGTTATTCAATCTCTAGACCACAACGGTCTACAGTTCAGGTAAGCTGTTGGGGTATATCCTTCTATCTATTATATATATGTGTGTATTAAGTGAATGCACTGGATGATGTACACCACTGAAAATCAGTTTAATAACCGAGTGGGTAGACCATGGACACTAGCCTAATTTATTTAACGACACTTTATACCAAAATTATAACCAAAAACTAAACCACAACACACAGCTTAGGCCCTATTAACATATTAAAAAGCTAATAACTTTGAGTATATCTCCCACTGAAAATCAGTTCAAATATAACTGAGTGGGTAGCCAATAAATAAGTACACATTTATATAGCCGATGTTCTAACTATCATCTATAAACTCAAATCACAAGAGTAAAAATACTAAATTAATAAATTCAAACAAATAAATAAAAGGGGGTTGAAAGTGGCGGAGACTGTCCCCCCGCTGTAAACCAGTTTTGATTTCGCTCGGTCTACAGATGTAACTGTGGTCTGCACTAACGCTAAAGTTGACTTCTCAAATTGAAGCAACGCAGTCTATATTACACACACGTGTGTTAAAAAAGTAATTTGCTTTTATGGCTGAAAAGGAATAATTACGTACTTTAAAAAAATTACAAACGGGATTCAAATTGTTCTTGCAATGTTATTTTTAAAAAAATGATAGTAAGGAACTTCTTTTTTACTTTTTCACACATGGAGCCTAACTACCTACAAGATAAGATAATAATTGCATTTATTGGTTTTTTCGGCTTATTTTTACACACATACACATTATATTTACACATATAGGCAATTTTACACCAGGTTAAAGTTTTGACAAATTTACATTGTTCACATTTAAAATCATCCAATGATTTTATTTCTCTTATAAAAGGAGGTAAATTATTGTTATTTTAGTAGTCGTTAATCCCAGAATAAAATATCGACTTCATTAGTTCACTTGTCTTACAGGTTTCAAAAATAGATAGTTAACTGTACTGTATATTGTAAAATTCAGACCATAGATGATTTTGTTGTTGTATAGTTATCGAATTTGAATTAAATAAATTAAAATACAAAACGATGCTCGACAGCTCGAGTCAATAATTTGTAGGCCTACATATAATTTTAACACACATACTTGTTGTTGCCAAAATGAATGTTCTATTGTTGTAAGTAGACCCTATAATGTTGAGTGTCAATAAATGTTGGCAGTGAAACGTCGTGCCTGGTATGGTCAGCCTAAAACTTGACAAGCGCGTAATATATTGTGCAACTCTCGAAATCTCTTCGTTTTGGTACTTGTGTACGAAAAGAAAGGGGGGGGGGGGCCTTTAGCTAGAGTCACTAAAAGGTAAATCTATTTCATATTTTGCGTCTTTGAATTTTTCATTCGAGTTTCGACTAAATTAGTAGGGAGTAGGGATAATGAAAAATGGTGATGTAAAAACTTAAATACCGGTATTGCATTTTAGCGGTACTTGCTCGATATAGTTTTGTTAAAGAGAACAATATATAATAAAAAATTTCATTGCCAATTGGTGACTTTGGAGCCGTCATATACGTACTGCTATCGGCGTAAGATACAAGGTGTTGTCGTCACGTATTATGTAATAAACGATGCCAGGTATCAAGCCGTTTCCCCTCCACCTTACCACCTCCACTTGGTAAGCCCTCGCGAGAAAGGAATGCAGGGAGGGTTGCAGTAGATTGCAGACCCATTATTAGGCCAGGTGTCATTGTTAAAAGTAGCAATTTTTTGATGTAGGCTAGTTAAATGTTACAATTTCTCAATTAATTTTCAGGTGTATGGAATAATCATGAAAAATTGGTATGTACAATTAACTTGAATTTTAAAAATAGCTTGAAACCATGAGTTTTATAGCAATGGTCTCGTCATTATAATTTTCAGACTGAGCCAAAATCGTTAATATTCAAGCTATTTTTAAAGTTCAAAGTTAATTTTATATCAATGTTTTGTGATTATTCCATATATCTGAAAAGTATTTGAGAAATTGTAACATTGAACTACATCAAAAGATTGCTATTTTTAACAATGACATACGTGTGGCTAAATGGGTCTGCAGTCTACCGCAACCCTCCCTGCATTCCTTTCTCGCAAGCGCTTACTGAGTGGAGGTGGTAAGATGGAGGGGAAATGGCTTGATACCTAGCATCGTTTATTACATAATTCGTGACGACAACACCTTGTATCTTACGCCGATAGCAGTATAGCAACAAAGCACAATAAATTATGTATAATGTCTCCCACTGAAAATCAGTTCTTGTAACTGAGTGGGTCGACAATAAATATTAAATGCAAATCTATTTATTTTATTTACATTAGAATGTATTTATTTACCACTTGAGAGAAGGAGGGATAGCGATTTCAATTGTTGTACGGGACGGCAATATCTTAACCGGTGAAGAAAGCCTTGCGATTAGTCACGGGTCACGAAAAAAGTTATACCCTGTCCGCTTACGTTCAATGCCGTTCGTTTATTTTGCAATTAAACCATTTTTTCGGCCTCTCGAGAAATATAATTTAACTGTGCGAGTTTTGGTATCACCATTTTTCAAGTCCTCTGCCAATTAGTAACGTTACAATATAGACTATCGCCCAAATAAGGACATGTGGTTGGGGTAATGCTTTGACAGGATTTAGGTGTGGTTTTACTAATTGATTGAAATTAGTTTAGAGGATAGATTAACTTAACATGAACATGTCTCTTCAAATTTAACTTCCTTGCAATTATCTTGGGGCAAATCAAACTTAATTCTTTGTGAATAGTTACTTTTGTTCAAGAGATTAAAACTCCAAGTCGTTTTATCTTAATTTTGAACATTAAATTGCAAATCTTTGCGTAGTGTGGTTACACGTTATAGAGTACGGTACCAAATGTGAGATTTTCGAGTGTTGCACATTATGTAGTACGTAGTCTGCTTTAATAAAAACTAAAGTTTCACTAAACGGTTGAATTTCGATCAATTTACGATTCGTTGTGCTGACCATATCAAGCCTGGCTGCCAAGTTTATTTATTCTCGACGTTCTGGGTGTGCTTACTGGGTTCGGTTTTGGTTTGCAAACTGTTGTTGGCTTCTCTCGCACTGACGGGGCTGATGATGAACTTGCTGGAAAATTTTGCGAGTTTCGTCATCAGTCCTGTCTTTGCGTTGGGAAGAAAACTCTGTTAAGCTGAAAAGTTTCGATGCTAAACCTGGTCGCTTGAAAAATGCAAAAAGACTTAGGGTATATAAAAGGGCGTTTTTTGGCTAATTTTTCCTGTTTTTTGCTTAATTTTTTGTATTTATCCTAGATATTTCTTAAATTTTATGAAAATTTTTATAATTTTCATAAAATTTATAGAAATATTTATAAATTTTATGAAAATTATTATAATTTTCATAAAATTTATAGAAATATTTAATATTTCTATTGTAATGTTATTGGAAATAAATAAGGATGGAAAAAAAGACTATCAGTTTAATTACCCACAAAGGGTTAAAACCTATTATTGTTGGTTGATTGGTCTATTGGGAAAGGAAGTATCCAGGATTTGGCCTTGGAAAAAAAGACTATCAGTTTAATTACCCACGAAGGGTTAAGCATGGGAAAGAAAAGGATTAAATAACAAGTAAACACAACAGCATGAGTTCAACAACATGTATTGAGCAAGCAAGGTTGCACACAAATGACATACAAAAGTAGGCTATGTCCAATGGCCTTGAAAAAACAAATGGCTAGGGATTAGCATGTAGAATGCTTACAAGCTCATTGCTTCAGAGGTGTGCATGGCATGTAGTCGAGAGACGAGATGAAGATGTTGGAAGTGTGGCCAGCCGATCGTTGTCGAGAGGAGAGATGAAGACGTTGGAAGTGTGGCTAGCAGATGGTTGTCGAGCGGAGAGATGACGACGTTAGAAGTGTGGCCAGCAAATCATTGTCGAGAGAAGCGACGGATGGCAGTAGTGAAGTGGTGCATTGGTGACAGACACAGACGTATGTCCAAAAACCTGAAACAGAGAAAATTGTAAGAAAGATATTGCATGTTGACAGAGTACTTGTTTAGGCCCGATATTACGACGGCCCGCTAAATATTCAGTCCAACAGCTTACCTTGTAGTAGTTGCGGCCATCGGAGTCGATAGAAACACAAAAAAGATTTATACAAAACGTCGAGACAGTTTCGGCCTGACGTGGCCTTGATCACCCGACGAAGGTGGAGGAAAAAAAAAAGTATAAATCTTTTTTGTGTTTCTATCGACTCCACAGGCCGCAAGTACTACAAGGTAAGCTGTTGGTTCCTTCCTATCCTTCCCCCCAAGCTCAAACCAGCCGTTAGGCAAACTTACACAAATTCACATAAATATTCAGTCCGCGAGCAACGTTTTCTCCATGGCAACCATATTTTGTAGTTGCCACGGAGAAACCAAGTTAGTTGCGGACTAAATATTTAGCAAGCCGTCGTATTATAGAGTTTTAGGCAGCCAGATGGAGAGAGTTACAAGTTATACAGCATTGTGGACATGGCATTATATCGATGACGTTAGCACAACTGGGACTCGAACCCAGACACAACCATACAAATTATGTGGTTTATCGGTTTTGAAACACAATGAATAAATGTTTCTGCAGCTTTTTTTGATCGTAACATTGAACTTTAATTTGTTTCCAACAATTATGTTTGTATGTATATTTTGGATTAATAAATGACCAGATATATTCCAATTAGTAATTTTAAAGTTATTAATATCGCTGAAGTAGCAGATATACTACAAACGAGGCATGTTATCAATATCGCACAGTGTATCGAGTTATGCACCGAGTGAATTGTTTACAATGGAAGTTTATAGAAAAGAAGTTAATTCTTAGGCCCTTTGTTCATATATAAACTTTTGTTAAAGATTGTTGTAGTATCACAAATTATTTATTGTTGTTACATGCACGAAAGTATAGGCTACAGGTCTAAGATCTGTACTACAGCCAACATTAAAATACAGCATAATTAATCTTCTGTAGTAACATCTCAAGAACGTAATATAAAACATGAATTCTGTAGAACAGCTGTCAGCAGTTTCCAGTGGTGTCATGGGGTGGGAGGGTAGTAGGGGGGTAGGGGAGTATACAGAGCAAACAAAAAATGTTTTCCTCCTGCAGTGTATGAGGGGTGTGTCCCATGGTTTTGTTTTAGAGTGAATTTTGAAACTATTCATAACTTGTGCACAAGGGATTTAGTTGTGAAAATGTTAATATATATATATATATATATATATATAGGCTATACTATAGTGTTATTTTGGGTGGCTTTGAAACTAGGTAACTTGGATTGAATGTCTTGAAAGCATGATATTATGCATCTACACTAGACAAATTGGAAAGATATATTGGTAAGTAATAAAAGTGTCCCATCTATTGTGCTTTTCGTTACGTATTAAAAACACGACTAGGGTAATATAAATTTCGATGTTACTCGCCCATTTTGACCAACTGTGGTTTTGGTGGCAATTCTGTGTGTGTAATTTCAGCTTTAAAATAGGGCCATTCATGTCCATTGTAGAATTTAATACAGTGAAACTTCTAACAAACGTGTTTATAACAAAATTATCTATATAACAAACTGTTTTTGAGTTCCCAAGAGATTTTTATGCATGTAAAGGTAGCATCTTTATAACAAAATAATAATCTGGCCCCCAAGAGTTTGCTAAAAAGAAGTTTTCCTGCGGCAATTCCTAGTTTAGGGATATGTTATTTTAGCATTTTAGATTTTAGATGCTTAAGAGCGAAGGATACCTCAACGTCAAAAACCACAGAAAATTTTCATTTTTTAATTATACCTCAAGATTGAAACATAAAATCGAAAATCTAGGAAATCATAGCACTGTGGTTTGGTAAGCCCTACAGACTGAATGATAAATGTATTTAACGTTATAATCAGTATGACTGTGATAACGATTTCTTTAAATTACTAAGGAAATCGTTATCACAGTCATACTGATTATAGCGTTAAATACATTTAACGCACACACACACACACATTACATTTAATTTTAATTTTTTAATTATATCTCAAGATTGAAACACAAAATCAAAAATCTGAGAAATCATAGCGCTGTGGTTTGGTAAGCCCTACAGACTGAATGAAATGTATTTAACGTTATAATCAGTATGACTGTGATAACGATTTCTTTAAATTACTAAGGACAGTCATACTGATTATAGCGTTAAATACATTTATCATTGAGTCTGTAAAGCTTACCAAACCACAGCGCTATGATTTCTCAGATTTTTGATTTTGTGTTTCAATCTTAGATATAATTAAAAAATTAAAATTTTCTGCGGTTTTTGACGTAGAGGTATCCTTCACTCTTAATCGGTGAACATGTCGGGTTTTTGAAAACGCTACAAAATGCTAATTTTACAAAGATAAGGTGTTTCCATTCTTATAAAGATTGAGTTAAGAATTCCATTCTAACCCTTTAGTTACAAATGACAATTGAATTTATTTTTAAATATCTTCACATAATTGTCTTGGAAGTGTAAGACAACCCCTCATATTTACGGGTTTGATGTAAAGAAAAAATAAGATCCTATAAAATGCTAAATTTTAATTAATTAATGCTAATGCTAAACAAATATTTCTGTATCTATATTGTTGAATTTTTACTCCTCTACTCAGTATACCTAAAAATATATTTGTGGTATACATATATTATCTACGGAAGCATGACCAAAATAAATTGTAACCATTTACAATGAAAACTCTTCCCCCCCCCCCCCCCCCATTGTATGAAAGTGTGTGTTTTGGCCTTGGAAAGACTCGTATATTGCTTTAGGATGACACCACTGGACTGGACAAAGAAGTTAGGGCGTATCTCACTGCTCTATTTTGATGCTAGTCAACTAGCCTAGTAGACTAATACAAAAATCATAATTAATTGTCACTAATTGTTACAATAGTCCGGTAGGCTAGTCGACTAGCGTCAAAATAGAGCATTGAGATACGCCCTTAGTGGGCACGCAACAGCATTGTTGTCAGCGCTCATCTGAACTATATAATATATAACGGGTTGGGATATGTTATTTACTAAATGGATGTTCTTACGTTTTGTTTGGTTTATTTCAGTTCTTAGCTAATTTCAGAATTTACATGAACACATTTTATTACAAATTAATTAGCATAAAATGTTAATTTGTTCTTGAGATGTATAACAGGAAACCATAAATTCTACTAGATTCTCATATTGGCTGTAGTAAGTTATCAACTAGCTTTTATACAATCGTGCTAGAAGCATTGAAACATTCATTTTGGCATAACAGATTGCAGTGTGGGACATTTATACAATTCATTATGTGCTTCATTGTCAGGGCAGTACCAAAGTTACTGTTATCGTGTATACCAGTATAATATAGATCGATTAAAGTAAAGTTCTAAAGTTTAAAAAACCCTATTCCTAACTGGCAATCGAACCCTGGACCTCCTCGAATCAAAGCAGGAATGAAGACATTAGACACGCAAGCAAAATAATTCTAATTAATTAAGCGAGCGTCTCCATTAGACCTTTATGGCACTTCGTTCTGTTTGTTTGTTTGTTTTTTTATGTCTGTCGATAACGGTCGAACGGAAAGTCCGATCAAGTTGAAAACACAGTAACGGCAAAATGTAAGGCGGCATTATAGTAAATTTTGGTCCGGACACAAATATACTAATCTAATCATAATGTGATACGTATTAGAGGCAGAAATTACATTTCTATTGCTGTCAATAAGTGTTAGTAGCCCAACTGTGGCGGACCGTGTCGAAAACACTATACAAAATGACAACGAAAAATCTTAGCAACGCACTTTACAAAGCGTTCAACAATGTTGGGAAGTATAAAAGCTATGGAAATTAGAAAAATTTTGCAATGCTATTCTTGAATTGTTGTTTTTATTAGCTTTTGAGATCTTTTCGCCAGAAAGTTCGTAGATATGGACGCTTATCAACGCGTCACACCACAGCGTTTTTCTAGTTACGTTTAAAATGATACCTAAATAAATAAATTAATAATGTAATGTATAATTTCATTAATTTAGTTACTATTTTTGTTTTTGGAAACTGAATTAAATTACTGGGCATAATATTATTGGTGAATCTGATAGTAATGTTGTGAATGTCAAAAGATATCGAAAGTTCGTAAGATCATACGTATCGCGCAGTCATCATCATCATTATTATCCATCGCCGTTTCCTGCTTCTGGCAGGATCAGCTTGGGTTTCACAACCAAATTTTTCCACCTCTTCCTATCTTCCCACAATCGTACTTCCTCTACTTGCTCCCAGTTCTCTCCTCTCGTCTGTAGGTCTTCAGCAATCTTTTCCTTCAATCTCTTCCTTGGTCTTCCCCGTCTTCTTCTTCCTTCGATCTCTTTTTCATATATTTTCCTGGGCATCCTCTCTTCCGTCATCCGTTTCATGTGTCCAAACCATCTCAACCTTGTCCTTCCCATTCTGTCCCCTAGCTTCTTCACACCAAGCATTTCTCTAATGTTTGTATTTCTAATCCTGTCTCTTCTTGTCTTTCCCACCGTGCTCCTCAAGAATCTCATCTCCGCCGCCTGTATTTGACTTTCTTCTCCATCCCCCATATTCCAGGTTTCTGCCACATTTGTGAGAATTGGTTTGAAATAGGTCTTGTACAATGTCGTCTTGACCTGTTTTGGTATTTCCCTGTCCCACACCAGACCTTTTACACATTGATAGAAGTTACTGGCCTTTTGTATCCTGTTGTTGATTTCCTTTCTTATCTTTCCAATTGACATTATTTCACTTCCTAGGTAGGCAAAGCTCTCCACCACCTCCAGGGTTTCACCTCCAATCCGTATCTCTGCATGGTAGTTCCCTACGTCTCCTTCTCCTGGCATTGTTACCACCTTGCTCTTGCTTATGCTTATTTTCATGCCTGCCTCTTCAATATGCCTCTTCCACCTGTCCTATGATTCTTCATTCTCCGTCATACTATGAATCCTTTGGGTAGTATGAAACTACTGAGTTTATTGGGTTTAAGGGCGCTTCAACCAGTTAAGTCATTTTGCGCCAAGTATGAAACTACTAACTAGCATTACAAGCAATCGCTACAGCCATTGTAAAAGATCTCGTGCTGGGTTGATTTAATTTATGTTGACAAATTTTAACTTTTAATTAACTTTAAATTTTATTCTATCCATATAATACTGGTGTATACAGAGATGAGACTTCAAAGCAGTCATAACAACGAGGCACACAATACGTGGATTAAATGGTTTAGCGGGAATCGAATCCCGAACCTTCTGCATTGGAAGTGGAAATAAACCCACTAGACCAACGAACCATACATATTATAAAAATAATTAATATACAGAGGTCCGTGAAAATGGTTTTATTTTGGAGTAAATTTGTTTTTGCATTAAAATTTGGGTTTATTCAGTAAAAGATATATTTCAACAGTACTTCAACTATGACTAAGGGTGTCTTGTACACTCAATACACTTGATATAGTGTTATCACGTGTTTACACCGGCCAAATTAATAAAGATATGGCCTTGTTATTTGTTATAAAATGTCCGATTTTTTAAATTTTGCACCATTAGAAAGACAATCATGTGAATCTCAGCATTTTTCACAGATTTATACAAATTTTGCTACAGTACAACCTTGTTATTACGTCGCTCAATAAAAAACCGTCCCTCGCACTATTACGTCATTTTGATACAGTCCCGGCCAATCCCCCTTAAGGAGCAATGCTATTTTTCTTTTTCTCTAGATAATAATGTCCCCTGATGGAACCTCGAATGTGATTGTTAATTGTCCGTACTCTCCCTACAGCAGTAAAATGATTCATACAGTAAAACTTCTACATAACGAACTTTCGGGGGCCAGATTATTATTTTGTTGTAAAGAATTCTTTATAAAGATGATACCTTTACATGCATAAGAACCTTTTGGGACCTCAAAACCAGTTTGTTACACAGATTATTTTGTTATAAAGAAGTTTCACTGTCTTCTGTGTAACAACGTTCCAGATAACTTAAGTTTAACTCAACTTATTCCAGTTGAATGGAATTCTGACCTCTCCCCCCCCCCCCTCTCTAAACCCCTGCCTGGTGCTGGCAAAACCAGACTTACAATGAATGATTATTGTGTAATACCGATTACGAAGAGAAAGGTAGTTTTACTTTATCAATGACAATTAAACTAAAACTCGGGAGTTGCTGACCTGGCTAAGTTTAACGTGTTTACATCCGTCGACTGTTCCCCTCAGCAGATCTGTAGCCAACCTCCAATTACCGCGGCCGTATGCAAGTTTCTGTGTGTGTTTATGAATGTGTGCGTTTAATAATGTGTGCGTTTATAAAAGTGTGCGTTTATAAAAGTGTGCGTTTATGAATGTATGCGTTTATGAATGTGTGCGTTTATGAATGTGTGCGTTTCACTCTCCTAGTTACGTTCAGCTTTACGACCGATTTCACGTCAACCATTAAACGGTGGAATGTGTTACTCATTTAGTATAATATATAGATTAACGCGTTTCATTAATCGATTGCAGGTGGACTCGAATCCCGTAATATACAGCACTAGATAAAGGTTTTTCTGTTCTTATTTTATTGCAAATTAATTTTAAAATAAAAAGGTGAGAAAACTTTATTCTCAAGTGTTTTAATGTTGGCAAAAACTAGATGCTATAAAATGACAATTGAAAAAGCTATTTACACAAGTCTCTACATATAATATATCGTCTAGAACTTTCAAAACAAAAAGAAACCAGTTTATCACTCGTGCGATGTCTTAGCTATACTCGACAGTTGTGTTATCTCTTCCTTGATGCGAGCAGCGAGTGACAGCTGACTGACAATAGCGTTGGCAAACACAGCGCATGCGCTAGATAAAGGGTTATAAAAGCGTGTTAACAACCCTCCGAACTGTAATTTATGCGTTAAATAATTATTTGGCGGTCATTCATGGTTTGATTCTAATATCAACCGTTTTTTTTTAAAGAACTTGCACGTGTTGACTATCCGTGTCAAGATTAGTTGCTTTCTATTGTACAATTTGCACGTACGTCACGTATGTGCACTTGGCGGCCACATTTGTGATCAAACTTTGACGTTGTCATGGAGAAACAATGGAAGCCTGTCGTGGTAGAACACAGAAATCCTCAGTTCTTTCAAATTCAACCTATCTGGTAATTTGTGATTTTTCATTACGTATGTTAACTTTTTAAATGATAAATTATGCTTATTTAGTTAATTTTACTAATATTTAGTATTCACCAATGATCTAGGATAGGACTACTTCAATTGTGTCGCAAACATGGCCGCTGTGACGTCACGTGGGAACTGTGAATAGTTTTTTGTTACCTCTACAACAAATCTAATCTGTCACTATTTTATTCCCTTCATTATTAAATAAAATAAATAAATTCACATTTAGAATCTACCCACTCAGTAACAAGACTATATATAAGACCTAGTAATTCAACTGTACACTGTTCCTTGTCACAGATAAAAACAATTTAAAAACGCAATATTTCGATTCCTGATCAGAGCTCTTCAACAGGTGAAAACACACTGCTGAGGGTGTTTTCGCCTGTTGAAGAGCTCTGATCAGAGTTCGAAATATTGCGTTTTTAAATTGTTTTTATATGTGACAAGGAACAGTGTACAGTCCAATTACTAGGTCTTATTTTACCTGTTTTACTATGTTTCTGTTTTAATTAGTAACAAAACAAGACTGATTTCCAGTGGGGGATTTCAATTTAAAGTGACGAAACCAACCCTGCAGGCTCTGCGGTTATTATAGTGCTTCTGTGAAACATTGCGCTCAATATTGCCTTATAGTATATTACTTCCAACTAAGCTGTTAAGCGGTTATTATAGAACTTGTGTGAAACATTGTGCTTGATATTACCATAGAGTAGGCCTATATTATTTCCAACTAAGCTGTTAAGCAGTTATTTTAGAGCTAGTGTGAAACGTTGTGCTTCATATTACCATAGAGTATATTACTTCCAACTACGCTGTTAACCGGTTATTATAGAGCTTGTGTGTAACGTTGAGCTTGCTTTGTCGACAATAAATATTCCCCCAAGCCACGTTATATCAAGGTTGTACTGTATTTGGCAGCGAGTCAATTTCGACATTCTCCGATTTGGTATTATTGTAATTCGTAATTATTCACGAAATTCACGAACCTCCATAAATACAATAAAGAGTGCCAATAAAATCATTGCAGATTTCTTAAATATGTTGAGTGAATCATGCAGTGAGTCTAGAGATACGTTTTTTAGCGATTAAGGTTTTAGAAACCAAATAGGAGAACATATTTTTGAAAATCTTGCAAGTGCCCATTTTTTCTCATTTCTATTGAGACATAATTAAAAATTGCATTCTAACCCTGTATGTAGCCTAGTGAAATTGAAATGATTTTAAATATCTGCACATAATTTTCCATTATAAATGCAAGTAACCCCCTTTATATTCAAGGTTTTGATGAAAAGAAAACAAAGATGCAACAAATTTTGCTAAATTTTGTGCAAACCAATCGTAAAAACGTATCTCTAGCCCGGACCCTAACGTTGTATGTCAAAGTAGACCGACCAACTCCACTCACCAAGAGTAACGTGAGACGTGGCCGAGCGGCTGCCTGCGGTGCGGGAGACTTCGAGGTAAGCTGGTCTTAGTGATGGCTTCAGTCTTGAAGGTGATGCAGGGCCGTGAGACGAGCTGCCATTCTGAAAACAAGAACGTACACGTCAGTCAAGAGCCACAGTCAAAACAAACCTCCTAGGACCAATTAAGAGATTGTAATGCATCTATTTGCTGAAGACGTCAAAACTTCAACCTCTACGGCGCCTTAAAGCCACTGCTACCGACGGCCAATTACTAATTAGATGCATGCTGGAATCAATACCTAGATTGTTCTTCATCTTAAAAATATTTCGGCTTTTTCTTCCCTCCAACTACGTACTGCGAGTTAATTTTGAGTGGTAGATATTACCATAAACGTAATTACTTATTACCTTGATGCAAACTTGATACTAGTTCGAGTTCCCTCGAACATAAATACTCTATTTGTATAGGTGTAGTCATTTCTTGAACTCAATAGTCTGATCTAACCAAGAATCGAACCCAGAATCTCCTACATTAAATTGAAGCCAGAAGCAAACCCAACCATTTTTGTATCCTTCATCCGTTTTATAAATATTTTTTCAATAATTTTTTTTTTTATAAATAATTAAGATGAAGATTGTAATTATATTGGACAAAAGCGATTCGCTGGATAGCTGCATATTAAGTGTGCTGCACTGCATTCAATGGCCTTATGCCGTGTTTACATACTAATAACATTCGTAAATTAAGCTACTTCATGTAAACCCACGTATAGAGTGTGTACAAATCATATGGTTTCTCTACATTGAAATTACGAACGCTACATACGCCAAGCAACGTGACGTCATAAATTTATTGTTTCTAGACGTCCATCTTAACGTGACGAAATCGTGAAATTTGCATACGTTAATTTACGAACGTTAAGTGTATGTAAATGAGGCTTTACTGTGACAGTAGTTTACTCACCGAATAATCTTTATCCCAATGCTCTTCAACGTAGTCTCGAGGTAAGCTGGATGTCTGCAACGGGTCGAGTGAAGAGTCTAGCTAGACGTCTCTTCTTGCGGCCAGGAATATCAGTGTTGTGAAGCCGTTCACCAGTACACTCGTCTCATCTGGAAACAAGAGATTCAACGTCAGTCATATTCACAACGAAACTAAGCCTATGTATATGAATCTACGGTATCCTACTGTACTCTGTACTCATTTGAATTTTCTTAATTTACTAAGACTAAACAAATACTGTTTGTATACAAGTTTTAATTCAAAAACGATGATTGAAGGAGATCCATCGGCGTAATAAAAACGGGATTCAAAATAATAACAAAATAAGAAAAATACATAATTGAAGTGAGATTCGAACCCACGTCAATTGGATTAAAATTTAAATGCATTTAAAAAATACTAATAAACAATGTAAATACTAAGTATAATAAAAAGAAAATATATAAAATAATAAATATAATTGATGGATATATTTAAATAAAGCTGTATTTCATTTTAGAATAGTTCTCACCGAAACATCTGGACGCGAAGTACCGCCAATCGCTCAGGAAGCTCTCGTGTGTAGCTCCCGAGGTAAGCTGGCTGTCGGCGGCTGCACAGACCCTGCTCCATAGTCTGGAAACAAACAAAGAACAAACATAAATCATTTGCATTACGGAACTTAGCCTTGCAGAAATACGAATTAAAAACATGAATAGTTTTTAATTTTCCGAGACGAAAAAGTGTACTTTCACTGCTTCAGCGACTGGCCGTTTTATTCAATGGTTTTATTGACTACGTTAAACAGTTTTAATTCAAAAATGACGACTGAAGGAGATTCATCGGCATAATGAAAACTGGATTCAAGATAATAACAAAATAAGAAAAATACATAATTGAAGTGAGACTCGAACCCACGTCAATTGGATTAAAATGTAAATGCATTAAAAAATAATAATAAACAACGTAAAATAATATGTATATTAAAACATATTATATAAAAATATAAAAAATATAAATATGATATATTGAAATAAAGCTGTCTTTCATTTTAGGATAGTTTACTCACCGAAACATCTGGACGCGAAGTACCGCCCAACGCTCCAGGAAGCTCTCGAGGTAAGCTGGCTGTCGGCGGCTGCACACCCTGCTCCGTAGTTTGGAAACAAACAAAGAACAAACATAAGTCATTTGCATTACGGAACTAAGGCTTTTCAGAAATACGAATGAAAAACTTTATAGTTTTTAATTTACCGAGATAAAATTTTACTTAAAAACAGTTTAAACGATTGGCAATTTGAAATTGACTACGTTAAACAGTTTTAATTCAAAAATGATGATTGAAGGAGATTCATCGGCGTAATGGAAACGGGATTCAAGATAATAACAAAATAAGAAAAATACACAATTGAAGTGGGATTCGAACCCACATCAATTCATTCAATTTTTCGAACCTCTACCCGAATCATGAGAGCTACATTAATTGGTTTAAAATTTAAATACATTAAAAAAAAATAAACAATGTAAAAAAAAAATATAAATATGATCTATTGAAGTAAAGTGTCCTTTCATTTAAGGATAGTTTACTCACCGAAACATCTTGACGCGAAGTACCGCCCAATGCTCCAGGAAGCTCTCGAGGTAAGCTGGCTGTCGTGTTGGTCCAAGAAGCTCTCGAGGTAAGCTGGCTGTCGGCGGCTGCACAGACCCTGCTCCGTAGTCTGGAAACAAACAAAGAACAAACATAAGTCATGTGTATTACAGAACTACGCCTTTTCAGGAATACGAATTAAAAACAGGAATAGTTTTTAATTTATCGAGATATAAACCGTTTTAAGGATTGGCAATTTTATTGGCTAGTTAAACAGTTTTAATTCAAAAATGATGATTGAAGGAGATTCATTGGGGTAATGAAAACAGGATTTAAGATAACAAAATAAGAAAAATACATAATTGAAGTGGGATTCGAACCCATGTCAATTGGTTTAAAATTTAAATCATTAAAAAATAATAATACCTAATAAATAATGTAAAATAATATGTATAATAAAAGAAAATATATAAAATACAAATATGATATATTGAAATAAAGCTGTCTTTCATTTTTTTAGGATAGTTTACTCACCGAAACATCTGGAAGTGAAGTACCGCCCAATGCTCCAGGAAACTCTCGAGGTAAGCTGGCTGTTGTGTCAGTCCAAGAAGGTCTCGAGGTAAGCTGGCTGTCGGCGGCTGCACAGACCCTGCTCCGTATAGTCTGGAAACAAACAAAGAACAAACATAAGTCATCTGTATAACGGAACAACTTTGCATAAATACGCATTATTTATGCAAACAGTTTTTAATTTCAAATCGTACCTACTGCACCAACGACCAACAAATGTATTGACTATGTGAACAATTTTATGCAATGTTGAAGATTAATTGACTTGTAAATTTGGGACTCAAGATGGTAACAAAATTAAAATAATCATAAACTGAAATGGGATATTGGAACCCATCGTCAATTTGTTTCATTTGTCAATTCCCTTTATCCAAATCATGTGAGCCAGGTTATTGGTTAAATCCATTAAAGCATACATTGAAGAATTGCATTTCAATTGGTAATAAATAGTTGACTCACCGAAACTCGTTGGCGGTTGTACCGAGCAACGCTCCAGGAAATCTCGAGGTAAGCTGGCTGTCGCGTGAAGTTCTCGAGGTAAGCTGGCTGCCGGCGACGCAGGTGGCCTCGTGGAGCGGACCACCTCCTTTCAGGCGGCCACAGTCCACCAGTGCAACACAGTCTAGGCTGGAACAAACAATGAACACACATCAGTAATTTATATCACGAAAGTAAGCATTTGAATGAAACCTATTGATTTTTAAAATTGCTAATTAAACAATTGTTTATAAGAGGGATCACGAAATGGACGCTCTCCTCTCCCTGTAGATATTTTAATAAAATGCCTCGCCTATCGTTTCATTTTCTCTAATCTCTCCCCCCCCCCCCCCCCCCCGAAATAAATCAGTTCACGGGAAATACTAAAATAATTTTCACGCGGATCAACTGCAAGAATTATAATGACAAACTCACTCACTAGTCTTTGTGTAGCTCCGAACTAGATTCGGGGGTGTAGATTGTAGAACAAACAGGGTGTGGCCCACTACAAGTACGATCAACCACGTGGTTGCGCAAATAATGGTATAGAAAAAGCAACATAATTTATAAACAAGTTTATAAGAGGGATCACGAAATGGAAGCTCCCCTATCCCTGTAGATATTTTAATAAAATGCCTCGCCCATCGTGTCATTTTCTCTAATACCCGCCCCCCCTCCCCCCCTGAAATAAATCAGTTCACGGGAAATACTAAAATAATTTTCACGCGGATCAGACAAACTCACTCACTATTCTTTGTGTAGTTCCGAGCTACATTCGAGGGAGTAGATTGTAAAGCAAACAGGGTGTGGCACAATACAAGTACGATTAACCACGTGGTTGAGCAAATAATGGTATAGAAAAATCTATCATAATTAATAACAATTAATATTGGACTGAATAGGGAATATACCACATTTCTCGATATTGGTTCGATCATGTGAAGTTGACAGGCCCTCATCTACAAATACCGGCAAACTACTTTTCGCACTTCAAAACGTCACAGTTTGATTTTTATAACGTTACAAAGTATAACATTTCTTCTTTCCCGGGCTTTTATCGTGAAACGGATGGTTACGTCATAACTGAGTAAACATCACTTTGTATGAATGTGTTTGCCAATCACCGCCTTGCAACACTAGACAATTATCGGAAAGACAACGTATTCATTGTTGTCCGATCTCTTCACAAACCTATTAATCACTGAAATAATGTTTCATTATTACAAGTAATCATGCCAATTGTGTAAATTTATTGTTGCAAACAATTATTATTCATTATGGAACCAAATAATACTATAAATACTCTAATTTGAGTGAAATATTCGGCACAAATACAATCTTTGATTATCTTTGTGTGATAGGCTGATTGATGTTAGTCAGTTCTGACGTCATGACCTGCTTTTCCCGCCATAATTATTTGTGAAATTTTCAGCTCACTTTCTTGAATGAAAATATTTACGAAAATGGAAAAATGAAATATTTTTGACTTCATAACATCGTCATTAATTTGGTAACGACGACAAAAATTAACATGCATATTCCCTATTGGGCGATCGATATTATATAGCACAAATAGCAAACAAAACAACTAAAGGGCGATGATATTATCAAACAGGGGCGGAGGAAGGTCATTGAAATTAGTCACTACACGATTTAATGGTTCTAAAAGCCAAGGTCAAGGTATAGCTATCCTAATAATAATAAAATTAATAATATTGTGTGATGGATTTACTATTTGTTATAAACAAAAAAAGAATAATATAGGATTCAAGAAAATGAAGTCAAACGGGAACGGACGAAAGCATTGACGAAGGGTATAAAGCTAAAATTAGTTACATAAGCTGAAGCAGGTAGAAGTTTTGTTTCTAAAACCACGAATCGGGTAAATAGCCTTAAAGTAATAAAACTAATAATTTATATGGTGTGATTACAATTGGTTAGAAAAGAACAATAGTATTGGAGCCGAAGACAATGAAGTGAAACGGGGACGGACAAAAGCATTGACGAAGGGTATAGCTCAAATTATTTACATAAGCACGAAGAATGTTCGTTTCTAAAACCACGAAGCGGGTAAATAATATCTATTTAATCAATAATATGTGAATAAATAATATTAGTTTAAAAAAGCAATAGTATTGAATGAATTGAGCAACATTACACAAAGAAATAGCAAACAATAAAACCCAACAGGCAACAATATCAAAGCGGACAAGTAATGCCGAGACTTACTTGGTGATGTGTTGACTCCACAATGTCTGAGCAGCGAATGGAACATTCCGCAAGGGCAAGGGCGCATCAAACTAAATAATCAAACTAAACAGACTCGGTTCGCGTCTAGTTTCGTCATCACCGACCAATCGTCGTCACAACCATGTTGCTATGCGGACAGTTCTAGAATTACTACTATCACGAGATAAGAACGAGGTACCAGTATCGATTATTTTACGTCAGAGGACCAACTCCCCACCAATGCTACGCTGATGACGGCACGTAGCCTACTCCTGCCTAAAAGTAGCGTACCAAAGTTTCGTGGAGGGTTTGGGGACATTTTTTTGAATTTTCTGGTTTTACAAATTTTATATTTCTAGAATTTTTTTTTTTTTTTAACTTCACGTAGCAATTACTTCTAGACTTTCAACGGTTCGATTTTTCAAGTTCTTTATGTGTGGCATAGAAGCGTAACGTATGACAAGTTATGGGTCATGAACTATTGGTAGTATTTCTTATACTTCCTTTGAGGTGTGTGTGGGGGGGGGGGGGGGGGCTGTTCAATGTCCAGAAATGTGTCACACAATTATGACCCAAACTAGATCTCCCCCCCCCCTTGTCACGAAATGTGTGATCACCCCCCATTAATAATGTCACAGTGTCGCGTTTGTGGACTATTACAGAATCACCAGATAAAAAATACAAATATAATATGATCATCATTATCATCATCATCATCATCATCATCATCATCATCACGAGATAAGAACGAAATATTGATTATTTCACGTCGTCAACGGCTTCGAAGCTAATCGAGACGATGATGGTAGCACGCAGCCTACTCCTGTCTAGTAAAGTGGGTGTACGAGTTTTCATGCATGGTTTGGGGAAAGATTTTAAAACATCTGTGTCTTGAAGTAATTTTACCAATTTTCTCAGTTGTTTGCTCTTTTTATTATAATATATATATATATATAACGGGATTCAATTTTATCGGGTCGCTGTGACCCAAAATATGTCTAAAGAAAGGTGTTCTTGTGTGGGTGTCCGGCTGATTTGGGCAGACACGCACAATCGTACAGATAGCAATAGTTTATTTCCAATGAGTAATGTGCCCTATATAGAAGCTAAGATAAGATTGTGTTTATTTAGCTTCACCAGCTATTATTGTCGTACATACATTTACAACTTGCACATCTACACATCTACACATCTACACCTACATCTACAACAACAAATAGGCCTACATGTAATTGTTACTCCCTCTAGAGGTAGATTACATTTTTCTAATCATTAACAAATGTTTACCTATTCATTCTGCAATTCCGTCTTACTTAATTAATTCCGTTTTATAGACAAACTACAACTTTAAATTGTTTAATGACGGTGTAGCTGTAGGACCTGCAGCAACCTGGATACCCCACGAAGCTGCCACACAAGCCACGACCCTCCCCATGTACGGGAGCGGTCACCCACCATATCCTGTCCTTGGCCAATGTTGCTTAACCTACACGTTCGCAGGCTGACGTATCTGTTTGTTTAATCCTATTCAGTTAAAAAAATCATTTTCTAAGGGCGTCAACTAGCAGTTGGTAACCGGTACAGCTCTGCCTGTCATACGAGGCGTCGTACAACGTTAATTTCCGTTCCGTTTCCTAATTTCCCTCTCCCAATTTATTTTCATCTGTTAATCTAAAGTCTAAACAACCATCGTGATCCACGGTTGTAGTCCGTGGAAGTTAAGATTATTGTATTATTATTGTATTATTGTATATGTTCTATTTCTTTGGAATGTGCCAGGTATTACTTATGGTATAACTGCGATACAATTTTTAACTAGTTCATTTGTTAACTGTTCTTCTTGTACTGTATGTATTATGTATTATTGTATGTACTTTTGTATGTAGTATGTATTTTGACTGAAACCTTAATTATAAGGTGACCAGACGTACCGATTTGACCGGTACAGTACTTTTTTCAGAACACTTGTACCGGTAAACCGAGAAACACATTGAAATTATGTATTTGTACCGGTTTGTAATTTGAATAAAAAAAGTGTTCCGGTATTCTTTCAACTAACGACAACCCTGTCGATTGCAATAGTGCTTGGGGGGGGGGGGGGAATTTATTTATTTAATGGCAGAGCCACCGTCTGTGCGGAGGCTCTCTTCAGCCGTACAGTTAGTCACACATGTAAATAAAAAACAAAAATTACAAAACATTAAGTACAATTACATAGTACAAAATACAAAATAGGCACAATCTATTTGTACAATAACACTGATACAAAATACATTATGAATAGATATAAAGAATATGAAATATAATACAATGAAATAATTTTAATAATATATTAATTATGAGGAACTAAAATACATTATGAATAGATATAAAGAAGTATGAAATAATACAATGAAATAATTATAATAATATATTAATTACGAGGGAAAGAGGAGATGGTACAGTATGAGCGCGTAGCGTGTGACAGTGACACACACGGGACTGCTGACGCTGACTGACTCACTCACTGTCATGCCGATAGTCAGCATTGTCAACGGGCGGCTGGCGAAATACGACCGGGCATAACATGGCTACAAAAATGTACATATTCAATTATTATATATATTATTTATATGGGGCTCTGCCCCAGACCCCGTCCGCGGAGTTCGTATCCTTACACTTTGGTTGCCCTGGTTTGTAAATTTCAAAATATGGTCACCTTACTAAATTAATGTAAATTGATAATGGTGAATAAACTTGATTTGATTTGATTTGATTATTGATTGTTTTGTTACCGGAACTAACTGTTGTGTATTGATTATTTACGTTTGCAATCATCTAACATCGTATAATCTTGTTTAGGGCCGGGGCAGCTCTGCCTGTCATACGAGGCGACTGAAACAGCCGACGCCACATCACAGTGTTAATTTAAGACGTCGTTAAAAATAAAAATAGTAATAATTTTGAATATCTCTAATCCAACACTAGTAAAATTCTGACCTTCCCAAAAGAAAATCAATAATGTTTGAAGAAGTAACTTTCCCTCCTTCATAATAAATATATTATTACAATTATTTCATTGTATTATTTCATATTTCTTTATAGGCAGCTATCTATTCATTATGAATATTGTATAAGTGGTATTGTGCTAATTAGATTGCACCTATTTTGTATTTTGTACTATGTAATAATAATAATTGTACTAAATGTTTTTAATTTTTGTTTGTATTTACACGTGTAACTAACTGTACGGCTGAAGAGAGCCTCCGCACAGACGGTGGCTCTGCAATAGCCTATACATTAAATAAATAATAAAGGTAAGACGAGAGACTCCATAACTCGGGAGGTCGCCGGTTGGCTACCGGCCACCGGTAATTCTGACTGAAGGTTTGTTTCCTCAGTCACAAAGCAAAAATCGTGGGATTGAGTTCTACTAAGGCCCGGTTTTCAATCGGTCATTAACGGTCCGTTATCTTCATAGGGTTTATTGGGTTACAGATTATACGGACCGTCCGCTAACGGCCCCGTTAACGACCCGTTAACAGATTGAAAAACTGGGCCTTAAACTTGTCTTGTACCGCTATACGTCGGACATTCCTTCCCAACTATTCAAACACCCTATGTACCTAGTAAGTCACCTGAATTGGTACAGCAATTGTATGTACCCTACAACTGTGATACCTATGACATATTTTTATTAATACCTTAGATTTGGAACAGCATGCGGTCACCTACCCGCCTGCTGACCTGCACTTGTGACCTTTAACCACCGTGTACAAAGTACGTACGGGACCCGCCCCAGCTACAGTGAGTGACTCGGTAAGTCAACCTTATCATGTTCACTGTGAGATCATATAAAATGATCGAATGACTCAACGCTTGAAACCACAAGACCTCGATTGCTCAGTTTGAATATTCCAGAACACGTTACTGATTGTTTGTCTATGAAGTGGGGACCAACCGGTGGCTCGCGGGCCAACAGTGACCCACGGAGCGGGGGGGTAGTCAAAATATCAAAACTGTGCGAAATACAGTAAATCAGTCATGTTATCTCAAGATCGCTACACAACACCGATAACATTCATTCAGTGTTGAATTCAGATATGTTTAGTCCCCGGGGGTGCTATTTCAAATCCCGGGGGTGTAGACATTGAATGAAGGGGGGGGGGGGGGGGGGGGGCAATTTTCATAACCACCACTGCTTTCACATTACTTTTACTGATAAACTGTCATGTGTTCTGATACAAAAAAAAATACTATTACAAATACTATTTAGTCAAAAATATATGTTCAAGAAATGATGTGAAAGTGTAAGTATTCCATGTTGACATGTTTACTCACAGCTGGCCCCTTGATGTCCAGTTGACTTTGAAAAGTGACAGAGTTTAGATAAGCCCTTCTCTGCTTTTTTCTGCTTGTTTCAGCTCTCTTGTTAAGTACTTTTGTGACCCACACAAAGCTTTATTTAGGTATACTTTTAATTAAACCTTCAAATTGCAATATTTCCGTGCAATATATGGAGTTTGTAGCCAATACAATCCCGGGCGGGGGCGAGGGGGGGGGAGGAGAGCAATTGACAATTCTCGAGGAGGGCTTCGCCCTCCCGGAATCATAGCTGAATTCAACACAGCATTCATTCAATTCAATTCTTATTCATTCACTGTATCCTATCTATATAAGTAAATAAATAAATATATAAATAAATACAAAAATAAAAAATAAATAAATAAATACAAAAAAATATATCCTTTTATGTGGACTGAATATGATTGTTATAGTATACCTACACCTATTATAATATTATATGTTGACGATGGCCATATACATGTGTATGTATCTACGGAACTGATAAATAAGTACAAATATACAAAACATTGTAGCAAATAAGCTATTCCTATTAAGGTATTTGATTGTAGCTATACTAGATCGTCTCATCCCGACCTCAGATCATTTGCTCTTCTCATGCACGCTGTTTTAACGAAGTTCAGCATCCATTTTAAATAATAATAATATTGTTTTTTTATATCTGCTCCCTGTGTCCAACAATGAAGTCGGGTAGGGGATGGGAAATTAATCCCATCATATTCTGACCCCTAGGTACATCGAAGCCGGCCAATAATAATAATAATAATAATAATAATAATAATAATAATAATAATAATAATAATAATAATAATAATATCAGCAAATGGCATTGTTCCACGTAAACTCCATGACAGTATTAAACTAATTGGTCTCCAACCGAACATATACATCGAGATGCAAAAAGCAATTATTTTGAACACGTGTAGGATAGTGCGAACATTTTTGAACTAAGAAGAATGAAGACTTCAAGAAGTTCTCCATCCCAATGGTGGTTTTCGTGGTTTCCACCGTACAAAGAGCGAATGCTGGGATGAGTACAAATCGGCCACGACCGTACATAGCATCCACAGTTCGGTTTGAAAAAATAATGTGGACAATGATATATTAAGTAGTATAGCCAAATGTGGGCATTTGAGAAGCAGAAGAAGAAGAAGAAGAAGAAGAAGAAGAAGTACAAGAAGAAGAAGAAGTAGAAGAAGATATTTTAAGTAGTTCTAAGTAGATTTTAATAAGGTAAACACATGGAAATACTTGACATTTGTGTCCGTACAACATGTTTATGCCGGTTTTGACCGAGTTTGTATGTATTGCAACAATAAAATAATAATAATAATAATAATAATAATAATAATAATAATAATAATAATAAATAATAATAATAATAATAATAATAATAATAATAATAATGATAAGTAATAATAATAATAATACTACTAATAATAATAATAATAATAATAATAATAATAAAACATATACGGTACTCTATAAGACTATATCTCAGAGTTTAGGAGAAAAACACGAAAAACGAAACTACCCAAAGCAGCCAATGGTGTTATATGGATACCTATAGAGAAAGTTCCTATAGATGATGATATATTACCCCCCTGATAAACTCGTGGGGGGTATTTGAACTCTAGGGATGTATTACCCTCCTGAATAACTTGTGTAATAACACTTACTTACTTAAGAGATTACTTAAGAGATGTTTAGTTTTGGTTAATTAAAAAAAAAAAAGGTCGACATTAGTCCAAGAATAATTTAATAAACCGAAAGAAAAATAAATAACTCTTTATCCCATCACAAATTAAAAAACCCAATCAACACCTTGCTCGGGAGTCAACGTTCCACCTACTTAATTGAGATTTTCATCCGGCCTTCAACTATCGCATATAACCCTACCACAAAAGTGTCAACAATATATGTGGTACCGTTGTCCAGATATGGGCAATTGAAAGAGTAAATATGTGGTTATTGATCACTTGACGTCATTCCTAATGAACACTCGAAGAGCACAATAGACTTTTGTCGGTCAATACAAATATTATTAATTTAGCATAGTAGACGTGACGGTGTAACTGTAAAGAAATAAAAACAGCAAAAGTACAAAAACGACCTTTCTGAGGAGGGAAGTTCCGTACCTCCTTAGTTGGTAAACCGATTTCAAATTTTTTTATTTTTCTACTAAAAAATCTCTAGGTGCCCCTATAGAAGCACATTGACCTATGCATAATATTGTTGGAGGCACAGCCGGCTCAAGTTTTCCAAAACTTTAATCCCCAACTTTCTGAGCTACTTGCGATATTTGTTTGCAGCCCGTTGAAGAATTCGGAAGGTAGCCGGATCCCAGCAATCCTGACAGAAGGCATTTCCTCAGCCAAAGGTGAATACTGGGATTGAGTTCTACTAATATTAGTTACTTATATCTTGAGAACTGGTGATAACTTTAACTGTGATGTGGTGTCAGAAGAACTGAAACCTGGATTAACAAACTTTGATATTTTAATTGATACGGTTTATAGGTAAATCATTTGCTTAATTTCCTCAAACGAATGAAACACGACAGTTTTATATTTATTTAATCCAGTTTCTAGTTCTAATGAATCCACATTGCAGGTTTAAACCTTCTAAGGGGAATAACCCTTAAACATCAAATGGGATTTTTTGTAGTACAGGTGGAACAAAAAAGAATTCAAGGATGTCATTTGCATCATGAGTAGGTTTTAATTAGTCCACAAATTACTTCAATGATACATTCAAAATAATTGAGAAGTGCATAATATAATGAAAAGTAGATAAACCAGCATACGGCACAAATACAATCGGGCAATCTTCGAAGGAAATTTAAATTTACATACTTGATGTGAATACGATAAGGATAATGGAATAAAACAATACATGCACACATACTGAATTCAGTTGGATGATTAAAACAGTGATGAACTAGCATTGCGAGCACTTGTCTGCATTAAAACTGAAGAAATTATTATTGTTAACTAAAGAAAACTTTACATAGCCTATATTAAGAGTACCAAATGTAACGATGCAATACAATTATCAATTCAGCTTCAAGTAGACAATTTAATTAATCTAACTGAATGATAAAACATATTACATACAAACAAGCATTTAATGAATGTTCGAAACATCAATAAAAGAGAATAACAAAATGCCTAATTTACAAAATTCAAAATACAATAATTGAGAGCTTTAACAACGGTCTCAAGTTTACATTGAATCTAGTAGAATGATTATAGACACAAGCAAAGAAGTATATTGTAAAATGAAAAAAGGATTGCAATAAGAATACAAAATTCAACAATACTCAAACTTTCAAAACTTTGTCAATACTGTCTCAAGTTTACACCTGAATCCAGCAGAATTAGTATACTGTACATACAAAAACATGCATAAAAAAATGAAAACTGAAATGCAATAAAAATACAAAATAAACAATACAGTATTTGCCAAAAATTGACAATATGGTACACTTTCAATACAACATTAAATCTAACATTATGATACAGATAAAAAAAAAGTAAAAATGAAGAGAGTATAATTATACTGAATAAATATCTGCATACCTGCACTGTACTTAGGACATTATGTATAATAGAACAATGCACATGCACACTTAGTAGAATCAAGATCACATTTTATCATGATGAATGGTTATGGATAGATAAACGAACAAACCAATACAGTAAAGCCGCGTTCACATAAATGACTAGTGACTATTGACTATTGATTAGTGACTAAGCAAATTGAACCATAGGCGATACGTGCTGACGTTCACACAACTTTACTTTTGACTTATGACTATTGACTATTGACTAACGAATTGAAGATATCTGGAAGTCATAGTTACAACCAATCACAACGTTCGCGTTCAGCCAATGAATGTGGAGCAACGGAAGTCAACACCACTATTCAATTACTGTCAAGTGTATATTTGTTTTTGACTATTTCCGGCGAATATTATTTATTTATTATTTTTATGAAGCTGTCAAACAATAAAACATTCTTATTTTGAAAACAAATCTTCAAAACAAACAAGAAACATACAAAACCTTCACAACTTGGTTAAGCCCATCATTAAACGTTTTAACTGGTGAACAGTTACTATCGCCATACCTCGTTTTCTTCATAATGTTGCAATTTTATTATTTTGACAGCTCGTTGTTTGTCAATCAGTTTGATTCATTTGTTCTAGGTGGCAGATCATACGTGTCAAAGAACTTAGTTGTGTAGTGTTCATATCTTTCTTTGGGTAGTCAATAATCACTAGTCAATAGTCAATAGTCAGTAATCAATAGTCATTTATGTGGATGCGGCTTAAATAAACTTACGAAGTAATAAAGATAGTAGACGTTCTCTGCACAACAAAGAGGTCTGTTTAACATACAAATCAATAGAGGAAAGTATCTCCAATGGTAGTGCTTAAAAACAGTGCTTCTCAAATTTAGTCTCCATCCACGCATTATTTCATTATCTTACAAGTTGCGACACCCCACCAAAGTACCAAAAACTATTTGTTTTACGTCATAAATTCACAACATAACATGAAATAATGTTCACCAAAATAATTATACTCAACCAACTGGATACAAGTGGAGAAATATACCTCACGGGTAGGCCTACAAGTGCGAGTTGTTTGGCACTAGAATGTGTAGAGTGTTTGGTGGACTAGTCGACCTAAAATACAGCGTAATACATAAGCTAATAAAACCCTCGAGATAAAAATAAATTAAATAAAAAACTAAATGCATACCGCACGTCTCACAGTTCGAGAAACGATGTTTTCTGAAGTACATGACATGTCAAGCACAACAGTGGCAAACAATTGCACGTGATTTTGCATGCGAGATGAACCTTTATTTAAAAAACAATCGCGTGAATAAGTAGGATAGGTAGCCACTAGCCAGCATAATAAGATCATCATTTGCGCACTGTGTGTTATCTCAACAATACAATATAGCTTACAAAACCTACTTTATAACTGGTGAAATTTCTTTCAAGAGAAACTTCATACAAGTAAGAGACAAAATTGAAAAATTGGCTTTTACTGTAATAAAAACTAAATACAAATTTTGAAAGCACATGGCACTTTAAATTGTTGAGGAATGGAAGCACTGTCAAGAAGCTAGGAAGATAAGCTAGCTGTAACTCGCCAGTAACAAGCAGTGTTTATTTGGTTGGCGAAACCTGTGGTTCAGTTTTTAAGATGGTCACCCGACACGTCAGTTCCCCTTTTTGGAGAAATATGTCAAGCAATTCCTTGCTCACGCTTATGCAGTTGGTTGAACGAAACATGTCTTCGACACTCTCGATATCGAAACACAGGTTTCTGTGGTAAGTAACGTGCATACCTTCGATGAGAAGCGTGAATTTGAACGTAAATGCGTGCCTATCCTCAGGGGTGCCTATGTACCTGACAGCCGCCCGGAACGTGCGCCCCTCCTTGTCGTACCCACGATGTAGCGTGAACACTCTGCCGTGCGCCGCGAGCATGTCCATGAGCAAAAGTCCGCGCCGTTGCACAAACGTGCGTGGCAGGTCGGCCCACATCCGGTCCGCGTGGGCCGAGAGGGTGTGGGCCAGCATCGCTTCGGGCCGGCCCCTCCAACCGCCGCACGCCAGGGGACAGTCGTAATCGCGGCGGGGACAGACCGCCCTATGTCCCCCCAGCTCGCACGCGGGCATGCGCAGCAGGCATTCCGTGCACGGTAGTTGGGTGTTGGCACTCATACCCTCCGCGAGAAGATTCCTCGCCGTGGAAAACTCTCCGCGACACAGTGGGCAAACTGTGGTCCTGTCGTCCGACCGACACGCGTTGCATAAGCTGTGTCCCATGGTGCACTGGTGTATCGGTGGACACATAATTTTAAAACAAATAGGACACTCTAACATGGTCATGACGTATAATTCTAAATCAGTTGTGCATTCCCTCACCCGGTCACCCCTTTCGGCAATACTGATCCCAAGCTGAGGCTCCAGTGCGATGCTTGATCTTGGCACAACCAACAGTACAATATAGCTTTCAGCAAAAGCCACCTGTTGGACGAGCAGCCCCGGTGACTTAGTCAACAGAGCCGCCATCGAGAAGTTTTTCTTTCCCGGGCCCAATTCACCACTTGTTCCTCGGCCACACACGAACACATCCCCTTGCTTTGTCAACAGCGCAGTATGGCCACCTCCGGCGATAACCTGGGAGACAGTCTGGCCCTCGAGTCCAATCATTCTAGTGGGTATGGACCTCTTAGCTGTGTCACCGGTACCCAACTGAGCATCAGTATTACTACCCCAAGCCCACGCCGTTTCGTCGACTCTGAGGGCCACAATGTGGTTGTAACCGCAGGACACGGCAGCCACAGCTGACGACGGGTCTGATACTTGTGTAAAGCTGGACATATTTGTGGCTGTACCAAGCCCAAGTTGACCAAACTCATTATATCCAGCCATCAAGAGGACCCCAGAGGCCGAGACAAGGGCTGTATGTTGCTGGCCACACTGAATGTCAACGATGGCCTCGGGGAGATTGGGCATGCAAGTGAATGAGGCTTGAAGGTTTGTATGACCAAGTCCTAGTTGGCCATAGTTGTTTTGTCCACACACCCACACCTCACCACTGTTGGCAAGAACCACCGTATGGCTCCCCCCAGCAGAAACCTTCTTGATCGGCAGCAGACCGGCAACCAGGACGGGTGTGAGGGTGTTAGAGGTGTGACCGAGGCCAAGCTGACCGTTGGTATTCAACCCACACGAATACAACTCACCCTTGTCACTGAGGAACATAGTGTATCGACATCCACAAGCAGCCTGGATTATTTTAACAGTGCTGAGATTATCAACAAGTCTCGGCTCAGCGATATATTCGGCATCGTTCTTCATCCATCCATTGCATTGATTCTTTCCGAAGGTGTAGACTCGGCCAGACTCGCAGACTACTGCGGAGTGGTCCTTTCCGCATGACACCTGAACAACGGTTTCATCTTGGAAGAATGACTCAATGCTCGATGCAGCAGGCAGGCCTTCACCGAAGGCCAAAACACCAGGCTTGGTTATAACGATTCCAGTGTTGTCATCCTCAGCCATCCTGCAAGTAAACGAGATGTGTTGAGACACAACAAAGGCTCATTAAAATTAGAGATGATCAAAGGTGTCAGAATGTACAGAAGTTCTTAACCTATAAAGAACTTCCGACCTGACATTAACACTCTGCTTACATTTTAACACGATGACCAAATTGTCACGGGTTCTTCACCTCCCTGTTCTTCATGCTACCGTTGAAGGCTAAAAGTCGGAAATTTTCCTCATACCGTTACCATTATTTTAACATAAATCCATAATTAGTTATAAATGTATCAACAATACTGATTGTTACATACATTTAGCAAAAGCACAGTGCTGAGTGCACTATGACTATGCCAACAGATTTTCGATTTATAGTAGGCCTAGGCCTAGAATGTCATTAAAAAATGAAATATGATAAAATATAAGAAAAATGAATGGCTGAAAAGTCATCATCGCATAAGAGGAAAAAAAAAAAAATATTAATATTTTAGGTATCCAGCCTTTCAAACTTAGGCTGGGCTAGCTAGGCAGTAAAAGTATATGATTGCATGTCACTTGAAAATGCCCATTCATAGCGATCATAATATTGATACAACTTGAAGGTCTGGGAGCTTTCGCCCCCTAAGTGGGCCCACAATTTGACTCAAAAGTTAGGTCTAGCCTAGGCCTAGCCTAGCCCATAGAGAAATAATTAAATAGGTATAGGCCTACAGGGCCTTGCCCTCACGTGCTTGCTTTACATGTCTATTGCATAAGACTATTACGGGATTTGAACCCGCATCCCGGACACTGGTATCATACGCCCCAATCAAGGATAATACGGAGTGGATAATCATAGAGTCAAACGTACAAACTTAATATTACACCAGTTGGACGGTCAGGGCAGCTATCTTATATTTCGCGGCGCTAAACGGCGAGCGTCGTCGGTATTCACTCCTCCTAGGCCTAGACATTGGGTTTGAATTAGGGCCTACATCGAATAATTGGAAATTGGTTTGAAACTGGTTACGTAGGAAACCGGTTTGCATTTCGTAAACCGGTTTTTCGAAAATAAAAAAATCACGTTTTTTAAATACGCCGCGTTTTTCCGTGGAACATTAGGCGCATTCTCATGTGCCCGCGGGGCCCTAGACAGTCAGCAGTCAGCACTGGGCCGGCTCGCACGTTCGCATTGCGAGTTGTGACAAGTGAGTTATCTGTGTAATTAATTGGTTATCGCGATGTCAAAACGAAGCAACACGATACAATGTTGTTTGTTTTTGTCGTGAGAGCTGTTTAGTGCAGCGTCGGCGAGGGGGGGGAATACATACACACAAAATCAGTTTTTTTTTTGCATTTTTTGGAATATACACACAACTTTTTTTTTTGCGTTTTTTTTTTTTTTGAAAAAACCGGTTTTTAACCGGTTTTATAAACGATTATCCGGTTCGTGAAAATACTATTCGGTGTAGGCCCTAGTTTGAATTTCAAATTTAATGGCCTAGGCCTACACAGCAATGCTGGATTAGGCCTATTGTTGTTTGCTTAGTAGGGGGGGAGGTTAGGGAGGGGGCTAGATTAGACCGCGTCGGTATTCACTCCTAGGCCTACACAGCAATGCAGGATTAGGCCTACTGTTGTTTGCTTTAAGCATTGGGTTTGTAATATAGGGTATTTGCCTTTAAATCGAGATGTAGGCGCGCCACCGTCGCGACCATCATGGCCGTCCGAGCCAGGATTAACAATGCATGGCTAACCTGTGTTCCATGTTTCTGGGTTAGTGAGTGACAGGGTGATGGTGTCTGTGATACACATTTATCACATAAACGCATTTGTTGGGAACATACAGTGACCATTTGTCGAAGCAAATAGGATTTTAAATGGTTATCGTTTAATTTTGCAGGAATAATATTAAGTAAACGGGTACTATGTAGGCTAGCATCCCTTCATACATCATGTTTACAGGCATAAACGGCATAAACGTGACTATTAACTGCACCGATGAAAACAACAAAGTTAACGCTACTTGCTCATTCAAAGCAGGTTCGATGAAGTGTAAACATATGAGTATTTTTTATATGTAAGTAAGGCAAACACGGCTCTCGTTCATATCTTGAATCACAATTCCCCTTTTATCCAACTTCAAATTCCTTTTTATTCTTTATGGCCCTCTTTTCGACCTAAACGCCCATCCGAACACCATGCCTCCCCTATACCTCCCATGCCCCCAAAACAAGAAACGAATGTTCTCTACGAAATATACTTTCTAAAGCTAAAAGGTAAATGCAATGCAGCTGATTCTGGTGGGCATGCGTAGGCATGCTAAATGTTGGATCCTAAAAATAGGTTTGTAGTTGATCATTTTGTATCAGTAGCCTGTTATGATTATTTTTAATGGTAGTTGAGGTGTTTTATGCCTCCCACCCCCTTAACCCACATCCACATGCACGCAATCTACACTTGAGGGGAATTTTCCTGTATAATGCTGAATTTCGGTGTTGGCGTTATGACAAGATCAAACTAGGATAAAATGTTATGAATTATATCACCCCCCAACAAATACATTGTCACAATTCTGTTGGACCATCAAGTCAACATAATCTGCCGTAGGCATAGTAAGTATTTTTTTTATAAAATTTATAAATTAAAAAAATTCCCTCCAATGTGTGAGAAGACCAAAATGTCAATTTAAAATTGTATTTATTTTATTTATTTAATTTAAGCCAACGGTTTAGCCGCGGTTGCATAGCCGGTTCGCATACGAACACCGAAGTTAAGCAACCTCGGACTAGGTCAGGAGGTGGATGAGTGACCATTCTCCTCTGAAACACTAGTTACCGTTGGTTAGAGCAGATTGGTGGGTTCAAAAGCTTGTGTAACAGCTTCGTTCTTCTCGTCAACTGTTCGGCAGTCCAGAATAGTGGGGGAACCTATATGACTGGTCAGGCGCGTAGGAACTCTGAAATAAGTGGGGGGGGAACATTGTGAGCGCGAAGCGCAAACAACTATCGGGGTCTGGGGCGGAGCCCCAGCCGCCGGAGGCCCTTTTCGGCGAAATTTTTTTTTGCTTTATTTGTTATTTTTCGGGTTTTAGGCTCAAATAAATAGGTCTTGAGGGCCTTCACCCGCCCCTTCTATAATTACGCCACTGACCTCACCACATACTTTCAGGATCCCATTCGCTTTTATTTTGTAATGCCACAAAGTGCAAACATTAGGCAGAAGAAATGTACCTTGTGAGGAAGACTCGTGGCTTTCTCCGGGGCGTGGGGCCCTCTGTGTTTTTGCAATTATTCATTGGTGATATATGAAAATTAGTTAGTGAATGTTTACCCTGGTATCCGTGCCTGGGTTACCGATACCTATCGATGCCGGTAGTATATATTTAGCATATATGTTAGAAAACAAGAGCCGATACGTGATTTTAAGAGGAGTATAAAATAAAACAAAATTCTTCTTCTTCTTCTCAAATGCCCACATTTGGCTATCATGCCATCATGCTGGATCTGGTCAACCAGTAGAGACACGCTTCTTTCTCCACCCTCTTCATGCCGCTCGGCATTGCGTCACGTTCCCCTGCCAGTTTTGGACATACAAACAGGTGGCTCCTATCCTGCTCCCCATTTCCACACAGCTTGCAGGTACTCGTCTCAAACACCCCTATTCGGTGGAGATGCTTCCCTAGAAGATCGTGCTGCGTTTTAAGCCTGAACTGGGCCGTTTCAATTTGCCGTGGAAGATGGTTGGTGGGCCTTTTTGAACTCATGGTATATTCCTGCCATGGCTTGTTTCTACCTTTCTCTACCCAGTCCTGCCTGATCTTCTTAGTGGCTGCAGCATTTACATGTGCTTTCATAGACTCGAGGGTTAAAGGTTTTGGCAGTTGCGGCATTCTGGCTCCTCGTTTGGCCAGATAGTCGGCCTTATCGTTTCCGTATATGCTGCAGTGTGATGGTATCCATTGTAGAGTTATCAGTTTGTTTTTATTTTGTAGTCTTAGAATCTGTAGTTTACAATGTTTTACCTCAGAGTCCACTTCTTTCTTGCTGGCTATGGCTTGTATAGCTGCTTTTGAGTCCGTTAGTATGACAATCCTATCGTAGCTACAGTCTTTTACTTTGTGTAGGGCTTTACCTATAGCCGTCAGCTCGCCATCATAATTACTACCATTCTCTCCAGCAGGATGGGACTCTTCGAACTCTCTGCAATATATTCCAGCACCTGCCTGACCTTCCCCTGGTGTTGCTGAACCATCTGTATAGACATGTAGCCACTCTTTCTCTGGGTAGTATTTATGGATATGCATTGTCGCCAATCTTCTAATTTCCTCCCCTGTGTATGCTGCCTTTGTCTTGTCCAATCCTACCACAGTCAGTTCATGGGGGACATCTAGTATGGCGATATTTATGTTGGGTAGTGGGATATTCTCTCTAGTTGTGTGCTGTGAGTGTCCAATTAGGTCCTTCTTTACCTCTTCCACAACTGTGATGAGTGTTTTTTGGGTCTTTAGATGTTCATAAGGTTCCCTGTCCCATACTGTGCTGTCCATCCGTATTAGCTTCTCGTGTAGGCAGTGATGATTTCAGACATTTTTCCTAGGGGGGGCTGATAAAAATCTGGGGTGTTGCTAAATTAGTTACTCATTTTATGGCTTTTTTTTGACGCCGTGACAAAAGGCAGGGGTGGAGGGGGTTACGGTCTCTGCTGATGCCATCCTTTCAGTTTTTGAATATGAGGTGATTCCTATTTGCCATTGTTACCTTTACCTAACATCGTTTAAATAGAAAATAAAATGTTGCGACATTTATGTAGATGAGTTTTTCGTGGAGATCGATTTATTTCCTAGTCCTATATGAGGTGGAAAAATATACCTCATTTTCTTGTATTTTGCATTTTTTTTTTTTTTGCAAATTAACATTACTTCATGTGATTATTTCAATCTGCTAGGGGGGGGGCATTTATAACTGCCGGGGGGGGCGGAGCCCCCCCCGGGATATGCCTGAAATCATCACTGCGTGTAGGTGTACTGCCGCTCTGTTTCGCCTTGCCTCCAGAGGTGGGATGTTTGTTTTTGCTTCCATTGCTGCAATTGGGGTTGTCTTCACACCGCCTGTGATTATCCGTAGGGCTTGGTTTTGTACCCTGTCCAGTTTCTCCTTTGCTCCTTTTGAAGCTGTAATAAGTAGTGAACTACCATATTCCAGGAGTGGTCTAACGTATGTCTTATACGTGGTTTTTAGTGTCTCCTCATTTGCTCCCCATTGCACTCCTGCCACTCTCTTGATTAAATTCAGCCTTCTTTTACCTGCAGCACACATCTTTTCTATTTGATTTGTCCCTTTCATTTTTTGATCTAATGTCATTCCCAAGTATGTAGGATTGTCTTCCTTTTTAAGAGTTGTTTCTGCGTATTTAAGTTGAAAATTGGGGATCGAATGCCTAGTTGTGTAGTAGTCGTACACTGTCTTCTGTTCATTCACTACCATTCCGTTGAGTGTTGACCATTCTTCCAATGCCTTCAGTGCTTTGTTCATCTCTTTCTCGATTTCATCCTCGTCTCTTCCACAGTACCACATTACCACATCGTCCGCATATATTTTCACCTTCACTTTACTTCTTGTTTGAATATACTCTGCCAGGTCATTTATTAGTATATTGAAGAGGGTTGGGCTCAATACTGCACCTTGAGGGACTCCTGCCCTTGTTTGTCTAACAAAATTAATTAGGTAATGACTTTGGCTTTGGCTTTATGATTAAATTAAATAAGAAATTATTCTTCCAACTTGAATTACGCGCCATTGTAAGAACTTGCTGAATGACAAGTCATCATGGCGACGGCGTTGGAGCGTGCGCCGATAACCAGAACCTAAATATATACGTACGTACAGTGTAAACAGGTTTGACCTGGACAACCAGTAGTCAAACAACTAACATTACAACAATACACAATGTTTCAACTTTATTCTTATAAATGTTTTTTTCAGCTAATTCAGAAGAACTGAAGATCCTTTCTTCATTGTTTTGCCGAGGCCTAGCAGTCGCAATGCAACGTCCTCGTGTCATACCACGCCTCCACACACATTGCGCACACTGCATTGCGGCTGCATTGCAGTCCAGCGCTACCCCACGCTACCTATGCTAATTATCGTTTACTAATTTATTGACAGTTCGATAACAAAAGATAAAGCGCGGAAGATACGAAATTTAAAAAAATCGCCGTTTTCTATAGTTGTGTATGTAGAGATGTGTGACGTGAATGGGTGCCTCAAACGTTACATTGGGCCGGTCGCAGAAAAAAGTGGGGGGGGAATCTCCCCCCCTTCCTACGCGCCTGTGACTGGTCAAAGTTACACCGTCCTTTCGGATGAGACGTATGGTCCCTTTGGTACTTTTCGACGGGAGTAGGCTACGTGCCAGTAAATAAAATAAATAAATAAATTCACATTTAGAGTTTCCCCTACTTCCTTCTTCATCATCATGCATCGTTGTTAATCATCCGTTGTTATAGCCTACTGATCACTGTAAAATGGCATAAAATGCTGTATGGGGCCAATTCATAAATAAATAAATACAAAAAAAAAATATGTTAGAACTAACTGTGCTTTTTTTTAACACAGTATACGAAAATATATTTTTCAAAATGATAAACAAAATGTGTATTTTTTTAGACTGCATACCATTCCAGCATGCAATTCGACACTTCTACGCAACTGCATCGCCGAACTCATTCGGATTTAAAAACACTTCGTGTTGAGAGAATATTTGTTTCGCTCACCGGTTGCTACATTGTGGCATGGCATCAACAAGGTATTGATTGTAAATTTTAACATGTTTACTTCCCCACAATAATCTTGATCATGTAATTCACTCATACTCTCGGTATTTAGGGAATGAATGTGACTTTGTTTTTTTCAAAGAAATTTAACAAAAATCACTTTTTTATGTTACCTGTTACTGTATCTTTCCAATTATGTAAGGCGCATGCTTCAAATAATACTTATTTATGTTTTAAATCAATTTAATTATGTTGAATTGGCTAGAGCCTATGTCTATGCACGCTATTCACCATTAGCAACATGCACACAGCCTACTGGATGCTACAATCAGCTGTTCTACGTTGATTCAGTAGCCAACGTATGAAATGAAACCGAATATCGCCCGCAAACTTGAAGAAGGGGTAATTTATTTTTTGGGTAAAAATTTGTTTTAAAATAATAACCCCCTTCTTCAAATTACCCCTTCTTCAAATTTGAAGAAGGGGTAATTTATCGAAAATACTATGATTATTATGCAGTAACTTATGTTTAAGTTGGTGCATCTGCTGATAACAAAGAACCAAAGCACTTATTTTGCTGCAGAGATATTTCTCTTCATCCTAGTGTTGAACAATGGTGAATAGCGTGCATAGACATAGGCTCTAGCTAATTCAACAGAATTAAATTGATTTAAAACATAAATACGTACTATTTGAAGCATGCGCCTTACATAATTGGAAAGATACAGTAACAGGTAACATATAAAAGTGATTTTTGTTAAATTTCGTTGAAAAAAACAAAGTCACATTCATTCCCCAAATACCATACTCTCTATCGCCGTCTATATAACACACAGCCAATACCGGCCATCTTTCCGTAACCTGTCCTGGCTGTACTGGTTCTCGATTTGTCACCCAGAGCTCAGCCACTTTGGATTTAAACGCGAATATAGGCTAGGCCTATATTTCAAACCCAATGCTTTTTAGGGTCTGAGCCCACGCTGTTCACTACTAGGCTTAGGCATTGGGTTTGAAATTCAAACCCAATGGCTTAGGCCTAGGCCCACACCATTGGGTTTGAATTTCAAACCCAATGCCTAGCCTACACAGCAATGCTGGATTAGGCCTTCTGTTGTTTGCTTAGTATCCCTATATTTCAAACCCAATGAGCTGATGCTGTTCAGGCCTACACAGCAATGCTGCATTATTAGGCCCTACGAATATCTATAGGCCTACACTATTGTTTCGGCGCGCCTCCATCCAATCAAATCATTGACCGTACCAATAATTTTGCACTATTATTATGGCTGAGTGACAGCGAGGATCGCACAAGCCACGAGTCACCTCGGACACGTTTGGGGCCTCACTTATTTTGCAGAGGGGCCTAGGGCCTAGGCTAGGTCTACAAATATACAAATATTGCATACAAAATAAAATAACATAGTATTACCACGACAGGAATCTTACGTAAATATGTATTATACCAATATTATTACCTATAAAATCCTTTGGTATGCAATTCTTGAGAGTGGAAGACTGGAACAAGATACAACTTGCATAACTCGATGGGAATAACCGGCCGTGGCGTGAGTCATGTGCGTTGCCAGCGACCTCGAATAGTAAACAATAGATGAGAGGAAAGTGAAACCAAGTTGATGCAGCCATGACATTAAACTCTTCGTAGCAGATCTATGTAGGCTAGCAGCTGGGCTTGCCCCCTAGGAACATTTATTTTTTGACGTCATTTTGGTGGAAATCTATTAGACTAGAAGAATGAAACAAAGTATTATTTTAATATGAATTATACTTATAATATTTGTACTTTTATTAGGGTATTCAAGTAATTATTTAATAATATAGGCTAAACTTATAATATAAATAAACTCAAAAATCCTTACAGAAAAACAGCTACCTAAGCAATGTATTATTTTGATAAGCGAAGAATGTGAGACAAAACCACAGATGTATAACTATTTTGTAGTGAGTAGTCTAGTATGTTATGGTCGGTTTACACAAATGTTTAAGGGTTTTCCTAAGATTTAAGAATTAGTTCGCCCCCCCCCCCCCCCCCCCCCCCTCCCAACCGCATGGTAACAGGTTTGTAACTGACACCACATTGGGGTGTTATTTATTCACAGTAAAACGCAGCGTTTATTTACTTGAAACGTCTGAGTTTAAGTTTTCTCTCTGCCTCGTTCTCTCACACATGACTGTTCCATCGTTCCAGGTTCGAGTCCTCGTTTGGGCGCGGATGTCATTTTGTCGGTTTTATAAATGCAGTCGTCGTCTCGATTAGCATCGTTGCCAAAATATGTAATCTACTGCCCAAGTATTATCTTCTCTCTCTCTCTCTCTCTCTCTCTCTCTCTCGTTCACTTGTGTGACGATGCATTACGTCATTCCTATAATGGATTCACGAAGACGGCAATGTTAACTACAATAGACTTGTGTCAATTAATACGAATGTAATATAGTTAAGGTGACCATATTTTGAATATTGAAAACCGGGGCAATTAAAGTGGAAGGATACGAACTCCATGGACCATGGAGTTCGTATCCTTAATCAACCATGAACAAGCACGGGGTCTGGAGCCCGATTCTCTAAATCTGTGGTAAATTTCTCACCGGTTTCTGACGTTACGGAAGGCGAATGGATGGCGTGAAGTTCTCGAGGTAAGCTGGCTGCCGGCGACGCAGGTGGGCTCGTGGAGCGGACCCCTTCTTGCAGGCGGCCACACAGTCCACCAGTGCAACACAGTCTAGGCTGGAACAAACAAAGAACACACATCAGTCATTTATATCACGAAAGCACCGAAAGTAAGCATTTGAATGAAACCTATTGATTTTTAAAATTGCTAAGTAAACAAGTTTATAAGAGCTGGATAACGAAATGAGAAGCTCCCCTCTCCCAGTAGATATTTTAATAAAACACCTAGTATAGTTTCATTTTCTCCAATCCCCCCCCCCCCCCCCCGAATTAAATCAGTTCACGGGAAATACTAAAATAATTTTCACGCGGATCAACTGCAAGAATTATAATGACAAACTCATTTCGTCACTATTCTTTGTGTAGTTCCGAACTAGATTCGAGCGTGTAGACTGTAAAGCAAACAGGGTGTGGCACAATACAAGTACGATTAACCACGTGGTTGAGCAAATAATGGTATAGAAAAAGCAATCATAATTAATAACAATATTGGACTGAATTGGGCGATCGATATTAAATAGCATAAATAGCAAACAAACAAAACAACTAAAGGACAATGATATTAAACGGGGGCGGAGGAAGGTCATTGAAATTAGTCACTACAGTATTTAATGGTTCTAAAAGCCAAGGTCAAGGTATAGCTATCCTAATAATAATAAAATTAATAATATTGTGCAATTGATTTACTTTTGGTTATAAAAAAACAATAATATAGGAGGCAAGGAAATGAAGTCAAACGGGGACGGACGAAAGCATTGACGAAGGGTATATAGCTAAAATTAGTTACATAAGCTGAAGCAGGTAGAATTTTTGTTTCTATAAAACAACGAAGCGGGTAAATAGCCTTATCTTAGTAATAAAATTAATTATATATATGGTTTGATTACAATTGGTTATAAAAGAACAATAGTCGAAGACAATGAAGTCAAACGGGGACGGACAAAAGCATTATTAACATTAGCAGGTAGAATGTTCGTTTCTAAAACCACGAAGTGGGTAAATAATATCTATTTAATCAATAATATTACGTGAATAAATAATATTAGTTTAAAAAAGCATTAGTATTGAATGAATTTAGCAATACTACACAGAAAAAGCAAACAATAAAACACAACAGGCAACAATATCAAAGCGGACAAGTAATGCCGAGGCTTACCTGGTGATGTGTTGACTCCACTATGTCTGAGCAGCGAATGGGACATTCCACAAGAGCGCATCAAACTAAATAATCAAACTAAACAGACTCGGTTCTCGTCTAGTTTCGTCATCACCGACCAATCGTTGTCACAACCATGTTGCTATGCGGACAGTTCTAGAACTACTACTATCACGAGATAAGAACGAGGTACCTACCAGTATCGATTATTTTACGTCAGAGGACCAACTCCCCACCTATGCTACGCTGATGACGGCACGTAGCCTACTCCTGCCTAAAAGTAGTGTACCAAAGTTTCGTGGAGGGTTTGGGGAAGATTTTTTTAAATTTTTCTGGTTTTAAAAATTTCATATTTCTAGAACTTTTTTTTTAAACTTCACGTGGCTTCCTTCTAGACTTTCAACGGTTCGATTTTTCAAGTTCTTTATGTGTGGCATAGAAGCGTAACATATGACAAGTTATGGGTCATGAACTATTGGTAGTATTTTTTATACTTCCTTTGAGGTGTGTGGGGGGGGGGGGCTGTTCAATGTCCAGAAATGATGTCACACAATTTTGACCCAAACTAGATCCCCCTCCCCCCCCCCCCCTTGTCACGAAATCGAAATGTGTGATTACCCTCATTAATAATGTCACAGTGTCGCTTTGTGGACTATTACAGAACCACCAGATAAAAAAATACAAATATCTTCATCATCATCATCATCATCATCATCATCATCATCATCATCATCATCATCATCATCATCATCATCATCATCATCATCATCATCATCATCATCATCATCATCATCATCATCATCATCATCATCATCATCATCATCATCACGAGATAAGAACGAGGTATTGATTATTTTACGTCGTCAACGGCTACGAAGCTTAATCGAGACGATGATGGCAGCATACGTAACCTACTCCTGCCTAATAAAGTGGTTGTACGAGTTTTCATGCACGGTTTGGGAAAATATTTTATAACGTCTGTCTTGAAGTAATGTTCTCAATTTTCTCACTTGTTTGGTCTTTTTATAAAATAAAATACCGGCATTAAATTCTATTGGGTCGCTGTGTGGCCGAAAATATGTCTAAAGAAAGGTGTTCTTGTGTGGGTGTCCGGCTGATTGGGACAGACACGCACAATCGTACAGACAGCAATAGTTAATTATGTCCAATGAGTAATGTGCCCTATATATAAGCTAAGAATAAGATAAGATTGTGTTTATTTAGCTTCACCAGCTATTATTGTCGTACACACATCTACATCTACACGTCTACAACATCTACATCTACAACAACAAATACACGTGTTACTCCCTCTAGAGGTAGATTACAATTTTCTAATTATTAAATAATGTTTACCTATTCATTCTGCAATTTCGTTTTACTTCATTAATTCCGTTTTACAGACAAACCACAACTTTAAATTGTTTAATGACGGTGTAGTTTATACCCTATAAGTGCCTACAGCAACCTGGATACCGCACGAAGCTGCCACACAAGCCACGAACCCTCCCCATGGACGGGAGCAGTCACCCACCATATCCTGTCCTTGGCCAATGTTGCTTAACCTACACGTTCGCAGGCTGACGTATCTGTTTGTTTAATACTATTCAGTTAAAATCATTTGCTAAGGCTGTCAGCTAGCAGTTGGTAACCGATACAGCTCTGCCTGTCATACGAGGCGTCGTACACCGTTCTATAATTTCCGTTCCGTTTCCTAATTTCCCTCTCCCAATTTATTTTCATCTGTTAATCTGAACAACAACCGTGATCCACGGTTGCTGTCCGTGGAAGTTAAGATTATTGTATTATTATTGTATTATTGTATATGTTCTATTTCTTTGGAATGTGCCAGGTATTACTTATGGTATAACTGCCTTACAATTTTTAACTATAGTTCATTTGTTAACTGTTCTTCTTGTATTGTATGTATTTATTATTGTATGTACTTTTGAATGTAGTATGTATTTTGATTGAAACCTAAATTATAAGTTAACCAGACGTACCGATTTGACCGGTACAGTACCTTTTTCAGAACACTTGTACCGGTAAACCGAGAAAACACATTGAAATTACGTATTTGTACCGGTTTGTAATTTGAATAAAAAAAGTGTTCCTGTATTCTTTCAGCTAATGACAACCCTGTCGATTGCAATAGCGCTTGTGGGGGGGGGGGGGGGGGGGGGGGGAATTATTTATTTAATGTATAGGCTATTGCAGAGCCACCGTCTGTGCGGAGGCTCTCTTCAGCCGTACAGTTAGTTATACATATAAATACAAACAAAAATTACAAAACATTAAGTACAATTACATAGTACAAAATAGAAAATAGAAAATAGGTACAATCTATTTGTACAATAGCACTGTTACAAAATACATTATGAATAGATATAAAGAAATATGAAATAATACAATGAAATAATTATAATAATATATTAATTATGAGGAACTAAAATACATTATGAATAGATATAAAGAAATATGAAATAATACAGTGAAATAATTATAATAGTAGAGTAGATGGTGCAGTATGAGCGCGTAGTGTGTGACAGTGCCTCACACGGGACTGCTGACGCTGACTCACTCACTCACTGTCATGCCGATAGTCAGCATTTTCAACAGGCGGCTGGCGAAATACGACCGGGCATAACATGGATACAAAAATGTACATATTCAATTATTACATATATTATTTATATGGGGCTCTGCCCCAGACCCCGTCCGCGGAGTTCCTATCCTTACACTTTGGTACACTTTGGTTGTCCCGTTTTGTAAACTTCAAAATATGGTCACCTTACTAAATTAATGTAAATTGATAATGGTGAATAAACTTGATTTGATTTGATTATTGTTTGTTTTGTTACCGAAACTAACTGTTGTGCATTCATTATCTACATTTGCAAACATCTAACATCTTGTATAATCTTGTTTAGGGCCGGGGTAGCTCTGCCTGTCATACGAGGCGACTGAAACAGCCTACGCCACATCACAATGTTAATTTGACGTCGTTAAAAATTAAAATAACAATAATAATACTTTTGAATATACCTAATCGAGCACACTATATATAGCAAAATTCTGACCTTCCCAAAATCAAATCAAAAATGTTTGAAGAAGTAACTTTCCCTATGAAACCCAAGAATTCAAATACCTTTATCTCCCACACAAAATGCAACCATTGTAACCGCGAACTTTATCATTTTCATATATCCTATACATTAATTAAGTCCCTTCACAATAATTAATACATTATTATAATTATTTCATTATATTATTTCATACTCCTTTATATCTATTCATAATGTATTTTGTATTAGTGTTATTGTACTAATAGATTGTACCTATTTTGTACTTTGTACTATGTAGTTATACTAAATGTTTTGTAGTTTTTGTTTTATTTACATGTGTAACTGTACGGCTGAAGAGAGCCTCCGCACAGACGGTGGCTCTGCAATAGCCTTTACATTAAATAAAATAAATAATAAAGGTAAGACGAGAGACTCCATAACTCGGGAGGTCGCCGGTTGGCTACCGGTCACCGGTAATTCTGACTGAAGGTTTGGTTCCTCAGTCACAAAGCGAAAATCGTGGGATTGAGTTCTACTAAGGCCCGGTTTTCAATCGGTCATTAACGGGACCGTTAGCTAACGGTCCGTTATCGCTGTATAGGGTTTATTGGGTTACAGATTATACGGACCGTCAGCTAACGGCCCCGTTAACGACCCGTTAACAGATTGAAAAACTGGGCCTTACTCTACTAAGGCCCGGTTTTTCAATCGGTCATTAACGGGGCCGTTAGCTGATGGTCCGTTATCTGCATAGAGTTTATTGGGTTACAGATTACGGGCTGTCAGCTAACGGCCCCGTTAACTGATTGAAAAACCGGGCCTTTACTAACTTGTCTTGCACGTCGGACATTCTTTCCCAACTATTCAAACACCCTATCTATGTACCTAGTCTAGTTAGTCACCTGAATAGGTACAGCAATAGGGAACACGCGTATGAAAATTTTAATCGATTTTTAAATACCTTGTCTCTCATTTTATAATTTTGTTTCTTTGAATTTTGAAAAACGGATCAGTCTATGCCTCAAAATAATTGGTTTAGTAACGATAAATAAAAGGGCGCGAAAAACGAGCCGCCGCCATGTAGAGTGGATTTGACGTCATGGTTTTGTTCTTTGTACGCTCACCGCCTCAGCGATTGGTCTGTTACGCCACATCTACAGAATCATTGCGTCACAGCCACCTGTACGCGTTTCAGATCCCCGAGTTTAAACTTCAATAAATGCGACCACATTAAACCCATTTAAAAATTTCTTTTTTACTTAGGACTTGCATTAATATACTTTTTGTATCTGATACTATTAAACTGTGTTTGGTTTAACAAAAAAAATCGTACGCGTGTTGCCTATTGTATGTACTCTACAACTGGGATACCTAAGAAATATTTGTAGTAATACCTTAGATTTGGAACAGCATGCGGACACCCACGCGTCTGCTGACCTGCACTTGTGACCCCTAACAACCGTGTACAAGGTGCCTACGGGTACCGCCCCAGCTACAGTGAGTGACTCGGTAAGTCAACCTTATCATGTTCACTGTGAGATTATCTGAAATGATCGAATGACTCAACGCTTGAAACCAACAAGACCTCGATTGCTCGGTTCGAATATTCCAGAACACGTTACTGATTGTTTGTCTATGAAGTGGGGCCCAACCGGTGGCTCGCGGGCCAACAGTGACCCGCGGAGGGGTAGTCAAAATATCAAAACTGCACGAAATACAATATATTATCAGTCATGTTATCTCAAGAACAACACCGATAACATTCTAAAGTGTTGAATTCAGATATGTAGTTCCCGGGAATGCTATTTCAAATCCCGGGGGTGTAGACATTGAATGAAGGGTGTGGGGGGGGGGGGGGGGCAATTTTCATAACCACCACTGCATGCTTCCACATTAATTTTACTAATAAACTGTCAAGTGTTCTGATACAAAAATACTATTACAAATACTATTCAGTCAAAAATATATGTTCAAGAAATGTGAAAGAGTAAGTATTCCATGTTGACATGTTTACTCACAGCTGGCCACGTGATGTCCAGTTGAATTTGAAAAGTGACAGTTTAGATAAACCAGGCCTATCTCTGCTTTTTTCTGCTTGTTTCAGCTCTCTTGTTACGCACTTTTGTGACCCACACAAAGCTTTATTTACGTAGGTACCTATACTTTTAATTAAACCTTCAAATGGCAATATTTCCGTGCAATATATGGAGTTTGTAGCCAATACAATCCCGGGCGGGGGGGTGGGGGGAGCAAATGACAATTATTCTCGAGGGGGCTTCGCCCTCCCGGAATCATAGCTGAATTCAACACAGCATTCATTCAATTCAATTCTTATTCATTCACTGTATCCTATCTATATAAATAAATAAATAAATAAATAAATAAATAAATAAAAAAAACAAAAAAATAAAGAAATAAATACAAAATAAATGTATCCTTTTATGTTGATTGATTATTATTATTATTATTATTATAGTATACCTATACCTATTATAATATTATTATTATTATAGTATACCTATACCTATTATAATATTATATGTTGACGATGTCCATGTACATGTTCATGTATCTACGGAACTGATAAATAAGTACAAATATACAAAACATTGTAGCAAATAAGCTATTCCTATTAAGGTATTTGATTGTAGCTATACTAGATCGTCTCATCCCGACCTCAGATCATTTGCTCTTCTCATGCACGCTGTTTCAACGGAAATCAGCATCCATTTTAAATAATAATAATATTTTTTTTTATATATCTGCTCCCTGTGTCCAACAATGAAGTCGGGTAGGGGATAGGAAATTAATCCCATCATATTCTGGCCCCTAGGTACATCGAAGCCGGCCAATAATAATAATAATAATAATAATAATAATACTAATAATAATAATAATAATAAAACATATACTCTATAAGACTATATCTCAGAGTTTAGGAGAAAAACACGAAAAACGAAACTACCCAAAGCTGCCAATGGTGTTATATGAATACCTATAGAGAAAGTTCCTATAGATGATGATATATTACCCCCCTGATAAACTCGCGGGGGGTATTTGAACTCTAGGGATGTATTACCCCCCTGAATAACTTGTATAATAACACTCAGGGGGTATTTGTACTCTAGGGATAAATTACTCCCAAGGATTAAAATACCCCCACCTCCCCCCCAAATACCCCCTGAGTCTTATTTCACGTGCTAATCGTGTTAATCGGGGGGGGGGGGGCTAATGGAGCTTAAGTACCCTCTGAGTCTTATTTCACGTGTTTATCGTGGGGGGTAATTTACATCCCATGGTTCCCAAGGTTCGTTACCCTTGGCAACACCGTTTGACTGGAATCGTTGGTTTTCGCAGGTCGCGTTTTAATAATCATTATCAAAAACGGTGTATGATTTCGGGCTCAGAAAAGCATTATCTATTTAGATCCGTCAAAAACAGCAAAACTTCCAAAATCAACCTTTTAAAGAAGGGAAATCTCCACGAAAATTATTTTGTCTAACGTCCATAGGTCCACTGATTTTGAGTTTAAATCTGTTTACTTTCTGCTCAAAATCCCTAGCTGCCGCTAGAAGCACATTGACCTACGTGTCATTAATGGCAATACAGCCGTCGACCCATGTTACGCAAAACCTTCATTCAGAGTGAAAATCCAAGACTTTAGAGATCTTTAGTTTTGGTTAATAATAAAAAAAAAAAAAAGGTCGACATTAGCCCAAGAATTTATAAACCGGAAGAAAAATAAATAAATCTTTATCCCGTCACAAATTAAAAAACCGAATCAACACCTTGCTCGGGAGTCAACGTTCACCTACTTAATTGAGATTTTCATCCGGCCTTCAACTATCGCATATAAGCCTACCACAAAAGTGTCAACAATATATGTGGTACCGTTGTCCAGATATGGGCAATTGAAAGGGTAAATATGTGGTTATTGATCACTTGACGTCATTCCTAATGAACACACGAAGAGCACAATAGACTTTTGTCGGTCAATACAAATATTATTATTTAGCATAGTAGACGTGACGGTGTAACTGTAAAGAAATAAAAACAGCAAAAGTACCAAAATCGACCTTTTTGAGCAGGGAAATTCTCCATGAAAAATATTTTTTCTAAACCCCGTACCTCCTTAGTCGGTAAACCGATTTCAAGTTTTTATTTTTTTTTCCTACTAAAAAATCCCTACCTGCGCCTAGAAGCACATTGACCTATATGCATCATATTGTTGGAGGCACAGCCGGCTTAAGTTTTCCAAAACTTTAGTCACCAACTTTCTGAGCTACTTACGATATTTGTTAGTGAAGAATTCGGGAGGTCGCCGGATCCTAGCAATCCTGACTGAAGGTATTTCCTCAGTCAAAGGTGAATACTGGGATTGAGTTCTACTAATATTAGTTATATCTTTAGAGCAGGTGATAACTTTAAATGTGATGTAGTGCCAGAAGAACTGAAACTTTATTTGAATTGTTACGGTTTATAGGTAAATCGTTTGCTTAATTTCCTCAAACGAACAAAATACGGTACTTTTAAATTTATTTAATCCAGTTTCTAGATCTAATGAATCCACATTGCAGGTATAACCCTTTTAAGGGGAATAACCCTTAAACATCAGATGGAAATTTTCATAGTAGGCCTACAGGTGGAACAAAGAAGAATTCAAGAATATTACTTCAATGATACATTTAAAATTGATAAGTGCATACTATAATGAAAAGTAGATAAACCAGCATACGGCACAAATACAATCGGGCAATCTTCAAAGGAAATTTAAATTTACATACTTGATGTGAATACGATAAGGATAATGGAATAAAACAATACATGCACACATACTGAATTCAGTTGGATGATTAAAACAGTGATGAACTAGCATTGCGAGCACTTGTCTGCATTAAAACTTAAGAAATTATTATTGTTAACTAAAGAAAACTTTACATATATTACCTAATGCAACTATGCAATACAATTATCAATTCAGCTTCAAATAGACATTTAATCGAACTGAATGATAAAACATAAACATACAAACAAGCATTTAATGAATGTTGGAAACATAAATAAAAGAAAATAAAAAAGTGCCTAATTTACAAAATTCAAAATACAATAATTGAGAACTTTGTCAACAGTCTCAAGTTTACATTCCATCTAGTAGAATGATAATAGACACAAGCAAGGGAGCAAATTGTAAAATAAAAAAAGGATTGCAACAGAGTGGAATTGATTTAAATCAATTGATTTAAATCGTTGATTTAAATCAGATTTAAATCAAATGATTTTTTTGATAAAAATCATTGATTTAAATCAACAAAAAAACTTACCAGCATAAGGCATATATCTCATTTTCAATTTCCCTCGAAGACCATAATCGCATATTATATGAAAAATGAAAATTTATTTGTTTATTTCCTGTCAATTAGTATTGTTTGTTGGCAATTGCAATTTACCAGTTGATTATCACTTTTGTGAAACACTTCTTATTGTTGATTTAAATCAATTAAAATCTGATTTAAATCCAAAAAAATAAAAAAAAATCTGATTTAAATCAAGAAATCGATTTTAATCAAAAAAATCATGATTTTTGATTTTTTTAATAAAAATCAAAAAAATCATCCACCCTGGATTGCAATAAGAATACCGTACCTAATTCAACAATACTCCAACTTTCAAAACTTTGTCAATACTGTCTCAAGTTTACACCTGAATCCAGCAGAATTAGTACACTGTACATACAAAAACATGCATAAAAAAATGAAAACTGAAATGCAATAAAAATACAAAGTAAACAATAGGCCTACAGTATTTGCCAAAAATTGACAATATGGTACACATTCAATATTACATTAAATCTAACATTATGATACAGATAAAAAAACAAGTAAAAATGAAGAGAGTATAATTATACTGAATAAATATCTGCATACCTGCACTGTACTTAGGACATTTTGTATAATAGAACAATGCACATGCACACTTAGTACAATCAAGATCACATTTTATCTTGATGAATGGTTACGGATAGATAAACGAACAAACCAATATAGTAAATAAACTTACGAAGTAATGAAGATAGAAGACGTTCTCTGAACAACAAAGAGGTATGTTTAACATACAAATCAATAGAGGAAAATATCTCCAAGGGTACCTACTTAAAAACAGTGCATCTCAAATTTTGTCTCCATCCTTGCATCATTTCATCATCTTACTGTAGTTGCGACTCCCCACCAAAGTACCAAAAACTATTTGTTTTACGTCATAAGTTCACAACATAACATGAAATAATGTTCACCAAAATAATTATACTCAACCAACTGGATACAAGTGGAGAAATATACCTAACGGGTAGGCCTACAAGTGCGAGTTGTTTGGCACTAGAATGTGTCGAGTGTCTGGTGGACTAGTCGACATAAAATACAGCGTAATACATAAGCTTATAAAACCCTCAAGATAAAAATAAATTAAATAAATAACTAAATGCATACTGCACGCCTCACAGTTTGAGAAACGATGTTTTAGAAGGTACATGGCATCACAAACACAACAGTGGACAAACATGACACATGGTTTTACATGCGAGATGACTCTTAACTTAAAATAAAAAACAATCGATTAAATAAGTAGGTTATAGGTAGCTTGCATAATAAGATCATCATTTGCGCACTGTGTGTTATCTCAACAATACAATATAGTAGCTTAGAAAACCTACTTTATAACTGGTGAAATTTCTTTCAAGAGAAACTTCATACAAGTAAGTGACGAAATTGAAAAATTGCCTTTTACTGCACCTAAACTAAATACAAATTTTGAAAGCACCTGCCACATTTAATCGTTGAGGAATGGAAGCACTGTCAAGTAGCTAGGAAGGTAAGCTCTTTAACTCGCCAGTAACAAGCAGATTCATTTGGTCGGCGAAACCTGTGGTTCAGTTTTTAAGATGGCCACTCGACACGTCAAATTACCATTTTGGAGAAATGTGTCAAGGAAATCCCCCTTGACGTTCACAGAGTTAGATGAACGAAACATATCTTCGACACTCTCGATATCGGAACACAGGTTTCTGTGGTAAGTAGTGTGCATACCTTCAATGAGAAGCGTGAATTCAAATGTGAATGCGTGCCTGTCCTCAGGGGTGCCTATGTACCTGACAGCCGCCTGGAACTTACTCCCCTCCTTGTCGTACCCGCGATGAAGCGTGAACACTCTGCCGTGCGCCGCGAGCACGTCCGTGAGCAAGAGTCCGCGCCGCTGCACAAACGTGCGTGGCAGGTCGGGCCACGTCCGGTCCGCGTGGGCCGAGAGGGCGTGGCCCAGCATCGCTTCGGGCCGGCCCCTCCAACCGCCGCACGCCAGGGGACAGTCGTAGTCGCGGAGGGGACAGACCGCCCCGTGTCCCCCCAGCTCGCACGCGGGCATGCGCAGCAGGCATTCCGTGCATGGTAGTTGGGTGTTGGCACTCATACCCTCCGCGAGAAGATTCCTCACCGTGGAAAACTGTCCGCGACACAGCGGGCAAACTTTGGTCCTGTCGTCTGACCGGCAAGTGTTGCATAAACTGTGTCCAGCTATGCACTGGTGTATCGGTGGACACATAATCTTAAAACAAATAGGACACTCTAACATGGTCATGATGTTTCGTTCTAAATCAGTTGTGCATTCCTTCACCCGGTCACGCCTCTCGGCAATACTGATCCCACGCTGAGGCTCCGGTGTGATGCTTGATCTTGGCACAACCAACAGTACAGAATAGGTACCAGCAAACGCCACCTGTTGGACGAGCAGCCTCGGTGACTTTGCCAACAGAGTCGCCACCGAGAAGTTTTCCTTCCCCAGGCCCAATTCACCGCTTGTTCCTCGGCCACACACGAACACGTCCCCTTGCTTTGTCAACAGCGCAGTGTGTTGATATCCGGGGATAACCTGGGAGACAGTCTGGCCCTCGAGTCCAATCATTCTAGTGGGTATGGACCTCTTAGCTGTGTCACCGGTACCCAACCGACCATCAGGATTATAACCCCAAGCCCACGTCGTTCCGTCGACTCTGAGGGCCACAGTGTGGTTGGAACCACAGGACACGGCAGCCACAGCCGACGCCTGGGCTGATACTTGTGTAAAGCTGGACACGGTTTCAACTGTACCAAGCCCAAGTTGACCACACCCATTCGACCCAGCCATCAAGAGGACCCCAGTGGCCGAGACAAGAGCTGTATGTTGCTCGCCACACGAAATATCAACGATGGCCTCGGGAAGATTGGGCACACGAGTGAATGACGTTGGCTGGTTTGTATGACCGAGTCCTAGTTTGTTATAGCTGTTTTGTCCACACACCCACACCTCACCACTGTCGGTAAGACCCACCGTGTGGCACAACCCAGCAGAAACCTTCTTGATCGGCGGCAGACCGGCAACCAGGACGGGTTCTCGGATTTCATCCGTGTGACTGAGGCCAAGCTGACCATTGGTGTTCAACCCACACGAATACAACTCACCCTTGTCACTGAGGAACATAGTGTATCGATATCCACAAGCAGCCTGGATTATTTTAACAGTGCTGAGATCATTAACAAGCCTCGGCTGAGCGATATATTCGGCATCGTTCTTCATCCATCCGTTGTATTGATTCTTTCCGAAAGTGAAGACTCGGCCAGACTCGCAGACTACTGCGGAGTGGTTCTCACCGCTAGACACCTGAACGACGGTCTCATATTGGAAGAATGACTGAATGCTAGGTCCAGCAGGCAGGCCTTCACCGAAGGCCAAAACACCAGGCTTGGTTATAACGATTCCAGTGTTGTTATCCTCAGCCATCCTGCTGCAAGTAGACGGGATGTGTTAAGACACAAAAAAGGGTCATTAAAATTAGGGATGAAGAAAGGTATCAGAATGTGCAGATACAAATTAAAATTCTATAAAGAACATGTTGATAATTTTTCAGTTTGAGCCGTTATGGCTGAGCGAGATGCGCTTCTGACCTGACATTAACACTCTGCTTTGGACACGTTTGGGGCCTCACTTATTTTGCAGGAGACCTACAAATATTGCTTAGCCCTACATAATAACATAGGGCCTAGTATTACCACGACAGGAATCTTACGTAAATTATGTACTATACCAATATTATTACCTATAAAATCCTTTGTATGCAATGCTTGAGAGTGGAGGACTAGAACCCAAGATAACCTACTTCGTAGACTAGAACAAACAAGATAACAGAGTTCAGATGCAACAGGCGCGTTGCCAGCGAACTCGAATAGTAAACAACAGATGAGAGGAAACCAGTAGCCATTTTGATATCAACAAGAGGAGGCAGCCATGACATTAAACTTTTCGTAGCAGATGCCCTCAGCTGTTGAGGAAGGTGGGCTTGCCCATTCCCTTGGAAAATGTATTTTTTGAGGTAATTTTGGTGGAAGTCTATTAGACTAGAAGAATGAAAACAAAAGTATGTTTTTAATCCCTATTTATACTTATAATATTTGTTCTTTTATTTGTGTACTAAAATAATTATTTAATAATATAAACTTATATAAAGTCTAAAATCCTTACAGAAAAACAGCTACGCAATATATTATTTTGATAAGCGAAGAATGTGAGACAAACCCACAGATGTAACTGTTTTGTAGGGGTAGTCTAGTATGTTATGGTCGGTTCACACAAATGTTTAAGGTTTAAGATTTAAGAATTGGTTCTGCCCCCCGCCCCCTAACCACATGGTTAGGCCTACAGGTTTGTAACGGACACCACATTGGATAGCTATTTATTCACAGTAAAACCAAAGATTAGACAGTCTAATCTTTGGTAAAACGCAGCGTTTATTTGTTTGAAACGTCAAGGTTTAAGTTTTTTCTGTCTCGTTCTCTCACACATGACTGTCCCATCGTTCCGCTGGGGGGGCGAGTTGCATTTGCCCCCCCCCCAAACGCATGGTACCGGTAACCGGTTTGTAACCAACACCACATTGGGATGCTATTTATTCACAGTAAAACGCAGCGTTTATTTGTTTGAAACGTCAAGGTTTAAGTTTTTTCTCTGTCTCGTTCTCTCACACATGACTGCATGTTCCATCGTTCCAGGTTCAAGTCCTCGTTTGGGCGCGGATGTCATTTTGTCGGTTTTATAAATGCAGTCGTCGTCTCGATTAGCATCGTTGCCAAAATATGTAATCTACTGCCCAAGTATTATCTTCTCTCTCCCTCTCTCTCGTTCACTTGTGTGACGACGCATGCATGACGTCATTCCTATAATGGACGCACGAAGACGGCATTGTTAACCACAATAGACTTGTGTCAATTAATACGAATGTAATAATATAGTAAAGGTGACCATATTTTGAATATTGAAAACCGGGGCAAGCAAAGTGGAAGGATAATGGAGTTCGTATCCTTAATTAACCATGAACAAGCGCAGGGTTTGGTCAGTCGATAGAGGCGAAACATTTTTTATTCAAATTTGTGTGCAAAATGCCCAGAAAACAGCTTTCTAACATGAATTAATAAAACAAAATAAATATCAATACATTATTCTTCATATTAAATTTATTTAATACATAATATTAAGTATTTAAATGAATGTGGGTGGGTACATTTTTATAGTCTTGTAATGCCCGGTCGTATTTTGTCAGCCGCCTGTTGAAGGAATAAGCTCTGCTGACTGAGTGCGTGAGTGTGAGTCAGCGTCTGCGAATGCGACCAGCATGTGTCGAGGGCTAAGAAACTGTAGGCCAGAGAGAGGAGGGCCCCCCCTCCCCCCCCTTACAATCGACCGCGTTGTCTTTGTTTATTTATTATTTATTTATTAATCATTTCCATTTACTACAAAAGTGAATGGGGGCTGGCAGAAAAGAGCAAACACCAGAGTGACAGAATACCGGGACAATTTTTCCCCAAGAATTACAAACCGGTAAAAATACGTATTTTCAATGAATCTCTCGGGACACTTTTACAATTGTGTTCCCATAATGGTAGTGTACCGGTTACCTTAAATATAGTAGATGTGATGGTATCAAAAACAGCAAAAGTACCAAAATCAAATATTTTGAGGAGGGAAATTCTCCATGGAAATATTTTTCTTACCCCCGTACCTCCTTAGTCGGTAAACCAGTTGCGATTTTTTAATTATTCTACTAAAAAGTTCCTAGCTGCCCCTAGAGGCACATTGACCTACGTGTGATATTGTTGGAGGTACATCCAACTCAAGTTCTCCAAAACCTAAAGGCACCAACTCTCTGAGATACTATATTTGTTTGCAGCCCAGTAAAGAATTCGGGAGGTCCCTGGATCGATACCGGTCACCAGCAATCCTGACTGAAGGAATTTTCTCAGTCAAAGGCAAATACTGGGATTGAGTTCTACTAATCTTAGTAATATTTTGAGAACAGGTGATAAATATAAAAATAACCGAGATGTGATGTCAGAGGAATTGAAACCTGGATTAAAAAATGTGTCATTAAATTGTTACAGTTTATTTTATAGACACAAAGATAAATCGATTGCTGAATTTCCTCAAACGAATGAAATAAGGTACCTACTTATAAATTTATTTAATCCAGTTTCTAGATCAAATGAATCCACATTGAAGGTATAACCCTTCTAAGGGGAATAACCCTTAAACATCAAATGGGATTTTTCGTAGTACAGGTTGAACAAACAAGAATTCAAGAATGTCATTTGCATCATAAGCAGGTTTTAATTCATCCACAAATTACTTCAATCATACTTTCAAAATTGATAAGTGCATAGGCCTACTCAAAAAGAGATAAACCAGCATAGCATGGCACAAATACAATCAGGCAATCTTCAAAGGAAATTTTAATTTATATATACTTGATGCAAATACGATAAGGATAATGGAATAAAACAATACATGCGCACTGCAGTCTTAAGCTTACACTGAATTCAGTTGCATTATTAAAACAGTAATGAACTAGCATTCAAGTACTTGTCTGCATTAAAACTGAAGAAATTATTATTGTTAACTAAAGAAAACTTTACAAATATTAAGAGTATACCTAATGCAACCATACAATACAATTATCAATTCAGCTTCAAGTATACATTTAATCTTACTGAATGATAAAACATAAACATACAAACAGGCATTTAATGAATGCTGGAAACATAAATAAAAGAGAATGAGAAAATGCATAATTTACAAAATTCAAAATACAATAATTGAGAACTTTGTCAACAGTCTCAAGTTTACATTCCATCTAGTAGAATGATAATATACACAAACAAGCAAGCGAGCATATTGTAAAAATGAAAAAGGATTGCAATAAGAATACAACTTTAACAATACTCAAACTTTCAAACTTTGTCAATACTTTCACAAGTTTACATTCAATCCAGCAGAATCAGTATACATACATAAACATGCATAAAAAAATAAAAACTGAAATGCAATAAAAATACAAAATAAACAATACAGTATTTGCCAAAAATTGACAATACGGTACACTCTCATTATTACATTAAGTCCAACAGAATGATACAGATAAAAAATGTATAAATGAAGAGAGTATAATTATACTAAATAATATCTGCAACAGCATACCTGTACTGTACTTAGAACATTATGTATAATAGAACAATGCAACAATGCACATTCACACTTAGTAAAGTCAAGATCACATTTTATCATGATGAATGGTGACGGATAGATAAACGATCAAACCAATATAGTAAATAAACTTCAGAAGTAATAAGATAGAAGACGTTCTCTGAACAACAAAGAGGTCTGTTTAACATATAAATCAATAGAGGAAAGTACCTCCAAGAGTACTTAAAAACAGTGCTTCTCAAATTTTGTCTTCATCCATGCATCATTTCATTATCTTACAAGTTGCGACACCTCACCAAAGTACCAAAAACTATTTGTTTTACGTCATAAGTTCACAACATTACATACTCAACCAACCAGCGACAAGTGGAGAAATATACCTCACGGATACAAGTGGGAGTTGTTTGGCACTTGAATGCGTCGGCTGGTCTGGTGGACTAGTCGACGTAAAATGTAGGGTAGTACACAAATAGTAAAACCACAAAGATAAACAAAATAACAAAAAACTAAATGCATACCGCACGCCTCACAGTTTGATGTTTAATAAGTACATGGCATGTCAAGCACCACAGTGGGCAAACAATTACACGTGGTTTTGCATGCGAGATCAACCTTTATTTTAAAAACAATCGCGTAAATAAGTAGGCTAGGTAGCCAGCATAATAAGATCATCATTTGCGCACTGTGTGTTATCTCAACAATATAATATAGCTTAGAAAACCTACTTTATAACTGGTGAAATTTCTTTCAGAAGGAACTTCACACAAGTAAGAGACGAAATTGAAAATTGGCTTTTAATGTACATTACTCAAAATACATTTTTAAATGTATTTGAAACACACGGCACTTTAAATCATTGAGGAATGGAAGCACTGTCAAGAAGCTAGGAAGGTAGGCTAGCTGTAACTCGCCAGTAACAAGCAGTGTTCGTTTGGTCGGCGAAACCTGTGGTTCAGTTTTTAAGATGGCCACTCGACACGTCAAATGACCATTTTGGAGAAATGTGTCAAGGAACTCCCCCTTGACGTTCACAGAGTTTGATGAACGAAACATATCTCCGACACTCTCGATATCGGAACACAGGTTTCTGTGGTAAGTAACGAGCATACCTTCGATGAGAAGCGTGAATTCAAATGTGAACGCGTGCCTGCCCCACACCAGTGATAATGGAACTGAACTAAAGTTTCTTTCCGATAATGAGCGTATCTCGGTAGGGGTCCCTCAAGGTTCAATCCTAGGACCACTATTCTTTTTAATATTTATCAACGACTTTCCTCTTAACATACTGGACTCTGAACTATTTGCCGATGATGCAAACTTGATAGCTAAAGCCAATGGCAACTTAACTTTAAAACAAGAAGGCGAGCTTAAAATTGCAAAAGCTACCAATTGGTTCAACGACAATGAGCTCATATTAAACGAAGCCAAGTCTGCGCTAGTTGAATTTCTGAAAGACCCACAAGAGGAGTTAAAAACCCTATTAAACAAAACCAACAACACCTCCATAAAAAAAGAACCTTCAGCAAATTTTTTGGGGCTACTAATAGATGCAAAACTTAAATGGCATGATCACATAAACCGGTTAACTAAAAAACTAAATTCAGGTTACTTCGCAATTAAGTCAATTAAGTCCATAGCAAACAATGCAACAGCTAAAATTGTTTATTTTGCCAACTTTGAGGCACACATCCGATACGGGATCGAATTTTGGGGCAATTCTTCCAGTTGCAAAAAAATATTTACAATTCAAAAGAAAGTTATAAGGTCAATGCTAAACAAGTCCCAAAGGACCCATTGTAAACCTCTATTCAGGAAATTAAATATATTAACACTCTACAGCCTTTTCATTTTGCAGGTAATCTTAAAAGTAAAGAAAAATTTTAATACATTGCAGAAAAACAAGGACTTACACAACTATAACACACGAGTAAATAATAACATTCATATAAATTACTTTTCTAAATTATCAACACAAACAAACTCAAATTTTACACATATAAAACTATTTAACAAACTGCCGGCTAAGATAAAAGAAATGCACTCATTAGCTAATTTTAAGTACTCCATAAAAAAGTTTCTATTATCCAAAGCTTATTACTCAGTAAAGGAATACATTGAGGACAATATCATCTTGTAATTCTAGCCCTTGGTGACAACCAGTATTGTACAGTAAAGTAAATTAATTTAATTCTATGTGTAATTAATAATATGTAACTTACTTTTGTATGTTCTGTTCTGAACATGTATGTTCTGACAATATTATGTAAATTCATATAATTCAAATTCATTTAATTATTAGTTACTATAAGCCCTGTATTGACTATCATCGAGTCTAACTTACCTGGGAATGATATACTTTTATGTTATATTTATATTGTCCTATTCTTAGTCGTAAGCTACATTGTACTAACAACATGTCTTACTGACATGGGAGCCAAATTTCCAAATACCCTTATCACAAAAATCTCTATGATTCAATGATTCAATGGGTCAATATTGTTACAGCTATGTAATGAAATGTACTACTGTCTACAAATGGAAATAAAACCTTACCTACCTGTCCTCAGGGGTGCCTATGTACCTTACGGCCGCCTGGAACTGACTCCCCTCCCAGTCGTACCCGCGATGTAGCGTGAACACTCTGCCGTGCGCCGCGAGCACGTCCGTGAGCAAGAGTCCGCAGAGCTGCACAAACGTGCGTGGCAGGTCGGGCCACGTCCGGTCCGCGTGGGCCGAGAGGGCGTGGCCCAGCATCGCTTCGGGCCGGCCCCTCCAACCACCGCACGCCAGGGGACAGTCGTAGTCGCGGAGGGGACAGACTGCCCCGTGTCCCCCCAGCTCGCACGCGGGCATGCGCAGCAGGCATTCCGTGCACGGTAGTTGGGTGTTGGTACTCAGACCCTCTGCGAGAAGATTTCTCGCCGTGGAAAACTGTCCGCGACACAGCGGGCAAACTTTGGTCCTGTCGTCCGACCGGCAAGTGTTGCATAAACTGTGTCCAGCGGTGCACTGGTGTATCGGTGGACACATAATTTTAAAACAAATAGGACACTCTAACAATGTCATGATGTTTCGTTCTATATCTGTTGTGACTTCCCTTACCTGGTCACGCCTCTCGGCAATACTGATCCCAAGCTGTGGGTCCGGTGTGATGCTTGATCTTGGCACAACCAACAGTACAGAATAGGTATCAGCAAACGCCACCTGTTGAACGACCAGCCCCGGTGACTTTGCCAACAGAGTCGCCACCGAGAAGTTTTCCTTCCCCAGGCCCAACTCACCGCTTGTTCCTTGGCCACACACGAACACATGCCCTTGCTCTGTCAACAGCGCAGTGTGGTTACATCCGGCGATAACCTGGGAGACTGTCTGGCCCTCGAGTCCAATCATTCTAGTGGGGACGGTCCTCTTAGCTGTGTCACCGGTACCCAACTGACCATCAGGATTATTACCCCAAGCCCACGTTGTTCCGTCGACTCTGAGGGCCACTGTGTGATAGTCACCGCAGGACACAACAGCTATGGCCGACGACTGGGCTGATACTTGTGTAAAGCTGGACACACTTTCAACTGTACCAAGCCCGAGTTGACCACACCCATTCGACCCAGACATCCAGAGGACCCCAGAGGCCGAGACAAGAGCTGTATGGTACATGCCACACGAAATGTCAACGATGGCCGCGGGGAGACTGGGCACGCGAGTGAATGACGTATCGAAGTTTTTATGACCGACTCCTAGCGGGCCTCCGTTCCTGAGTCCACACACCCACACTTCACCGTCGTGGGCAAGAACCATCGTGTGCTGCCATCGAGCAGCAACCTTTTTGATGGGTGGCAAACCGTCAACTAGAATGGGCTCTGGGGTATCATCGGTGTGACCGAGGCCAAGCTGACCGTAGCAATTCAACCCACACGAATACAACTCACCCTTGTCAGTGAGAAACATACTGTATCGATATCCACAAGCAGCCTGGATTATGTTAACAGTGCTGAGATTGTCAACAAGCCTCGGCTCGACGATACATTCAGCATCGTTCTTCATCCATCCGTTGTATTCCGAAGGTGTAGACTCGGCCAGACTCGCAGACAACCGCGGAGTGGTCCTTACCGCATGACACGTGAACGACGATCTCATCTTGGAAGAATGACTTGATGCTTGATCCAGCAGGCAGGCCTTCACCGAACGCCAAAACACCAGGCTTGGTTATAACGATTCCAGTGTAGTTATCCTCAGCCATCCTGCTGCAAGTAGACGGGATGTGTTAAGACACAAAAAAGGGTCATTAAAATTAGGGATTAACAAAGGTGCAACAGAATGTGCAGATATAAATTAAGTTTTAATCTATAAAGAACAGGTTGATAATTTTCCAGTTTGAGCCGTTATGGCTGAGCGAGATACGCTTCTGACATACTCTGCTTTGGACACGTTTGGGGCCTCACTTATTTTGCAGGAGGCCTACAAATATTGCATAGCCCATAATAACATAGGGCCTAGTATTACCACGACAGGAATCTTACGTAAATTATGTATTATACCAATATTATTACCTATAAAATCCTTTGTATGCAATGCTTGAGGGTGGAGGACTGTAACAAACAAGATAACAGACCGATGACTCGATGGGAGTAACCAGCCGTGACGCAACAGGCGCGTTGCCAGCGACCTCGAATAGTAAACAACAGATGAGAGGAAACCAGTAGCCATTTTGATATCAACAAGCGGAGGCAGCCATGACATTAAACTTTTCGTAGCAGATGCCCTCAGCTGTTGAGGAAGGTGGGTTTGCCCATTCCCTTGGAAAATGTATTTTTTGAGGTCATTTTGGTGGAAATCTATTAGACTAGAAGAATGAAAACAAAGTATTATTTTAATACCTAATTTTACTTATAATATTTGTTCTTTTATTAGTGTACTAAAATAATAATTTAATAATATAAACTTATATAAAGTCTACAATCCTTACAGAAAAACAGCTACGCAATATATTATTTTGATAAGCGAAGAATGTAAGACAAACCCACAGATGTAACTGTTTTGTAGGGGTAGTCTAGTATGTTATGGTCGGTTCACACAAATGTTTAAGCAGTGTTGCCAATTTAGCGGTTTCGCCGCTAGATCTGGAGGTTTTGAGATTCAATTCGCGGTCAAAAATAAAAATCGCGGCTAGCGGCAAAACCTGGAGGTGTGTGATTTGCGAACTGGCGGTTTAAACAAAAGTAGCGGAATTGGCGGAATTGTAGGTAAAACTCAATTTGACCTCATAAATGTAAAAAAAAAAAAAAAAAAAGGCCAATCATACGCCCATCAATCAACCTCCAAAACAAACGACGAAGCAGATGATATTGCTGCAGATGACAATGATATGTTCGGGCAGTTGGAGTAAGGATGGTAGAATGATCGTGTAATTTTTTAACAATTTATTTAAACATATCTGTTTTATTATATTTTTTATTATTGTGATAATATCATAATGTTAATACCTTTTTTACTGCACAAGAAGACTGCAATTATTTTGAATAACGTGTGATCAAAATATATTTACTTTTGTAGAAATAAAATCGATAAAAACAATATTTTACCCCTGTGTGGAGAATATTGTATGTTTTTTGTTGCTTTAATGAAATTTTTGTAAATCTAGCGGTTTGAAGGTGAAATCTGGCGGAAATTTAGAAACTTTTAGCGGACACGTTGCCACAACCGTTGGCAACACCGCCCCCTAACCACATGGTTAGGCCTACAGGTTTGTAACGGACACCACATTGGATAGCTATTTATTCACAGTAAAACGCAGCGTTTATTTGTTTGAAACGTCAAGGTTTAAGTTTTTTCTGTCTCGTTCTCTCACACATGACTGTCCCATCGTTCCGCTGGGGGGGGGGGGGGGGGGGGGGCGAGTTGCATTTGCCCCCCCCCCCCCCAAACGCATGGTACCGGTAACCGGTTTGTAACCAACACCACATTGGGATGCTATTTATTCACAGTAAAACGCAGCGTTTATTTGTTTGAAACGTCAAGGTTTAAGTTTTTTCTCTGTCTCGTTCTCTCACACATGACTGTGTTATCGTTCCGCTGCAAGGGGGGGGGTTGCACCCCCCCCCCCCCCCCAAACCGCATGGCAACAGTTTTGTGAGCGACACCACATTGGGATGTTATTTATTCACATAAAACGCAGCGTTTATTTCATTTGCTTGAAACGTCTGGGTCTGTTTCTCTCTGTCTCGTTCTCTCACACATGACTGTTCCATCGTTCCAGGTTCGAGTCCTCGTTGAGGCGTGGATGTCATTTTGTCGGTTTTATAAATGCAGTCGTCGTCTCGATTAGCGTCGTTGCCAAAATATGTAATCTACTGCCCAAGTATTATCTTCTCTCTCTCTCTCGTTCACTTGTGTGACGACGCATGACGTAATTCCTATAATGGACGCACGAAGACGGCAATGTTAACCACAATAGACTTGTGTCAATTAATACGAATGTAATAATATAGTAAAGGTGACCATATTTTGAATATTGAAAACCGGGGCAAGCAAAGTGGAAGGATACGAACTCCATGGACCATGGAGTTCATATCCTTAATTAACCATGAACAAGCGCAGGGTTTGGTCAGTTGATAGAGGCGAAACATTTTTTATTCAAATTTGCGTGCAAAATGCCCAGAAACAGCTTTCTAACATGAATTAATAAAACAAAATAAATATCAATACATTATTCTTCATATTAAATTTATTTAATACATACTATTAAGTATTTAAATGAATGTGGGTGGGTACATTTTTGTAGTCTTGTAATGCCCGGTCGTATTTCGTCAGCCGCCTGTTGAAGGAATAAACTCTGCTGACCGAGTGCGTGAGTGTGAGTCAGCGTCTGCGAATGCGACCCGCATGTGTCGAGGGCTAACAAACTGTAGGCCAGAGAGAGGAGGCCCTCCCCCTCCCCCCTGTTACAATCGACCGCGTTGTCTTTGTTGACAGAATACCGGGACAATTTTTCCCCAAGAATTAGAAACCGGTAAAAATACGTCTTTTCAATGAATCTCTCGTGACACCTTTACAATTGTGTTCCGATAACGGTACTGTACCGGTCAAACCGGTACGTCTGGTCACCTTAAATTTAGTAGATGTGATGGTATCAAAAACAGCAAAAGTACCAAAGTCGACTATTTTGAGGCAGGAAATTCTCCATGGAAATATTTTTCTAACCCCCGTACCTCCTTAGTCGGTAAACCGGTTGCGATTTTTTCATTTTTCTACTAAAAAGTTCCTAGCTGCCCCTAGAGGCACATTCACCTACGTGTGATATTGTTGGAGGTACATCCAACTCAAGTTCCCCAAAACGTTCCCCCACCTACCCCAAAACCTTAGTCATCAACTCTCTGAGATACTATATTTGTTTGCAGCCCAGTAAAGAATTCGGGAGGTCGCTGGATTGATACCATTCACCAGCAATCCTGACCGAAGGCATTTTCTCAGTCAAAGGCAAGTACTGGGATTGAGTTAGCAACTAATCTTAGTAATATTTTGAGAACAGGTGATAAATATAAAAATAACCGAGATGTGATGTCAGAGGAATTGAAACCTGGATTTAAAAAATGTGTCATTAAATTGTTACAGTGTATAGACACATAGATGAATCGATTGCTTAATTTCCTCAAACGAATGAAATAAGGTACCTGTTTATAAATTTATTTAATCCAGTTTCTAGATCAAATGAATCCACATTGAAGGTATAACCCTTCTAAGGGGAATAACCCTTAAACATCAAATGGGATTTTTCGTAGTACAGGTTGAACAAACAAGAATTCAAGAATGTCATTTGCATCATAAGCAGGTTTAATTCATCCACAAATTACTTCAATCATACTTTCAAAATTGATAAGTGCATAGGCCTACTCAAAAAGAGATAAACCAGCATAGCATGGCACAAATACAATCAGGCAATCTTCAAAGGAAATTTTAATTTATATATACTTGATGCAAATACGATAAGGATAATAGAATAAAACAATACATGCGCACTGCAGTCTTAAGCTTACACTGAATTCAGTTGGATGATTAAAACAGTGATGAACTAGCATTGCGAGCACTTGTCTGCATTAAAACTGAAGAAATTATTATTGTTAACTAAAAAAAACTTTACAAATATTAAGAGTACCTAACACAACCATACAATTCAATTATCATTTCAGCTTCAAGTAGACATTTAATCTTACTGAATGATAAAACATAAACATACAAACAGGCATTTAATGAATGCTGGAAACATAAATAAAAGAGAATGAGAAAATGCATAATTTACAAAATTCAAAATACAATAATTGAGAACTTTGTCAACAGTCTCAAGTTAACATTAAATGTAGTATAATGATTATATACACAAACAAGCAAGCGAGCATATTGTAAAAATGAAAAAAGGATTGCAATAAGAATACAACTTTAACAATTCTCAAACTTTCAAACTTTGTCCATACTTTCACAAGTTTACATTCAATCCAGCAGAATCAGTATTCAGTATACATACATAAACATGCATAAAAAAATAAAAACTGAAATGCAATAAAAATACAAAATAAACAATACAGTTTTTGCCAAAAATTGACAATATGGTACACTCTCATTATTACATTAAGTCCAACAGAATGATACAGATAAAAAAATGTATAAATGAAGAGAGTATAATTATACTAAATAATTTCTGCATCAGCATACATAGGCCTACCTGTACTGTACTTAGAACATTATGATTTATGTATAATAGAACAATGCAACAATGCACATTCAATTCACACTTAGTAAAGTCAAGATCACATTTTATCTTGATGAATGGTTACGGATAGATAAACGAACAAACCAATATGGTACATTAACTTACGAAGTAATGAAGATAGAAGACGTTCTCTGAACAACGAAGAGGTCTGTTTAACATATAAATCAATAGAGGAAAGTATCTTTAAGGGTAATTAAAAACAGTGCTTCCCAAATTTTTTCTCCATCCACGCATCATTTCATTATCTTACAAGTTGCGACACCCCACCAAAGTTACAAAAACTATTTGTTTTACGTCATAAGTTCACAACATTACATACTCAACCAACCAGCGACAAGTGGAGAAATATACCTCACGGATACAAGTGCGAGTTGTTTGGTAGTAGAATGTGTCGAGTGTTTGGTGGACTACTCGACATAAAATACAGCGTAATACATAAGCTTATAAAACCCTCGAGATAAAAATAAATTAAATAAAAAACTAAATGCATACTGCACGCCTCACAGTTTGAGAAACATTGCTTTAGAAGTACATGGCATGTCAAGCACAACAGTGGGCAAACATTACACATGGTTTAAGGTTTTACATGCAAGACTTAAAACTTAAAACTTGCTTCACTTAAAATAAAAAACAATCGAGTAAATAAGTAGGTTATAGGTAGCTTGCATTGTAAGATCATCATTTGCGCACTGTGTGTTATCTCAACAATACAATATAGTAGCTTAGAAAACCTACTTTATAACTGGTGAAATTTCTTTCAAGAGAAACTTCATACAAGTAAGTGACGAAATTGAAAACTTGGCTTTTACTGTACCTAAACTAAATACAAATTTTGAAAGCACCTGCCACATTTAATCGTTGAGGAATGGAAGCACTGTCAAGAAGCTAGGAAGGCAAGCTAGCTGTAACTCGCCAGTAACAAGCAGTGTTCATTTGGTCGGCGAAACCTGTGGTTCAGTTTTTAAGATGGCCACCCGACACGTCAGATCCCCTTTTTGGAGAAATATGTCAAGCAATTCCTTGCTCACGTTTATGCAGTTGGATGAACGAAACATGTCTTCCACACTCTCGATATCGGAACACAGGTTTCTGTGGTAAGTAGTGTGCATACCTTCAATGAGAAGCGTGAATTCAAATGTGAATGCGTGCCTGTTCTCAGGGGTGCCTATGTACCTGACAGCCGCCTGGAACTTACTCCCCTCCCCGTCGTACCCGCGATGTAGCGTGAACACTCTGCCGTGCGCCGCGAGCACGTCCGTGAGCAAGAGTCCGCGCCGCTGCACAAACGTGCGTGGCAGGTCGGCCCACATCCGGTCCGCGTGGGCCGAGAGGGCGTGGCTTAGCATCGCTTCGGGCCGGCCCCTCCAACCGCCGCACGCCAGGGGACAGTCGTAATCGCGGCGGGGACAGACCTCCCCGTGTCCCCCCAGCTCGCACGCGGGCATGCGCAGCAGGCATTCCGTGCACGGTAGTTGGGTGTTGGCACTCATACCCTCCGCGAGAAGATTCCTCACTGTGGAAAACTGTCCGCGACACAGCGGGCAAACTTTGGTCCTGTCATCCGACCGGCAAGTGTTGCATAAACTGTGTCCAGCAATGCACTGGTGTATGGGTGGACACATAATCTTAAAACAAATAGGACACTCTAACATGGTCATGATGTTTCGTTCTAAATCAGTTGTGCATTCCCTCACCCGGTCACCCCTCTCGGCAATACTGATCTCAAGCTGAGGCTCCGGTGTGATGCTTGATCTTGGCACAACCAACAGTACAGAATAGGTTTCAGCAAACGCCACCTGTTGGACGAGCAGCCCCGGTGACTTAGTCAATAGAGTCGCCACCGAGAAGTTTTTCTCCCCCAGGCCCAATTCACCGCTTGTTCCTTGGCCACACACAAACACGTCCCCTTGCTTTGTCAACAGCGCAGTATGGCCACCTCCGGCGATAACCTGGGAGACAGTCTGGCCCTCGAGTCCAATCATTCTAGTGGGGACGGACCGGTTAGCTGTATCACCGGTACCCAACCGACCATCAGCATAATTACCCCAAGCCCAGGTCGTTCCATCAACTCTGAGGGCCACGGTGTAGTAGGTACCGCAGGACACGGCAGCCACAGCCGACGACTGGGCTGATACTTGTGTAAAGGTGGACACGGTTTCGACTGTACCAAGCCCAAGTTGACCACTGCGATTAGACCCAGCCATCAAGAGGACCCCAGAGGCCGAGACGAGAGCTATATGGTTCGCGCCACACGAAATGTCAATGATGGCCTCGGGAAGATTGGGCACACGAGTGAATGACGTTGGCTGGTTTGTATGACCGAGTCCTAGTTGGCCATAGTTGTTTTGTCCACACACCCACACCTCACCACTGTCGGTAAGACCCACTGTGTGGTTACACCCAGCAGAAACCTTCTTGATCGGCGGCAGACCGGCAACCAGGACGGGTTCTGGGATTTCATCCATGTGACCGAGGCCAAGCTGACCGTTTGTATTCAACCCACACGAATACAACTCACCCTTGTCACTGAGGAACATAGTGTATCGATATCCGCAAGCAGCCTGGATTATTTTAACAGCGCTGAGATTATCAACAAGCCTCGGCTCAACGATACATTCGGCATCGTTCTTCATCCATCCGTTGTATTGACTCTTTCCGAAGGTGTAGACTCGGCCTGACTCGCAGACTACTGCGGAGTGGTCATTACCGCAAGACACCTGAACGACGGTCTCATCTTGGAAGAACGACTCAATGCTTGATCCAGCAGGCAGGCCTTCACCGAAGGCCAAAACACCAGGCTTGGTTATAACGATTCCAGAGTCATCATCAGCCATCCTGCAAGTAAACGGTGTGTTAAGATAAAAAAAAAGGCCATTAAAATTAGGGATGAACAAAGGTATCAGAATGTGCAGATACAAATTAAGTTCTTAACCTATAAAGAAAAGGTTGATTTTCTTCAAGTTTGAGCCTTTATGGCTGAGCGAGATACGCTTCCGACCCGACATTTACCACGTATATCACAGCCTTCATTTCGTTTTGAGTGAATACGGTTTGGTTGAACACGTATTGAAATGCGAGTGTATACCACGGACATTCGAAGCGCTCTCCTCAACCCAACTTCGATTCGATCTGAATTGTTGTTGTTGTTGTACACTTGAATTTATTTGGTGGGCGTGGATTGAAAGTAAAGTTGGGCTGTCAGCTGCTGTCAGTGCGTTCCCGTATGGCGTTTCTCCGAGTGTCAATAGTGTTCATACTATTTATATATATTGTATTTGTAGGCTAGGCATAGCAACACAGTCATTAGGCTTTCTGTTTCTTCGTTATTTGCCATGTGTAATGTGTTTGTGTATTTAATGCGGGAAAAAAATGGAAGTAGGCCTATTGTAGACACCGCCATTTTCACCGCCATGTTCCCAAGCCGCCGTTCAAAAGAAGCAGTGGAAGGCTGTGTCGATCCGTATTGGGATATATATCAAGGAGTTTCAAACCGCAATACTGAAGTCAATCTGCTTAGGAAGGCAGATCGACTCGAACACGAATCGAGTTGAATTCTCGGTGTATATCAAGATGTTCAAATCGTTCTCAAGTCAACCCGTGTTGAGTCAATACGAATTCAACGCTGTGGTATACGTAGTGATTAACACTCTGCTTACATTTTAACATAATGATCAAATTGTCACGAGTTCTTCACCTCCGTCTTTAAACCACATCGTCATGCTAGGTACCGTTATACTCTAAGGCTAAAAGTCGGACATTTTCCTCATACCGTAAGCATCATTTTAACATTAATCCATAATTAGTAATAAATATAACAACAATACTGGTTGTTAGATACATTTAGCATTCAGTAGGTTTATGTACAGGTTAAGGCGCGTTTACACAAAATGATTAATGTGTAAGGCGTATGGTTTAAGGTTAAAGGTCTGCGCACAATTGGCATAGCGCAAGCATAAACACAACGCAAGCGCAACGTAAGGCCGATGCCAACGCACAATTCACGTAACACAATCACAGCGCAACGCAAGTTTTGGCTGTCTAGTCGTCTGCACTCGCTCGCCATGGTTTGAGGTTAGGGACATACTACAAATTCAATATTGCCAATTGTTATCATCGGTCTAGGGTTGGCCTGCATTCCCAGGCATGAAACAAGACGTATATAGTTATAATTAACGGCTTGCCTATATTGTATCCGTTTTATTCTAGGCCTAGGCCTATCTCGCATTCAACAAATTCCATCCGCGATAGGCCTAGTCAAAGTCTTGTAAAACAGTTTCATTATATATAATTGATACAGTGCACACTTGAGAATGAGGAGGTAACATCTGTTGTTAATTTATTTAATTTATTGAAATTGAAGGCTAGTGTTGGTACAGGGCTCTAGTCTGATACAAACGAAAGTCACGTAATAATATACTAAAAACAATTACTAATTTGACTGAGCGAGTATGACGAGGCCACAGCTGTCTATACAAGATTCCTATTGGTCAATCGTTATGTCACGCACAAGCGCAACGCAAAAATATAAAATATAACCAACTCTTGCGCTCCGTTATGCTGCGCCATGCGCTCTTGTGTCAGTTGGAGACGAAGCCATGGAATAACATTGGTTCATATTTCTTGCGCTGCGCTTACGTTCCGTTATGCTTGCGCTATGCCAATTGTGCGCAGACCTTTAATGTTTAACTTGTCCCCGCCTCTGAATATTTCTTTGAAAGATATGACTACTATCTACGACTACGTAACGAACGTTGATTGGATGGTCGTAAGCCTTACGACAGTAGTCCAATCTAGTTCAACTACTCTTAAACACTAATCATTAAACATTACACCTTACTATACTGTGTGAACGCCAACAGGTAAATCATATGCCCGAACTTGCTTAAACCATAAACCTTAAACATTAATCATTTTGTGTAAACGCGCCTTTACCAAACCACAGTGCTGAGTGCACTATGGCTATGCCAACAGATTTTCAATTTATAGTAGGCCTAGGCCTAGAATGTCATTAAACAATGAAATATGATAAAATAGCCTTTCTATCTTTGGCTGGGCTAGCTAGCTAGGCGGTAAAAGTATATGATTGCATGTCATTCGAAAATACCCATTCATAGCAATCATAGAATTGATACAACTTGAAGACGTGCTATTTATTTTGTCCTGGGGGCTGTCACCCCCCCCCCCCCCTCCCCCAAAGTGGGCACCATTTGACTCAAAAGTTAGGTCTAGCCTAGGCCTAGCCCATAGAGAAATAAATAAATAGGCCTAGGTACATAGGGCCTAGGCCTACAGGGCCTTGCCCGCACGTGATTGCTTTACGTGTCTATTGCATAAGGCTTTACGGGACTCGAACCCGCCTCCCTGACACTAGTGACAACGCCCCAATCGATAATACAAGCCCCAGTCGCATGAGCCACCGCGGATACGTTCGGGGCCTTACTTATTTTGCAGTAGGCCTACAAATATTGCATACCACGACAGGAATACTTACGTAAATATGTATTAGCCTAGGCCTATATCAATACCTATAAAATCCTTTGTATGAAATTCTTGAGAGTGGAAGAATAGAGTGGAAACGTGGAACAAGATAACAAACTGATGACTCGATGGGAATAACCAGCCGATACCCGCAGTCGTCATGAGCTCATGATGATGCAACACAAAGATGCAAACATGATGCAAATATGCAACTGCAACAGGTGCGTTGCCAGCGACCTCGAATAGTGAACAATAGATGAGAGGAAACCAGTAGCCATTTTGATATCAACAAGTGGAGGCAGCCATGACATAAACTCTTCGTAGGAAAATTTATTTTTTGAGGTCATTTTGGTGGAAATCTGTTAGACTAGAAGAATGAAAACAAAAGTATTATTTTAATCCCTATTTATACTTATAATATTTGTTCTTTTATAAGTGTATTCAAATAATTATTTAATAACATAAACTTTAAAATCCTTTCAGAAAAACAGCTACGTAATATCATTGGTAATACTAATATATTATTTTGATAAGCGAAGAATGTGAAACAAACCCACAGACATTGTGCCACAGATGTAACTATTTTGTTGGAGTAGTCATGGAGAAATAAAACAGTCTAGTATATTATGGCCAGCTCACACAAATGTTAAGGGTTTTTAACATACCTTAAAGTGATGCTTAGAATAAAATGTACCGTACGTGTGGACGTAGTAATGCCATTTTAATGTATGGTGAAAATGTTACATAAGACCATTCAAATGATAGTAATGATTTAAATGGCTGTAGCATGTAGAAGGCACATAAACTTAAAGCCCACTACATTAAACATGGCCACTAAAAATAGACTAGATTATATAATATGCCTTCTACACTTCGTAATTTAAAGTGCTTTTAAATGGGTGACTTATTTAAATGGCAATTTAAATTACTATTAAGGATGACTACATGGTACGTTTAATTATAAGCATCACTTTAATATATATTTAATAAAGCATGTAGAAGGCATCTTGATGTATTCTGGTGGCAAGAAGGTAAATTTTTATGAGGAGGAGTTTATCTGTCAATTGTTCACTGTTGTTTTATTGCTAAATCATCAATGGCGCAGATAAGGAGGTTGCTTAGCAGCGCTATCTATATGCTAGTTTGAGTTTCCAATACCCATAACAAGGGCATAAAATTACTAAAATTACAAATTTAATTAATTAATAAAATTATTAGTTTACGATATGTGTTTGCCGTATTTTCGGCTGATCACATCGTAAACTTTAAAGCACAGCACGTTAAACATGGATTTTTGTATCGAAAAATACTACTTCCATAAGAAATGGCATAACATTCTCTGGGTCACACTCCGTGGGTTTGGAGCACAACGGAAAAAGGTAGACAGACTCGAAGTTTGTGCTACAGCGTATCGCTGCAGGTGTCCACATGCCACTCAAAACCCAGTAATTTCTGGTTCAATAGTTCAGCCTGTGGTATATTGGGTACTAATTGAGTTGCCACTATTACCAACATCTTTATTGTACAGTCACACTATAATACAGTAATGCTATAAAACAGTAATACTATAGATATAATACAGTAATACAGTAATCCTATAATACAGTTATACTATAATACAGTAATACTATAATACAGTAATACATCACAAGTCACAACCAACCGTCTCTTATCAAATATGGATATGAACTAACAGAAACTGACCGCCAAGCCGGCTTCAATTCTCCACAAGCCAGGAGGAGAAAATCGCCTTTCAGAAACGCCCCTCAACTGAAGAACGGCAAATAACACAACAAACCATTTAAAAATAACACCAACATAACTATACAAAACCCTAAATAAATTACATAGCCATAAACTGTTCTCTGTGATATGTAGGCCCTACACAGCTATTTAGTGAACACTTCTATTGACTTCAAAATTATAACCCATATAACCCACATTGGGGAAGGAATTTTTTAAATGAACTTCTCAAATAATGCGATCCTTTTTATGCCAAGTAACTTTTAAGTGAGAAAGTTCATATTTCTAGCAAACATTGTAAAACGTTCTTTAATAAAACAGCTTCCTCTCCTGACAGAATGGTTTCTTTTTCCGTTCAGCACCACTCTTCAGTCCTCATAACAATAACATTGCAATTTTGTAATTTTTTAGTGTAATTGTTTAACCATCGTTGCAGAAGTATTCCTGCACATACTATTTTAAGTGAAATTCAAAATCAATAAATGATTTTTTATAACGTGTTTAATTACGAATACGAAACGGAGCTTTTTAAAGGAACTTCGTTTCATTTTATTGAGAACTTGAACTTTTTAAGTGTACATTTGTCAAAAGGTACTTGAATTTTTTAAAGTCCCCCTTTAATGGCGTTTTGATGAAATGGAGTCAATTTGTGAGTTCTAACGAACCAATTCAACCAAAGATCTAGAGATTTGAAAGTAATTAAAGATTTTGGAAATGTATTGCCCACCCACTGTACAACAGTAAGCTATAAAAAAAAATACAGAATTTAAATACACATACATACACACGGACTCAGGAATACATGTTGGGTATGAAATTTGAAAAAAACTACAGTTTATGATTTTATAAATATTAAATATATTTAACTTACACTATGTACAATATTGAGTTTGATATCCTATTCCTAATTATTGTTGTTGAGCTTATTCCACGATTGTCTTCTTATGCGATGGCGTCTATTGGATGGGCCTGGAAAAATATTGATGTTTTAAAAGTTGGAAACGAGGATACATATTAATATTAAGAAATTGGTTATAACACACAAAAAACTCGACGAAACTATATCGAACGAGACACGAATCGAACACACATTTTCTGGTTTAAAATTGATCAATTCATATTTTTTTTCAATTAAAATGATTAAATAAAAATAAATAAATAAATTCACATTTAGAGTCTACCCACTCAGTAACTAAACTGATTTGCAGTGGGGAACTTTAATTTAAAGCGACTAAACCAACCCTATAGGCTCCGAACACCATCGACGAGTGAGCGATAACCAATCAAAGATCGATATATCAAATACGAAACAAATGAATCAGTGATTGGACAGTGCGAACACCTGCGGACAAATGCCAGAATCAACAAGGCCGATTCAGAATTTATTGAGTGCTTCGTTGCTAGAACGACTCCAAAGTCACCGTTTACTTATGTAATTGAATCCACATAAGAAGTTAAAAAACTTCTGCCTGAAGCGGGATTTGAACCCGGGATCTCCTGCATTGGAAGCAGGGGTGCTAGCCACTGGACCAACGAGCCACCTATTTAGCCATATATTTCGGGGTTCTCGTCATTACCGAAATACACGGACCTCGACGAATGAAACTCGTCTGCAGTCGGAATAATACCAAAGTAAAACCTTTAGTGCTATAGCTTACTACTCACCGATATAGCTGAGCAAGACGGGTAGAAATATTAGACCATGGGCGGCGCCTACCAATACAATCCCCAGGTACATCCGGAAGTAGAATACCTGGAAGATCTGAGATTTGGCAAATGCCAACACAACGATGCCGGCAAACTTCGTCAGCGTTATACCGGATAACACCTGAAACACGTATAGGGTTAGAAACGCAACTTGTTAGGATTAATGTATGAAAACGGAATGTTGAATACTAGATTCATATTCATTTTATGATTTTTCATTATCATTTGTAAACATAGTTCTATTTATTGTCCTCCTTTATAAATTAGTTTTATTTGAGTGAATAGGATAGACATTAAGTAAATAAATGAACAAACAAATGAACAAACGAATAAATAAATAAATGAATGAATGAATTACTCAAACAATCAATAAATAAATAAATAAATAAATAAATAAATAAATAAATAAATAAATAAATAAATAAATAAATAAATAAATAAATAAATAAATAAATAAATAAATAAATAAACAAATAAATAAATAAAGAAAGAAAGAAAGAAACAAACAAATGAATAAATAAATAAATAAATAAATAAATAAATAGATAAATAAATAAATAAATAAATAAATAAATAAATAAATAAATAAATAAATAAATAAATAAATAAATAAATAAATAAATAAATACATAAATAAATAAATAAATAAATAAATAAATAAATAAATAAATAAATAAATAAATAAATAAATAAATAAATAAATAAATAAATAAATAAATAAATTAACAAAGTATTGTCTTCCATTCACGAGAGGTCGTACCGAACTGCCCATGTTGACTAGAGCGTCTGCCGCCCGTTCACTTCTACCGTCTTTGTTGGACTTGGCGAAACCGCTGACAGTGTGACTGCAGAACTCCACGCCTATGCCCACGCACTGAAAGAGAAATGACGGAAGCTATAGTTCAAAGCCCTGCAGGTCTAGCTCGCTAATTATTGAGTAGATCAGTGGGTGATAGACGAAGATGAAAAACGTCTTAGAATTTTAACGTGGAATGAACAAGAATTGGTAATAAAAAAAAATTTGGAATTGAAAAAATCACTAATTTTATTTAGAGAATTTCATAGAATTTCATTTCATATTTCATAGAAGTTTTAAGAAGGCCACAGATTTGTCACGGAACTCAAAAACAATATTTTGTCTATTTAGCATTAATTTTACCCATCTACTTATAAACTTTAATTATTGCCTAAAACTATCTTGTCTAAACTCATATATAATTTCACTAATTTTCCTGCAAGTACATAAATGTAGTTCTTAGTCATAGTTTACACCATTAGTAACCAAACGATACATAGGGCCCATTTTATTTCCGACTGGCTATTCATGGTACCTACTTAATAGTTTTTCTAATTGTATTTCATACTGTACATCACCACTTCCTGCCATAAGCAAAACAAATGAACATGAAGGTTCCTTACCTGCGAGTGCCTCATGCACTCACTAGGACCCAATTTACTGTATATTTTAAGTGTGTTGTATAACCTATTTTACAATAAAACTTTCAACTTTCAAAGCATACATATCATCCTATTAACTAATGCATTCTATAACCTGGACAAATTCTTTTCTTTCTCCACTGCCCAACCCATTGAATAAAATGATGTTGCGTACTATAAACGTTAATTATTAGCTTACTTAAATAACTATTATATCGATAAATGTCTGGTTTGTTGTGTACCATTAGTTTTAAGATATCTTTTATATTGACGATGTCCATACATGTATTACGTATGTCTACGGACGAAATAAATTGAAATTGAAAATCTTCGTCCAAATTATTTAATTCTAAAGTTTTGTGTATCGCCAATCCTAAACAAAAAATTATTTATCACAAATTTTAAGTTCTCAAACATCTACGTAGCCCGGCCTTTACGCCTCTGATGCTCACCATGACGAGATTGACTAGCGATACAGCGTTGAGCGATATGTTCCACCAGTACATGATGCCCGCTAGATCGACAACGATCATCAGGACCGTGAGAACGACAATGAGCGCGGAGAAAAGGTCGAATCCCATCAGGACGAAAGTCACAGCGAACACGGTCAACAGAGACAGACCCAGAGATTTGATCACTTCCCTCCACAGCGAGAGGTACTGCTCGTAGAATACGTAGAACACGCTGGAATCAAGGTCATGTGCGAATAGAATAGAGTATAAATACAATGCACTAGTATTTGTATTTAAACTAAAGAATGACTATTTGCCAGCATATATTAATGAGTTAAGATCATACAATAATAATGTACATAATCATTTAACAAGGTCAATTAATAATTTCAATATAAAACATTTAAATAAAGCTGCAACACAAAAATCCATATTTTATGCTGGATTAAGAATTTTTGATCATCTGCCTAGACATATAAAACATATTAAAATAAAAAAACTATCTAAAATTTAAATCTGAAGCTAAAAAATATGTATTTGAAGTTTTGAACATCAATTGTACAATTAGAAATAATATTTGATAGTAAAAATAATTTGTAAGTATATTGTATATTTAATTGATAGTAATAATAAGATAGTAGTGTAAGTGTATGTATGTATGACAACAATAGCTGGTGAAGCTAAATAAATACAATCTCATCTTTATCTTTTGTTTGCGATATTTAAGGGCGTGCGAGGTTTCCAGACTATCGAATCCGGATCGAATCTTTTAGTACCTAATACAGAGTTTTCACTCGACATTTCGCCCCCGGGTGAGGAGTGAAAGCTCGGTGCCGACACGATGAAACAACCCAGAAGAAAATATATGAACCTGTTCCCATCTACGAGTCGTGAAAGCTTCCAACAACTCAACTTAAATTCTTGTTTCTCTGACCCATCCTTACTGTTATTTCTGAATGTAGCGTTATGTATATTTTGTAGTCTTGTATGTATATTTTATTTTGTATATATAGTAGGACCTACCAATATTTGTAGTTTGTAGGTACCAATATTTGTACTCGGTACAAATCGCATGGTAAAATAAAAATAAAATAAATATTTGGATTCGGATTCGGATTCAAGGATATTCTTAGGTCACAATTCGAGATCAAAAACTTGGATTCGCACACCCCTAGTAATACTATTTCATATGCTTTCTTTGGAGAAGCAATATCTACACAATGTACATGATCACATGAAATCACATCAGATCGCCCACCTGTACAATGTACACGATCACATGAAATCACATCAGATCGCCCACCTGTACAATGTACACGATCACATGAAATCACATCAGATCGCCCACCTGTAGGGAAACACGTCCACGTCGTGACCCTGATCTCTCAACGCCCCAGCGATCCTATCGGCGACGACCCTGGCAGCTCGCAACGCCTCGTAGTAGTCTTCCGAGGTCTTGAGCGGCGTGTGGTAGGTCATGTAGTAGCTGTCTAGCGCCGTCGCTCGGCCGTCGCTCTCCAGGCGATAGTTCAGACCCTGAGATAAGTGAAATAAAAATAGGGTGATCCGAAGCTAAAATCGGACGATTTTCAACACTTTACCTTTAAAAAGTTGGTTTTAGCACATATCAAGTGATTTTTTTGTTTTACGGGGATGGGGGGGGGGGGGCTACTTCTGAAATTTATCACGTTGATATCACTTACTTTAAGTGATATCATCTACATATTGTATTGTTTTATTAGCAGCCGTTACATTACATAAGATGGTGTAGCAAGAACATGCATTGCAACATGAGCAATGTAAAATAAGTAAATAAATGAATGAATAAATAAATAAATAAAAAAAAATAAAATAAATAAATAAATAAATAAATAAATAGATAAATAAATAAATACATAAATAAATAAATAAATAAATAAATTAATAAATAAATAAATAAATAAATAAATAAATAACTAAACGAATAAATAAATAAATGAATAAATAAATGAATGAATGAATGATGTTGGAAGAAGAAGAAGAAGAAGAAGAAGAAGAAGAAGAAGAAGAAGAAGAAGAAGAAGAAGAAGAAAAAGAAGAAGAAGAAGAAGAAGAAGAAGAAGAAGAAGAAGAAGAAGAAGAAGAAGAAGAAGATATCCAAAGGACATACAGTACATGTGTATGACATGACTATATCTACTACACTACACTACAAAATTACAAAAACAAGACCAAATTACGTGATTACTGATTAAGCAACTTCATAAATGCAAGGGATGGGTAAGAGGGCTATAAACTAATCATAAGATGAGCCAACGGTTTAGCCGTGGTCGCTTAGCTGGTTCCCATACGAACACCGAAGTTAAGCAACCTCGGGCTAGGTCAGGAGGTGGATGGGTGACCTCTCACCTCTGAAACACTATAGTTACCGTTGGTTAGAGCAGATTGGAGGGTTCGAAAGCTTGTGTAACAGCTTCGTTCTTCTCGTCAACTGCTCGGCAGTCCAGGTTAGTGGAGGAACCTATATGACTGGTCAAAGTTACACCGTCCTTTCGGATGGGACGCAAAGCCGATGGTCCCCTTGGTACTTTTCGACAGGAGTAGGCTACGTGTCGGTACCAGGCTTCCCCTCCTCCCTTCCTCATTATCATTCATCAATTATCACTCATCAGGCTAAAGAGGGCATTGTGCCCTACACTGGCCTTAATTACAATAAAATAAATTAATAAATAAATAAAATAAATCATAAGATGAATACAAAATATATGATGATTGATGACGTATCCCCATAAGGTTCAGTTTCTGTCTACTTACGTCAGCGTATGCCGCGTGACCGCCCTTCGAACAAAATTCGTCCGGATTGTCCATCAAGAAGTACGGGAGATATTTCTGGAAGTCGTAACTTAGCGGCCGGGTTTGATCCGGCGTCAAGTTTATCTCGCAGTTCGAGCAAACCGTGCCGTCCGATACTGAAACGTGGCGAAAGTCGTTGTAATCACCGAGTGTGAAAATGACGTAGTTTGCACGCCTATAGTTGGGAAACTGTAAGAATGACTCCTTATCCCCTCCACTGCTACCTGACCCCCCTTAACTCCGTGAAACAACAAACTGAACAACTGAAACAAACTGATTTTCAGTTGCGTATTTCATTTTGTCAGGTTGTCACGGATTTGAGGGAACAGATAGTTTGGTAAGAACTATAATACCCTGGATTAAAAAAGATTAAGATAATATTTTAATCCTTGCGGTTGTTGTTTTGGAAGCTGAATTAATAAACAATTAGTTTCTAAAATGACATATTGCCATAATTTAAATGTTGTTAATCGAGTTTATAGTTCTTACAAAACTAAATGTTGGTTACATAAGAACTTTTTTAATATTATGTAACATTCTTGAGATATGTAGTACTGTATTACTGAATAGTGTACACAGCACAATACACAAAATAATTAAGCTGAGTTAACATGAAATTGTCTTATTAGTCGTTTTAGCTAATAATAAGTTTAGGATGGTGAGATGTGAAGTGGATGATTAAAGATAACTCTTCAACACCAAGATCCCTTCACCAAGTCTGGTAGACATTTTATTTCCCAACCTCGATTACCGTTCGACCTATCGACTCCCATAGATCGAATGCAGTCACAGCCTTCTAGATAGTACAGTACAGTACATCTCCCTTTTTCATTAAAGGAGCAAATGGCTCAAAAGACAGGACACATGTAAACCACTAACATTTCATACACAATTAGCTTTTAAAGATTAACACAGTTTTATAATAATCTAACTCAAAATTTTATAAAGATAAGTTCTTCTGAAACAAGTTATAAATTTAATTTGGACGGCACCTTGATAGTACGGCCGCTCCTAGTAGTCTTATAGTTCTCATCAACAATAGGAGGTTGCAATGTGGAAACTGGGCTCCCATCATCAACATTGCTTCTCTTCTGTGTTGGGCTGCGACTAGGGGAATGAGAGTCGAGATTCTTCTTTTCCACGGGTGGACGGGGACTAGGGCGAGGACAATCATTGGTTGACCAAGGCTCCCGGGCGGTATTCCAATTTCTGTTGACGTCATCATCTTCTTCACCCTCATCCTTGAAGTACGGAGCCGGAATAAGATGCCACCGGTTGCGACGGAGAAGACCTCTAGACGTTCTAATATTGTACGAACGTGGCTCATCAGTTTTCCCCGTAACAATGCCATGACAACGCATGTCGATCACCCAGACCGGTTCACCGACAGTCAGCTCCGACAGTTCCCGAGCGTTGTGTCTGCGGTCGTAATTGTGCTTCTGCCGCATCTTGATCTCATTCTCCTTAACATTCAGGCTCGACAGGTCCGGTTTTTTGCTGAGGAGCCGTGAAGTCATCGGTAGAGTTGTCCGTAAACGACGGTTCATCAGAAGTTCTGATGGGCTGAAACCATTGGCTAATGGTGTGGTACGATACGCCAGTAGAGCGGTATAAACATCTTCAGATTTCTTTAGGATTAGTTTTGCTATTTTTACCGCAGCCTCTGCGAAACCGTTACTCTGGCTATGTTTGGGGCTGCTGGTAACAACGTCAAATCCGTAAAGTTTTGAAAATTGTTTAAATTCTGATTTCTCTAGGGTTCCAAACTGAGGCCCATTGTCGCTGCATACCACTTCAGGAATACCATGTCTGGAAAACATGGCTTTACAGTGATTAATTATGGCTGCAGATTTCAGACTGGTCAACTCTGCGATCTCAAAGTACCGGTATCGGGAATAATAGTCAGTGACGACTAGGAACCATTTCTCTTCTAGTTTAAATAGATCCATAGCGACAACTTGCCATGGCCTTTTTGGAAAGTCAGATGGAATGAGTGGTTCGTTGTGGTTTTTTGAGTGTTGGATACATTGTGGACAAGATCGAACAAGGAATTCTATCTGCGTCGAGAGACCAGGCCACCACACTGCTTCTCTTGCTCGCGAGCGACATTTTACGATTCCTTGATGACCGTCATGTATTTTTGTTAAGACTTGTTTTTGCAATGACTTTGGTATCACCAGACGTTGTCCTCTTAAGAGTAAATGATCTTCGACAGTGATATCGTGACGAACGGACCAATAATCTTGCAGTTCTTTTACAACTTGATTTTTCTCTGGCCAACCCTGCATGCTGTACTCTTTCAGGGCATTGCAGATTGGGTCTTTATTTTGTTCGATCATCACTTCCTTCAGAAAGTTGTCCGTCACGGGTATGGATTCTACTACGAGACGAACGTATGCAGTAGTTTCTTCTTCCAGTTCATCGGCTTCGTTCACCTGTAGCGGTTTTCTTGATAACGCATCAGCGACAATCATCTCCTTACCAGGTATATAGACGATCTCGTAGGAGAAACGCATTAGTCGGAGACGAAACCGTTGAAGACGAGGTGTTAAGTCGTCTAGAATCTTCGTCGTAAACAGTGGAATCAACGGTTTGTGGTCCGTCTGCAGTACAATATGGAGACCGGTAATGTAGTCGCTGAACACCTGGCACGCATGTGTAAGTGCCAAGGCTTCGCGTTCGATCTGCGCATAACGACGCTCTGTAGATGAGAGAGTGCGCGAAGAGTACGCGACAGGCCGGTTTTCACCGTCCCTTTGTTCTTGTAGAAGAACACATCCGATGCCATAAGCCGATGCATCTGCCGATACCGTAGTCTTCTTTAATGGATCATACAAGGCTAATGTTGAAATTTCAGTTAGTAACTGCTTAACAACATTGAAGGCTTTCTCTTGCGCGGAGCCCCAAAGCCACATGTTTTTGGAGCGTAGAAGAGAAAGGATGGGTTCAAGTAGTTCGGATTTCTGGGGAATATAACGTCCTACTGAATTAACCATGCCTAATTTTGGGGAGCGTCCATTTCGAGTATGGCTGCAATTCGATCCTTGTCTGGAGTAATACCCTCCCGGCTTATGCTATGTCCTAAGAAAGACACTTTATCAACGCAAACTAGTGTTTTGCTTTCGTTGAGTGTCATGCCGATCTCTTGTAGCCTACTGAGAACTTGCCGAAGGCGATGATCATGCTCCTCTAAGGTTGCCCCCACGACAAGTATATCGTCCATGTGAATTAACACTCCCTCAATTCCTTGTAGAATATCCATCATTCTCCTTTGAAAATGCTCTGGAGCACTAGTTATTCCAAAGGGAAGTCTTAGGAATCTGAATCGGCCAAACGGAGTAAGGAATGTTGTTAGCGGAGACGATTCGGCTGCAAGCGGAACTTGCCAGAAGCCCGAATTAGCATCCAGTTTTGTAAAATACTTTGCTGATGAAAGTTGTGCAAGGGTATTTTCCACTTTTGGTATAGGGTGGAATTCCCGTTTAACACTTTTATTTAAATGTGTCAAATCTACACAAATCCTAACGCCTCCATTTGGTTTTGGAATTACGACCATTGGCGCACACCATTCCGTAGGCTCATGCACTTCTGTAATGACTCCCAATTTCACCATCTTCTTAAGTTCCTCATCTACTCTCTTCAATAAAGGAATGGCTACTTTTCTAGGAGTACTTATGGCTAATGGTATAGCATCAGGTTCTAGCACTATCTTGTACTCGCCAGGCAAAGTTCCGAGATTTTTGAAAAGTGACGGGTATTCTACTTTAATGTTGACGGACTTACTTGTAACGGAATCCACTAGTTTCACTAGCTGTAGTCCTTCAATGGCTGGCCGTCCCAATAATGGTGTAATTAGGTCCTCGACAACGTACACTGTTTGCTGACAACTAGTCTGGTTGTAGGAAAGCTCAGCATTAACGACCCCTACGACTTTGAGTTGGGTTCCGGAAGGCCCAAACAGTCGTGTTGGCGCCGGTTGCAACTGCTGGTTGGCTAAAAATGCTGAGTTGGACGGTACCACTGTAACATCTGCACCTGAATCAACTTTGAATTTGACTTCTGTTCCATTGATCCACATGGTCTTGTCCCACGAACAACTCTTCGGTCTAGTGTTCTTGTGGTTGTTGACAGCACCAACAAATACAGAGTCACTGGAATCTGATTCCCCCTCCTCCTGGGCTTGAACTTGATGCACCTTGGGTCCCCCACTGCGGCAAACTTTGGAATAATGTCCCACCTTATTGCACGTGTGACATGTAGCCCCTTTTGCTGGACAGTTGGCTCTTTTGTGCCTGTCTTGACCACACCAGGAGCATTTGCCTGGGTGCCCTAGGCCTGGACTTTGATTGGCAGGGGCCCCAGGGCCCTTGTTGTTGCCTTGTCGCCCATGTTGTTTTGGCCCTTGACTTTTGTTGAAAGTTCTCCCTTTTGTATGACTAGGCTTCATTGAAACAGCACTTACCGCAGTTTCGGAACCCCGCAGGGATGCACGTTGTCTCGCTACGTCTTCTGCTTGTCTGGCTGCTGTTATGGCTCGTTGTAAGGTCAGCCCTGGTTCTAGTTGGAGTCTGTCGCACAACTTCTGGTCACGCATTCCAATAACTATGCGATCACGGATCATTTCGTCGTGGAGCAAACCATACTCACAATCTTTCGCCAGTGTGTGGAGTGACCTAATAAACTCTTCAGCCCCCTCGCTAGGCCCTTGAACTCTCATGTTGAAGCGAGCCCTTTCATAGATTGTGTTGCGTTGTGGAATGAAGTGTTTCTCGAAGCGGTCCAACACTGTCTCGTAGGACTTTTCTTCCTCACTAGACAGGTTAAACGACAACAGAATGTCTTCTGCCTCGTGGCCCATTATATAGATAAGCATGTCTATCTGCTCCTCGTCTGGTTTTCTTGAGAGGCCAGATGACGTTCGGAACCTCTGGAAACGTTTTTTCCATGTCGGCCACTCTTGAACGCTTGCAAAATTGAACCTCTCAGGTGGAGGTATTGCCACCTGATATTGCGTTGCCATAACGGGCGGAACAGCCGTCGTTGCTGTTGGCTGATTCTGTCTTTGTGCCATGTGCTTGACGCCGGGTATTATGTTTTACACTGTTCCCCTTTTTAACACGCGAATTTTACTAACCGTTTACTGTTTGACCGCTGCCACCATGTCTTATTAGTCGTTTTAGCTAATAATAAGTTTAGGATGGTGAGATGTGAAGTGGATGATTAAAGATAACTCTTCAACACCAAGATCCCTTCACCAAGTCTGGTAGACATTTTATTTCCCAACCTCGATTACCGTTCGACCTATCGACTCCCATAGATCGAATGCAGTCACAGCCTTCTAGATAGTACAGTACAGTACAGAAATGAGTAAGAATTAGTGATTTTTTAAATTCTTGAATTCAATAAGTTGAAGGGAAAGTTGGACGTTGTAAAAAGGCTTAAGTACGTATTGACCTTGGTCTAATTTCTCAAATATTCACAAATTTATTTATGCCTATTTACAGTACGGTAAATTAAAATTTCTCCGAGTCATCATTAGTAGTTGGAAATACGTTATTTTTGTGTACGATATTTGTATCCGTTTTTCCAACGCTGTTCCCTACTATAGTTGAGAAACTGTAAGAATGACGGCCCCCTCCTTATCCCCACCACTGCTACCCGACCCCCCTCAACTCTGTGACAACCTAACAAAATGAAATGCGTAACTGAAAATCAGTTTGTTTCAGTTGTTCAGTTTGTTGTTTCACTGAGTTGAGGGGGGTCGGGTAGCAGTGGTGGGGATAAGGAGGGGGCCGTCATTCTTACATTGAATTTGAATTTATTGGGTTTAAGGGCGCTTCAACCAGTTAGGTCATTTTCGTCATTCTTACAGTTTCTCAACTATAGAAAAGGTTGTTTGTTGTATAGGTACGTACTTTCATGTGGACAGAACGAGTTGTTGGAGAGGAAGACCTTACAGCATCCGTCCACGGACGTCCAATCAAAGTAGTCGTCTATCCACGACGACCCAGGCGCGGCTATGTATGATCTGACAAACATAAAGAAAAATAAAAATAAATACACATTTAGATCGAGTCGACCCACTCAGTAACAAAACTGATTTTCAGTGGGGGACTTTAATTTAAAGCGACTACCCTGTAGGCTCCGAACACCGTCGACGAGTCAGCGATAACCAATCAAAGATCGATAAAACATATGAATCAGTGATTGGACAGTGCGAACACCTGCAGACAAATGCCAGAATCAACAAGGCCAATTCAGAACAACTTTGAATTTATTGAGTGCTTCGTTGGTAGGACGGCTCCAAAGTCACCGTTTACTTATTCCTAAGACAAGAAGTGATGGTATGGAATCCATATTAGAAGTCAAAAAACTTTTGCCTGAACCGGGATCAACTCACGTTTTGGCTGCTTTTGATGCGGAATACAGCTGAGTGCTGAGCGACTCTGTCATGCAGTTGAGTCCACCACATATTATATTTTGCGAGTCTGGTGAGCTGTAGTTGAGGCCAGCCTTGACAACGAAATAGACGGGAGGCCCCATTGACAACAACTCCTCCATCATCTGAGAAGCAAAGACAAATGTAAATAAAGGAATGAATAAATAAATGAATAAATTAATAAACTAATAAACAAATAAATGAATAAACGAATAAACGAATAAATAAACAAATTAAAGAATAAATGAATAAATGAATAAAATCTTCCGGAAAAAAAAAAATTATGGTTTGTACTCCAACTCTCAAAATGTTAAATGTTGCAAAATTTCGTTTCCTTCCGGAGGTAAAAAAAACAATAGAAATTGATGGTTTGTACCCCAACTCTCAAAATGTTGCAAAATTTCGTTTTCTTCCGGGGGTAAAAAAAACAATAGAAATTGATGGTTTGTACCCCAACTCTCAAAATGTTGCAAAATTTCATTTTCTTCCGGGGGAAAAAAAAAACAATAGAAATTTATGGTTTGTACTCTAACTCGAAAAATGTTGCAAGATTTCGTTTTCTTCTGGGGGAAAAAAAACAACAGAAATTTATGGTTTGTACCCAAATTCTCAAAATGTTGCAAGATTTCGTTTTCTTCTGGGGGAAAAAAAAAACAACAGAAATTTATGGTTTAATGTACTCTAACTCTCAAAATGTCGCCCGCACGCTGCGACTATATACTCACTTTGAACCACTTGAGAACGAACGAGTCCTTGGGCATGGACAGCTGTTGCTCGAGTCCGACCTCTAGGCTGGGCATGACGGCGATGCTCTCGCACAGCCAGAACAGGAAGACTACGACCACGACATATCTCACCCACGGGCGTAACAGGTTGGGCGCGTAGATGGTGCGGAACACTCTGTACACAACGCCCTCCGCACTCTCCGACTTGTCGGGCTTGGACATCTTGACGCAGCAGACTATGTCCAGGCGACTCTCCTACGAGAGGCAGACGTACAAGATTTTCAATTTTTATTTTATATTTATTTTTTTAATTTTTTTATTTCTTAATTTTTTTTTTTTTTATTATTATTATTATTATTATTTTTATAATTATTATTATTATTATTATTTTTATTATTATTATTATTATTATTATTATTATTATTATTATTATTATTATAATAATATTATTATTATTATTATTATTATAATTATTATTATTATTATTATTATTATTATTATTATAAGTATGTATGTTGTATGTTGGTTCACTTGAAAATAATAAAAAAAAAAAAAAATTAGTTTTACTATTATTATTATTATTATTATTATTATTATTATTATTATTATTATTATTATTATTATTATGTCAATCAGGAACGATGGTGGGAAGATAGAAAAGTATGGACAGAATAGCAGAGGAAGAAGTAAGTGAAGAGGAGGAGCCGGAGGAAGTTAACATGAGGGAAGCGTCAGGCATGGCCAGCCGGCTTCGATGTACCTAGGGGCCAGAATATGATGGGATTAATTTCCTATCCCCTACCCGACTTCACTGTTGAACACAGGGAGCAGATATAATTTTTTTTTTTTTTTTTTTTTTTATTATTATTATTATTATTATTGTTGTTATTATTATCTTAGCTTGCATTATTAAACAATGCAAAATGAATGGTATTTTTACTATTTGAATTTTATTGATATCTTGGTAAACGATTCAAGACACTTGTTTGAAAAATTGAATCCTACCTCCTACTATAAACAATGAATTGAAACACTTTCAAAAATATTATTGGAATTGTTATGATTTTTATTTACGTAGTTTATTCAACAATCAAGAATTAATTTATTATTGAAATGTTAATCGTAGCTATTAGGCTACAATATTTGATAACTTTTAAATTAATTCTTTAGCTGATAGGAATCACTTGCAATATCTAAGAAGAATTCTCAAGATTCTTAACGTTTCTATATTGTATGTAGTCAAACTGTTTTATACTTTTTAATTCTTAAATGTACAGTACATTATCAGTGTTGTATAGGCCACTAAAAATAGACTAGATGCAATCTGGTGGCAAGCAAATAAACTTCCATGAGGGGAAGATTACTCGTCCTTGATTTGTTGAAACCATCAATGGCGCAGATAAGGGGGTAGCTTAGCAGCGCTATCTATTGTTAGTTTGAGCCTCCTATAAACTCAGTAAGTGTTTTGTCTTGCTAAATATTTGTCATTGTTTATGTTACTGTAACCAATGCTTATCTGGAATGTTTCTATTCGGTTGTTTATAAATAATTGAATGAATGAATGAATGAATGAATGAATGAATGAATGAATGAATAAATAAATGAATGGATGGATGGATGAATGGATGAATGAATGAATGAATGAATGAATGAAATGCATAAATGAATAATTTCTGTTTTGTTACTGAGTGGGTGGACTCTAAATGTGAATTCATTTAACTTAATTTATTTATAATTAAATAAATAATTACAGTACAAATATGTTTGCTTACCAAGTTAGGTTCTATTACAATTAAGCGCCAAGTTCCCGTACTTACCGACTGTCTCCTGTCATCAAGCGCTAGCAGCGCGATGAAACACGTGATTTGGAACACAAAGTCGAGCATCAATGCAACTGCAGCATAGAACGCAAACGTCTTCACGGCTGGCATATCCGACAACCCACCTGAATGACAAACAAATTGTTATTATTAATTTGTACTTGGTATAAAATTTATACCAAGTACAAATTAATAATTACAAATTGAATCAGTTAAAAATAAATTACCTAATGAATGCCAATTTTTTGGACAATAGAGAATATTTCACATTTCCCAATATTGATGTCATTATCTGAAAAAGATTGTCATTCATCTACAATCACCGGCAACATACTTTTTTCAATTAAAAATGTCAGAGATTGATTTTGATTAGGTTACAAAGTTCGATAGTACTCATTTCCCGGGGTGGTCTCGTAAAACGTTATAACTGAGTAACACCTCTTTTTACGAATGTATTTACTAACCACCATCCTTGCTCAACACTAAAACACAATGCATTCATTGTTGTCCGATCTTTTCTTAAACTTACGTTAAAACCTATTATTCACTGAAATTATGTTGTTACAAATAATTTTAAGTCAGCAGTGTAATATAATGTTAAAAACAATTGTAATTCATAATGGAATCAAATAACAGAATAGATTGAGCTATTTGCCATTTGGCACAAATCCGATATTTGATTACCTTTTTGTGATAAGCTGATTGATGTTAGAAAATAATCTGTCATCACCTGTTTTTCCCACCATAAATATATGCAGCATTTTCAGCTTCGTCATAACTGAAAATATTTACGAAAACGGCAAAATTAAATATTTTCGAGCTTATAACGTCATCGACGATAATCTAGTAAGGACAAAAAATTGTGAATGTTCCCTATTGAATGAAGCGCATGCCCGAACGCACCAATGAGGAAGCAGCACGCCTCGGACAGACTGGTGAGCAGCATGCTTGGCCCGACGTGCCCGAGCGTTCTACCGATGTGCTCGGCGTGACTCTCGTCTTCTCTCCGCGGGCTGCGTTGATGCGTCTCGACCAGTATGAAGATGTTGTCCACGCCGATAGCGAGCACCAGGAACGGTATCACCTGCAACGCGTCTTAGTCAATCGGTGTTCACTATGTTAAAAAACCAATTTAATGTATAAATTAATTAAATGTAAAATGAATGTGTAAATTAAATGTTAGGTCGAGCCCACTTTTAACAAACTTGAAGGGAGCTGATTTTTACTTTGTTAAAAAAGAACTTTGTTAAAACCAAACCAATTTGGATGTATTTTTGTGAAGATGAATCAAGGTTACTTTGTTAAATCCAGAATTTTGTTAAAAGAGAGTTCTTTAAAAGTGGGCTCAAATGTATAATTAAAAATTAAGTAATTAAATGTAAAAATAATCAATTAATTAATTAATTAATTAATTAATGATAAATTAATTTGGTTATTAAATGTAAAAGTAATTAATTCATCACTGTAAAATAATTTAATTAAATAATGAATTAAATGTAAAAATACTAAATAGGTAAAAATAAATTTAAAATCAATCACATTTGTCCATGTAGGCCTACCAACTATAGTCGAGTAGAGGGTGGAAGGTTCTCACCATCACTTGGGCCTCGGGTCTACCTAAGTCGGGTCTACCTAAGCCGGGTCTACCTAAGCCTATTGAGCTTCATAATGACTATAAGCCTATAAACACCTGATTAAAAATGTTTAAAATAATTTAATTGGGCTTACGGTTGATATTTTGGAAGCCAGTGTAAAAATTAATAATTAGTACGTAGTTGGTTTCCTTAATGACAACTGTAATGATTGAAATAATTGAAAGTTTGTTAAATCAATTTTTAGTAGGCCTCCATGAAATAGTAAGTAAACATTTTTAAAAAATATTTTGTATCGTTTGTAAATAAGATATTATTTAAAACCTCGGTTTTTATAGTTGAAACACGCCTTTCCCAGGAACACACTCAATAGTCAATAGACAACAGTTTATATTGGTTACGTACGTACCTCAATGATAAGCATGGAAGTGGGAATACCGGCGTAACCGAAGATTCCCAGCGAACACAGAACCGCAATCAGCACGATTACAACTCCTCCCACACCCAGGGTAATCTTACTGTCCACCTGGCAAGAGAGAGAGAGAGAGAGAGACAACTACATAAGTATGCAAGAGGGAGCTAGAGAACTACATAACATAAGTATTGTACTGTCAACATGCTACTCTTCGTGCACACTACCCATGCATTACATTGGTAACTTAGTAATGGCATTGACAACTTTTCAAAACTTTCATGTTAAGACATTAATTAGTGTATTAAGGTTGATCTAGCCACTCGAGGGACAAGTTTTCACACTCAACTGCGCTGCCGTCACGTTTTTTTCCTTTGGCCTGCCATCTGTTGACGACTTTATAAACTATTATAGTTCAGCGTTGCCGTGGCAGGTGCCGCCACGGGTTGAGTCCGTTGTGCGCGTGCGCTAACCTTCTGTGGGCGGCATCTCACTGTCGAGGCGGGTGTTTTAAAGAGTAGGATACCTGCATTTGGTTCGTTTATAGCCTCGCCGTTCGGACCTACCGCTGTTGTCAACGCATGGCATCTGTTTTGCTTGTTCACGTCGAGGTATCATGGTGATGAACTTCAGCAGACAACTGACTCACTGATCATCACGTATAAATATACCCGTAACCGGACCGTTATAGAGAACAACAGGTCTTTTGTTTGTAGTGATTGTATTTTCGTTACATCTCTGTTACGTTACGTCTCTGTGTGTCGAAGCCGCGGCTGGATTGATGTCGGCCGGTGCAGCTGCTAAAGCGCGCCCGAGCCTGGAATACGATAGTTCGAACTTGCTTTCAGATAAGAAATAGCTCAGCGCATCTACATGGAACTCTAATTCAGCAAGTCGTCGGTTCAGTCCCAGTCACCGGCAATAATGCGTACTGGAACTTTTATAGATTTCTAGGATTGCCTTGCCGGCCCTCTTTGCGAACTGAACGCCGATCAATTCCCCCCCCCCCCCCCCCCACACACACACAAGTTGTGTTTTGGCTTTCATCGTAACGGCCCCAGTAACGTTTGGAATGGTATATGTAATAATAAAACATGTTTAGTTCCTTACACATAATTACGGTACGGCTAAAACTCAAAAGGTTAGTTATATTATGTAGATAAAGATACAAAATGTAGGCCTACTGTAATAAAGTGACATAGACATAAAGACATAAAGTGTTCAAGGTCAATTATGGGACGGTTTATATTTCCTTGAGAAACATGTATAAGAATGGCATTTCTTTAAAAATGCATTAGCATTAGTGTGTAATTCTCGCATCAACATAGCAATATGCAATATTAATGAAACACTGTCATAAATCAACCAAGAAGGTCACACAAAATTCCATATCGTGCATAGATAATTTCTAAGATTCAAGCAAGAAATCGACATCGGCCTATCTGCCACCATTCAGTATCAGCCTTTTAGTAAATTATTTCTCAGACAGCCAGACAACTTAGGACTGAAGGATAAATACAACCAGTATTAAAATTATTTACCTTATCTGCTAAAACAAACACACAAATCAATTTGATAAGAATCAAATATCTAAAACGAAATATATAATAAATACAATATAATATATACTTTTTCACAGATATTTTGTAGACAAATGGCCTAGTGTATGATGTCAAATACAACCAACAACATACACATTCCACACACAATGGACAATAGACATATACCAAAGCAGTGAGTGATAGTGCAATAGCACAAGGTATTGACGAATTGAATAGTAGTGCAGCACCAAGAATAGATCAAATCAAATCTTCAACAATACAAATAATTACCTGTTCAAAACATATTGGTAATAAAAGTTTTACTGCAGGTATTTTCTTAGAAGGCTACAAAAATGAGGTTACCATACCAGTGCATAAAAAAGGTAACCAAGACCTTTTTAAATGTGCAAAAATGAAAAGACATTGTTTTTAATTTTTATAAAATGTTTTTCATATTGATTAACTATAGTATTAAAACTGATCCCCCGACTGGACGATAAACTTGTAAGTTAAAATTTTAAGTGGGATCTGTTTACGAAGTCTTCTTTCTGCCTCTTCTGTTTTCCTTTATCTCGCCTTGCTTCGTTTGGGCCTCAACGATAAAAAGCGGATCTCGAATTGTCAACCCTCTTGTTACTCGTGGGTCCGCAATTTCGGGAAGAACACATTCTAGATAATACCGCTTCAGACTAGGCAGCATTTTACTTTTCCAAAGTAGCTCGTTTATCAAAATTCTCTCGCAGTGGTAGTCATTTTTGGCAAAGACGATGAGGTCACAGAAATGGCGCCCAGTTATGTTGAGTTGTCCCTGAATTTGGTAAAAATACTCGTGGGTGAGTTTAAGCGCAAGGCTACCATCTTTTACTTCCAAGCAGATGTTATGCTTTTTACTGTTGATTGCATCAACAAATTTTATATCCCCGATAGAGGGTATACATTTGACCTCGACGAGGCCAGTCTCTCCAACCAAACCGTCTGGAGACGTCGCCAGATATGGGAACTCCATATCCACGAACATCCCTGAGCTCTCAACATGGTTACCTGTTCTCCGTGTATATTCTGTAATGGCAACGGCTTCGTTTTCAATGCCGAATTTTACATATTTGTTTTTGGACAGATCGTAGGTCTTATACAACATATTCTTTACCATGTTGTGACAGGAGGTGGTATTCTTGCGTTTCATTACCTGTGTACAAAATAATAACATTAAATCGGTACCGATACACGAATAGGTCGTTTCATATCACAAATACTCCCAAGCGCCTTCTCCTCACTTACGGGACAGGTACATACTACTGGACTTACTCACACAAACTTATTTTGATGACTTTTTTTGAAACTAAGAATTATTAATAAGCCATTTTACGTAATGTCTTCAATTAATTGATAAAATCTAGCAATACAAGGTTACATACAAACGTTATTGGGGTTTCAATGAACCTATCAACAAAATTGAAAGATTATTTTAAACGTTAAATTTAGAAAGGCCTATTTCCAATATATGCACTAAATTGTTACGTAATAGCAGTTTACCTTGCCGAAATTCGATGATGTTAGTCTGTTTATTCTGGATTCCCTCCAAATCTTGTTCTCATTTTGACCCTGTGAACAATAAAGTAAAAGATTAATTTTCTATTAAAGTGTTATATTATACAACATATAATTTCAAAATATATTGTAATTTAGATTACCTACCCTCGTTTTGCGTTCGAAATCATCTCGCATTTCTACTGTCAATGCATCATTCCTTAGCTTTATGAGTATCTTTTCTTTTGCAACTTCTAGTTCTGCGTTGGTCTTGTCTTCGGGTACATCAATGGCAGTAGCAAGAAGAAGTCCAGGCGTGTAGTCTTGGTCAGGTCCTGTTGGTTTAGTACCGTGTCTCCTCTTTTTGTGAGGTCCTTCTAGACAGCGCCGAGCTCGTTGAGAGGTTACCCTCTGCCTTCTGATCCATTCTCGTCGTTGTACTAAGCCAGGGCTGTTGCCAGTCATCCTTTTCCAAGGGCTTGTGTGCCAACCTGGCCCACTCATCTGAGCGAGACCAGCTCCTTCACAGCGCATACTGTATGCGCCTTTCTTGGAGTGATCGACTCGCTTTCCACCTGTGAATTTAGCTACCAAACTATTATAGTTCTCTGCTAAATTTGTAGTGAAGTTTTGAACAAGTCGATCCGCATTGCGCACCATTACATCTACCAGCTTGTATATTTCTGCCAGTACATTAGACTCCTCTACGACGGGCACTTCGTTGACTTCCCCTTCATTGGGCTTACAGAAACCAGCCTCTTCGCGGCATCGGCCGTGGTCTCCAAACACGTGTCGAGGACCATTTCGTAGATCTTGACGAAGAGTCTCGACGACACCGTGTTGTCCCGCTTGGCGGATAGCCCCGCGTGCAGCTTTTGTAAGTCGAGGGATTCGTGCCGCAAGCAGTTTCCTGACCTTTATGTCGTACTGCATGTTAGACTTGAGCGTATGAAGACGACTTGTGTAGCATTTTACCATGTGATTAGCACATTCGACTTTTTCAACATGCCGTCCATATGAGCATTTTTCCTTTATTTTAGCAAAGACGCTAGAGTCTCCATCCCCTAGAAAGAATAAATTATCACATCATTTCTGTGGACCACGATATTTTATTTTGCTGTAAACAATAATAGTAGTAATAATAAATGCTTTGTCAAACAGATTATCTTCATATGCATAACCAAGTTGCAAACATTATACATAAAAAATTAGCCATAAAGTATAAACTTATAAACACAAGCACTGCATATTACAAATACAAGCCTGAAAAGGTATTAGATAGTAAAGACTACAAATTATATTACGACCGGGCAGTTATAACAGACCAAACCATACATCACAATAGACCGGATATTATATTTATTGACAACAAGAAACGATTTTAATTGATGTTGCTGTCCCTTTATGCCACAATGTAGAGACAACTTGGCGGGAAAAGGTAAACAGATATATGGAGCTATCTATTGAAATAAAAAGGTTGTGGAAGCAGAATAATGTAACTATTGTACCGTTAATTATATCAGCAAATGGCATTGTTCCGCGTAAACTCCATGACAGTATTAAACTAATTGGTCTCCAACTGAACATATGCATCGAGATGCAAACGGCAATAATTTTGAACACGTGTAGGATAGTGCGAAAATTTTTGGGAAGAATGACGACTTCAAGAAGTTCTCCATCCTGATGGTGGTTTTCGTGGTTTCCACCATACAAAGAGCGAATGCTGGGATGAGTACAAATCGGCCACGACCGTACATAGCATCCACAGTTTGTTTTGGAAAAAATAATATGGACAATGATATATTTAATTAGTTCTAAGTACATTTTAATAAGGTAAACACATGGAAATACTTGACATTTATGTCTGAAAAACATGTTTACGCCGTTTTTGACCGAGTTCATATGTATTGCAACAATAAAATAATAATAATAATTTCACTAGACTTACCCACGACATATTTATAGCGAAGGTTGTGTTGCGATTCACTGCAATTAAATGCCTCGATAATTACATCTTGTTCCATGGCAGTTGATGTACCTTGATAATTCAAGAAACATCTGTGGTTACGAGGAGCTTCGCCTTTAGGTGTTTTGGAACACACGTAACAGTACTTGTTACGAATGCCCAAAAAAAGTAATTTCTTGGTTTCTATACCAATTACACAGGCCTGAAAAAAAGCATGTATTAGCTAATTTATTGAGGTCATTGCTATAATGAAATACCACATTTCAAATTTTAATTACTAAAAATGGTTTAGAGGTTAATTATGAAATTAATTTCCATTGAAATGTTTAATTGATTATTATAAACAAAATATGTATGAAGATGGGTTCAATTGTTTTATATTGTTTTTATTTTTCCTTTACGGGTATAGCCAGCACTTACCACTCCTGATTTAGCATTATAGTCATGTCCAAAGGTTCTCATACACCAAGCACCATCCACGATTACTGTGGTATGTGCAACGCCATCTTGAAATTGTTTTTTTGCAACTGCGATGGCCAATTCTTCAGCACCGTTCTTCGAGATTTTATCCGTCAGATGTTCATGCCAAGTCTACAGAGAGAAAAACAATTGTCTTGTTCAAAAGGATGGTAAGTGTACACGTTGACCAACTTACCGTGATGATACGCCACTGATGGTCAGTGTTTAAGAGATGTGGAAAACGTTATTACGTGACGTGTCAAAATAAAAGTAATTTAGTTCTTGATCACGATATTAAACTGAACTTGATTTAATAAAAAATAAGACTACCCTGTGAAAATATTGTTCGGACTATTTTCTTAGCTGTGATTCGTCGCGGAGCGATTACGGAAGATTATTGATGATTACAATTACTAAAAGAAGTATTTGCGTTTGGTACTCAAAAATTATACGTAGGCCTTATTACTTTTTCTCAATTAATTTACAACACTGGTTGACGGTTGTTCACATTGCATATTTTAATATTACATAATATTTAATAATCCACTCACTAGAATATTTTGACATATCTTACCTCTGCTACTCGAGCCTCTGCCTTTTTATAGGATTTATCGGACATCATAGGTATTCCAAGAACTGTCAACATCTCTTGGGCCTGAGAATACCCTATTCCAACAGAAGTTGCTCCCCACACGAGTGCTTCGTTCATATAAGCTGGAGCTTGTCCTGGTCGTGTTGTTGTCACAATAAATGTTTTGTTGCAGTTATCACACTTGAATACCAATTCACTTAGAAGACCGTTCCTCTTTTCTTTGAAAAACTTATAACGTCCGGAAGTACAATTTCTAGGATGCTCTCCTAATCTCAACAAACTTTCGGTAAAGTGCGCGATATCAACAATTCTGTTACCGGCCAACATATTTCCGAGCAAGTCTTCGGGATTAGGTGGTACAGTCTCTGTGACTAGATCAGGGTAGTCGCTGTCACAATCGCTGGAGTCCAATAACGGCGCACTTTCAAGCTTCCACGTACTGAAAGGTAAAATAAAATTTGAGTAGAGGCTGTTGATGCAGTTGTTGGAGATAGATAGATAAGTCATTGATGGAGATAGATTGCAATCAATATAAACTCGACTTCTTTAGATGGATGTTCGCCTATCATGAATAGATACATTCTATTTATTTCGTTATACAACAATAACACGACTTTGACAGCAGACATACCTGTCCAAGGCAGGAGTCGTGGGAATGTCAGGTTCTTTGCCTCTTCTATAGGTTTTACTGACTCGACGAACTTGATATTGGACCCCCGAAGAACTAAAAATATGTAATGGTTTCTGTTAGCGCATTTCCCATAGTAAAATAATTTCCAATTATTCGTAGTAAATTAATACCTTACCTAGCGAGAGAATTATCACTGTCACTGCATTCGTCAGTCATAATAGTATGCGATGAACAAGTGGGAGTCATATTGTTGATCCTGAAAAAGATTTATACGTAAGTTACACTCGTTCCAGAAAAAGTGGTCAGCTTATTAGCTACTCTTGTAAGCTCCTGTTAGCGAGGGGAGGGGGGGGGGGGGGGGGGCTCGAGGCCCGTCGCCCCCCCCCCCCGTACTCGGCGCCTATGGCTATAGCTGCTTTCTGATCGGTTTGTAAGTAGTGCATGGAGATGGTCGATTTTGCACCGAAATGGATTGTCGTGTGAAACAGGTGGCAATAATAGGTAACCAACCACATATCCAACTCATTTCTAATGAA
>OX246744.1:9399817-9407317 GCA_945910005.1 Isoperla grammatica
AGTTTACTGCATATTATTTGCCGTGCATTTGCTTACAGTGCTGGTACAATCAGTCAATAAACCTTGAGAACCAAAAATATGTATTAATTAATTGTGTGTATTTATTAAATAATTGATTAGTTAATAACTGATAAAAATTAATTAATTGATTAATCGCAATTAATAATTAATTAATTAAATATAATTAGGCCTAATACTTGATTAATTAATTAATTATAATTAATTATTGATTTATTGGTTAATTAATTAATGATTAATGAATTGTGTGCTACTGCATTACTATGGGAAATATTCACTATTGGATTTTCTGAGTGTGTGTACTATTCGATATTCGTATTCAAACTGAAAAATACTGCTCACACACCCCTAGTACGTGCTAGATACATAAAACAATACAATACTAACGCTGTCAAGCCCGACCGCCTTCAAGTAGACCTGCTCCGTGCGATAGAACGGGTCGAACCGGCTGTCGAAGTAATCTTTCTCCACGCGGGACCGACTGTTGGGAGCCGCCCATATCTCGATGGGGTCGGTGGTGATCTCTAGGCTGAACGCCCCGTAGCCCAACGCAAGCACCAGCCACGAGCACACGCACAGAACCAGTATCGCGTGTGTTGCCATCGCTGGGGGACAGCATAAATAAATAAATAAATAAATAAATGAATGAATGAATGAATGAATGAATGAATGAATGAATGAAGAGTGAGTGAATGAATGAGTGAGTGAATGAATGAGTGAGTGAATGAATGAGTGAATTATGAATAAATGAATAAATTAATATAATAAATTAATGAATGAATAAATAAATCAATAAATAAATGAAAAGGTAAGTATGTACGTAAATAAGTAAGTAAATAATTAAATAAATAAATGAATAAATAAATAAATAAATAAATAAATAAATAAATAAATAAGTAAATAAATTAAATAAATAAATAAATAAATAAATTAATAAATAAATGAATAAATAAATAAATAAATAAATAAATAAATAAATAAATAAATAAATAAATAAATAAATAAATAAATGAATGAATGAATGAATGAATGAATGAATGATTGAATGAATGAATGAATGAATGAATAAATAAATAAATAAATAAATAAATAAATAAATAAATAAATAAATAAATAAACAAATAAACAAATAAATAAATAAATAAATAAATAAATTAATAAATAAATAATAAATAAATAAATAAATAAATAAATAAATAAATAAATAAATAAATAAATAAATAAATAAATAAATATGTAAATAAATAAATATGTAAATAAATAAATATATAAATAAATAAATAAATAAATAAATAAATAAATAAATAAATAAATAAATAAATAAATAAATAAATAAATAAATAAATAAATAAATAAATAAATAAATAAATAAAATATAAATAAATAAATAAATAAATAAATAAATAAATAAATAAATAAATAAATAAATAAATAAATAAATAAAAACCTCAATAAATAAATAAATCAATAAATAAACCAATAAATCAATAAATCATAAATCAATTAATGAATAAATGAATGAATGAATAAATGAATGAATGAATGAATGAATGAATGAATGAATGAATGAATGAATGAATGAATGAATGAATGAATGAATGAATGAATGAATGAATGAATAAATGAATAAATAAATAAACTAATTAATTAATTAATAAATAAATCAGCGTTCCACCTTCCAGTGAACGCCATAACGTACCGGTCCCCCACTCCCGGAAGAATCGCTCCAGTGCGCTGTCGAACATGTTACCGACACGTTCGATCCACATCAAGTCCTCCTCCAGCACGTCGAGAGAAGCGCCGCTCAGCTCCGTGTTGTCTGCCACATTAAACCAAACACACGTTTCTATTTAGTATTTCATAGGCACGTGGGCATACGTATTCACTTCCTATCATGGAGTTATACTACGGACGCTTACGTATACCTGAAAAACCCCACTGAAAATCAGTTTCGTTACTGAGTGGGTAGACTCTAAATGTAGTTTTTTTTTTTTACTTAACTCGATCAGTAGTCTTCTCTTGCTCTTCTCTCCGAGAGAGAGAAAGAAAGAGCTACTGATCGAGTCGCTTGGATCAGATTGGCGTAAGTAGCATATATATATATACTTTAGTGTACTATGTACATGGAAAATTATAGCACGATTATAGAGATGAGACTTAAGGCTAGTACACATGACAGGGAAAGAAGGATAGGAACCAACAGCTTACCTGAAAGCGTTAGGCAGCCGCGTAGTGAAAAAAACACAAATAACACAAACTCACACAAAAACTCTGTGGACATTTTGACGACTTTCTGGATCACCAGAAGAAGAATACTAAAGCTACTATGTATAGTACTATACTATATAAATAGAAATTGTGCATAAATACTCACTGCTAAATACTTAGTATCAAGGTCAAGAGATAAGGGAATAAACTGATGCAATATTCATTACGTTCGGATAAAATCCGATACTACAATAATATTTCTATTGTCCAAATCCATTCAAACGTAATGAATTTTCCAAATATTTCTTGTGGTTATTTACGTTTTTAAAAATTGTTTTAAAGATACAAACAGAAAAATGTAAACTCTTACACTTTTTGAGCTCCAACTCCTACATGCAGGTTTTTAATAAAGAAAATGTATTTTTAAAAATCAACATAAAATATGCCTATTTAAAATTTAAATAAAAAAAAAAAATGTTTTTTTTTTTTTTAAATAAAATATTTGAATATTTATTTCTCATCGTCACTCACCGCTGACCCGCCTCGCCCTGCGCCGACACCAGATCGTCACCGTGGTGAACGCGATGGTGAGGACCGAGAAGATGATGGACATTACGAACACGGACCCGCTGACGTTGCCGACCTTGAAAGGGGGATCCTTGCCGGGGAGGGGATTCCCGGGGGGACAACTCGCGACGCAGTCAACGCAGCTGCACGCTGACGTGTTTTCCTGGGGGAGACCGTACGGTTGAAACACTCAATTCCTTCTGATTAAATGATTAGGTATGTAAAATTAATTTTTAAATTATAGGCCTAGCCATTTAATTTTTTTAAATTTATTTCCATTAATTATTATTTTTTTAAATGAATTATTAATTGTGTTATTAATTGTTAATTTTAAAAGTTAAGTTATTAATTTTATAAATTAAGTTATTAATTTTATTGATTAAGTTATTAATTTTATTTATTAAGTTATTAATTTAATTAATGAAGTTAATTAATTTTGTGTTTGATTTATTTATTAATTTCAATATTTATTTACTAATTTCATTACTATGAATTTAATTTGTTATGTGCTACATAATTAAAATTAAAAAATTAAAATACAAAATGTGTTGTAGTCTAGCTAGGTAATGTAAATTACATCACACTTGCGGGGTGTTTGCCTGAATTGTTGATGATCGATAATAATGACCCTTTACTCTCGATTTAATTTGAACGTTGTATCTTAAAAAAGCGTGAAAAATTAAACGTTTAGTAAATGCCGATAGTCTGGAGAAGAGGCAGATTCCAATAAGTTACTTTGAGAAGTAGGTAGTTGGCATAGTGAACACATTTCATTACAGACAATTTAAAAACAAAAATAATGTTTTGACCTACGTTCCCTTACTTGCCTTTTCTGCACTGGTCAAGAATGGCCACATGGACCAAAATGTTTAATTTGTGTTTGTAATAGTTTGTTTTTAAATGTGTTCACTAGGAAAACTACCTACTTACGACCTACTCAACCTGAGGCAAGCGTTTGGAATCCACCCCTTACTCATACCAAGTGAAAAATGAAAACTAAATGATTATTTAAAGATTTTTCATTGTAAATTTAATAAACCCAACATTTTGAATACATTTTTACAAAACGACCTAAAAATATATTATTTTTTTCATTGTTCATACATTTTTCAATTTCTTGTTTCTAAAACATATATCCAAAACTGGCACAAATACAGGCGGCTATATTGTACAGTTAGTTAATTAATTTGTGGTAGTACTTTGAAATAAATTCGATCATACTTTAATCAATTGGCGTGGCTTCTACACTGGTAGTTAACGGACGATTAATTTTCAAGCGTCGATGAGGCACATACAGTAGCTATACTCACATCAAATGGCTGATCGCAAGGGGTGATAGAGGCATTGAACGGTATGAATCCTTCGATGTTCTCCGAAACAAGCTTGAAGTTCAAATTGAATGGCGCTTCAACTTCGGGGTTCCCTTGAAACTCGTACCATCTAAAACCAAATATTAAATAAAATAAAAATAAATTCATATTTAGAGTGAACCAACTTGGTCACATAACTATTTTCAGTGGGAGACTTAAATTTAAAGCAACTAAGCCAACCGTTTAGTATCCCAACACCATCGACGAGTGAGCGATAACCAACCAAAGATAAATATTTTAAATACCCAAACCTTGTTAATTCAAATGTATGTATAATTCAAACTATTGATGGAGTCCCAGCAGAAGATTTGCTTATGGTGCTCCTAGTGTTAAAGTTCTTTTAATTCTAAATTTTGTGATTAAAAATTTAGTTTTTAGGGTATCTTGAAATTGAATTAAGAGTGAAGGGTACCTTTACGTCGAAAACTGCAGAAAATGTTAATTTTTTAATTATATCTCAAGATTGAAACACAAAATCGAAAATCTGAGTCAACAGCGCTCTGTATTTTGGGAAGTCCTGCAGATTGAATGAAATATTATAACCATAAGCATAGTTATTTTGATTATTAAATAGATAATTAGTAATAAAATTAGTTATAAATAAAAACCATACTGATTATAATGTAAGACACAACTTAGAGCATTCAGTACGTAGGGCTTACCAAACCACAGTGCGTTGTTGATTCAGATTTTCGATTTCGAAGCCCATTCTTGAGATATAATTTCAAAATGAAAAAAATTTGTGCGGGTTCTACTGTATATCTTGTATAGTCTGAGTCTGAGAGTGGCTTACTTCTCAGGTGTGCATCCCTCCGCTTCTCCGTCAGAGTTGCACATGGCTTCCATGACGAGTTTCCCCGACTGCGGCATGATGACGTTACTGCACGAGGTGAACGTCCCGTAAGCGTAGTCCGTGTGAAGGTACAGAGTCATCGCCTCTATGTACGGACGAGGCGCTGAGACAAAAGCCAACCACATTTCGTTAGATTTATTTTATCATAAAAAAAAATTAATTAATAATTTTTAACTTTTTGATTTAAGAATATTAATTTATTAATATTAATTAAATCATTCATTAATTAATATTAATTAATTAAAAATAATTTATTTTTTACTTTTTTGTTTAATATTAATTATATAATATTAATAATATTTGTTAAATTTAATAAATTATTTAACCGAGTCTGGCAAGCTCAGTATCTACAAGTTTCATGCCCTAGATGGAGGCGGAGAACCATCACTCAACCTGACACAGTTGGAATCGAGTTGAAGATTATTATTAAATTGTTAAAAATGTTCATTTTCATAAAACATTTGACTGCTACACAGAGCAATAAATAAATAAATATAAAAACAAAAAAAAATTAGTGACTAAGCCCTGCTTCTAAGAAGAGCACTCACTCCCAATGTTCCCATCGGGCACAACGTTGGTGACGTTGAGCCACAGGCTGTGGTCAGTCTCGCAGCTCATGGCGCAAAGCTCTCGGATCCAGTTCTTGAAACACGACGGACATCGCTTCAACAGACTCTCCGCCTTGTTGACTCCGTCGTTGAACTCTTGGAGCTGTCGCGTGTTGCAGCACGTCCACGTCTCGTTACCTTTGGTGACACCACACACGAGAACATTAATAAAACATTATTATTAATTATTAATGATAATTAATAACATTATTAATAATTTTATTTTTCTAATATTTTTTTTCCTTATATTTTTCTATTATTTTATTAATAACGTTAATAATAATTTAGTATTTATGTTATTAATTATTATTAATAATTAAGGATAATTAATAACATTAATTTTAATTAATTAATTTTAAACAAAAAAATAAAATTAATAACATTATTAACATTCATAAATACCAGAACAAAATGTAGTATGTAGATAAAATTTGTCATTTTTGCAGTATGAAGTATTTCACAAATACATTGTATGTATAGTATAGCTTCATTTGTATTATAATATGTATGTATGATTTGTATTATGTGTATCGTATGTATTATGTAAATTTTGTACAATTACGCATGGGTTTGCATACCTACGTTACGAAACGCAGTCTAATTTGATATATATTTCCATGTATTATTCTACGGCTATAATATAACAATAAACAACAAACATCATGATGTGGATCGACACAAAAAACTTAAATAATTATACTAAAAAATATATTTTTTGATTTTTAATTTAATTTAAAAAAAGTATAGAATGAAAGGATAGGATCTAAAAGCTCACCTTTATGGAAGATGAATTCGACAGTTGGAAATGAACATACATAACACATATAATACAAAAGTTGACCTGTTGTACCTACTTGTATATTCTATATTCACTTTCAGCTCATAAATTTGTCATACGAAGGTAAACTGTAGGATCCTTACACTACATTCTATACTTTTCCAGTCGATTGGCATCTACAATCACGTACAAAAAAAAATTAAACTATACCACTACTAGGCTACCACTATTAGAAAATATATGTTTGTAAATTATATACAATGTATTTGTATTGTAATACTACTATTAGTTAATGTACCTAGACTACAGTGCAACTCCTTTAAAACAAATGTCTTTATAACAAAATGATCTAAAAAACAAACTGGTTTTGAGGTCCCAAAACATTCTTATGCATGTTAAGGTGCATTCACAATCTTTACTAGTACTATGGTTTAATGATTAAGACCAAGACAAACCTTAGTCACAGCCAATCAGAACGCAGTATTCTCCCTCCCAGCCAATGAAAGAAGCCTGTGGCTTAGTCTTAATCATTAAACCTTAGTACTAGTAAAGATTGTGAATGCACCTTAAATAGTACTGTTACACCATCTTTATAAATAAATGTTCTTTATAACAAAATAATAATCTGGCCCCTAAGAGTTTTTCATAAAGACGTTTTACTATATCATAAGGATTACTATTTTTAATAAATGAATAAATAAATTGCACAACAACAAGTGCGTTCCGGTAGTGACGTAGCATAACGTAGCATTACGTAGCATAAGGAAGCGTAACATAGCATAACAAAGCATACCGTAACACATCATAGCATAACGAAGCATAACGTACCGTAACGTAGCATAACGTACCGTAACGTAGCATAACATAGTGCAACGTAGCATAACATACCGTAACGTAGAATAACGTAGCGTAACGTAGAATAACGTAGCATAATGTAGCGTAACGTGGCGTAACATGGCGTAACGTAGCTTAACGTAGCGTAACGTGGCGTAACGTAGCGTAACGTGGCGTAACGTAGCGTAACGCAGCGTAACGTAGCCTAACGTACCCTGATTGTTGAGGAGATGCGGACATCGATGCTCCAGGATTTTCAGACCG